>CAJQZJ010034167.1:3344284-3354386 GCA_907164525.1 Lophiomys imhausi
CACACACACACACACACACACACACACACACACACACACACACACACCTGAGCACATGCATATACACCCCACACAAGAAAGAGGAAAAATAACTGTAGTTCAACTCTCTTGGCCCACAGTAAGGACAGGGCAGGACGTAAGGTGTGGGATTTATCCAGTGTGTTTAGTTGGCATCCCTTGTTGGATCTTCTGGAAGATATAGACGGTACCATGTCTCTGCCTTTCCTGTTATGCCCTTGATACGAGATATCTTATTTCCAAGCACAGGAATTTACAGCAAGCAATTCCTGGTGATGTAGCTCAGTGGAGAGAGGATTGGCCTAGCATACCAGAGGCCCTGGGTTCTATCCCCAGCACCACCTAAAATTAGATGCTGGGAATCATAAGCCTATCATCCAGCTACTCCAGAGGCAGAAGCTGGAATTCGAGCTCCTCTTCAGTTGCAGGCAGCTGCAGACCCACCAGGGTTACAAGGGACCTTATCTCAAAACAACACAAGGAATCCACAGAGCATGACCCCCACGCCCAGCTGCATCTCAGCACACTAACACACCTGGCTAGGCATAGACATTCCCCAAATGAGTGACACACTCTGAACACTTCAACTTGTCCTAGAGCCTCACATATGCCAGGTGACATCATATTTCACTTATGTGTTCTCTGGGGACAGGCAGGTCAGGCACTTCCCATTGCCACTTTGCTTTTCTGTTTTGTGTTGTTTTTGTTTTTTTCAAACAGGGTCTCACTGTGTGGCCCTGGGCGTCCTAGAACTCACTATGTAGACTAGTCTGGCTTGACACTCCCTGAAATCCTTCCTGCCTCTGCCTCCTGGGTGTAAGGATTAAAGGCCTGTGCTTCCATGTCTGTCTGGATGGATTGATGAGGTAGCCCGGAGCAGGCTGTGATAAATGAGACAACTAGGCCGTCAGAGCTAGACTCTCTGCCAGGCACTCACTGGTTCCTCCCAGGAGGCTGCAAGGACTGCAGGGTTGGGGAGAGGGCAGGCCAAGTGGCTTGCTTAATTAATTAGTCTTAATTGAGATATCTCTGCAAATATCCCTGCATTGAAGGTCATGGTTCATTGGTTTCCTGGGAAATCGTGGTGTCTGTGTGTGAGTGCTGGAGTATGACAAAAAAAAAGGAGTAGCTGCCTTGTACCTTGGCCCTGCTTCTGGTAAGGACAGTGGTGTCCAGGGACAGGTGGGGGTCTGGCTCAGTAGATATGCAGAAATCCAGGTAGAGAGAGATGTCAGTAGGAAGGTGGGGACCAGTAGGGAAAGAGGCCGATCCAGATTCTGCTTTGAATCACAGGGAGAGACACAGGCAGGGAAACTGCACAAGAGGGAGGACCAGAAGTAGGGACATATGGACCGGCGGGCTGGGCAGACAAATGTCCCTCTGCCTTTTCCTGCCTTGCTTCCCTGGCCTTCTCATCTCCTGGGCACAAGCCACCCCACCTGCTACCCGCCCTCCTGCAGCAGCAGCACTAACAATCAAGCCTGATTCCTCTTTGGCCCTGTCACCCTCCCCTCCCCTCTCCCTCCTCCCATCGTTCCCTGCAATCATCTCGCTTGTTCAAAATGAGCCTCAGAGGCTGGAGCCAGACAGCTGTTCCATCCTGGAGCCAGTGCTGGGTGGCAGCGGGGACAGTGGGAGTCAATGTTGAGGGGCAAGAATGGGGTGTAGGGGAGAGTGGGAGCTCAGCTTCCATCAGCTGAGCTACCACTGCCACAGTACTTGGGGGATCCAGACATCCTGAACCCTCTCCTGTCTTGGGCTCAGGTCTGGCTTCTGCTACATACATGCAATCTCTCCCACCACCACATCCAGGTTCCTGCTTGGAAGGCCTAGAGGGTGTGAGTTCTAATCTCATCTCCACGTCTTCCACTGCTATCAAGGTCCTATGGTCCCAGTGAGACACAATCATGAACAGACAGACAGCCATTAAAGAGACACAAGAGGGGCTAGGAAGGTAGAGACAGATGGATCCTTGGAGCTAACTGGGCAGCCAGACCAGCCAAATTAGTGAGTTCAAGGTAAAAAAAAAAAAAAATGGGAGACCTTGTCTCAAAAAACAAGGCAGGGCCATCAAGATGGCTCAGTGAATAGAGGCACTTGCCACCAAGCCTAAAAACCTGAATTTGATCCCTGTGACCCTCATGGTAGGAGACAATCAACTCCCACAAGTTGTCCTCTGACTTTTACATGCACCATGTACTGAAGCAAGAGCCTCCACCCCATAACAATAAATAAATAAAGTCATTAAAAAACAAACAAATGAGCTGGTCATAGTGGCACACGCCTTTAATCCCAGCACTCAGGAGGCAGAGGCAGGTGGATCTCAGTGAGTTCAAGGCCAGCCTGGTCTACAGAGTAAGTCCAGGACAGCCAGGGATACACAGAGAAAGCCTATCTTGAAAACATACACACAAATGCACACACGCACGCACGCACGAAAGAGATCAATACTATCCAGAGATAGGAATAAGAGTCAGAAGCCAAAGAGACTTCGGCTACAAAAATAGGGCAGAGTCACAAATAGGACACAACAGATTTGGAGACACAGGGGGAAAGATGACAGACACAAACACACTCAGAGAGATAGTCACACATAGTCAACAAACATTCACCAAGTATTTACAATGGATACACAATGAAGACAAGGAGAAAGACAATGGACCAGGTTAGGGGACAAATACAAATAGTCCTAGATACTATTTGGGGAGCTGAGGCAGGAGAATTGCTTAAGCTCAAGAGTCCAGGGCCGGGATAAGATGCACACAGACCCCTGGGGATAAAGGGAGGGAGAGAGGAAAAGAGAGAGACCTAAGGAGAGAGAAACAGTTGTGTAGAAAGTTTAAAAGTAGACAAGCAAGATGGTTCAGTGAGGAAGAGGGCTTGCTGCTCAGGCCTAATGGCTTCAATCTCAAGGATGCACAGAAAAAAAATAGATGTGGAGATGGGCAGCATTTGTACAGCAAGGTGGGTGATGGAGGCAGGAATCCTGGGAGTTCTTGGGTCAGCTGTCTGGAGTATGAAGTGCTGGGAGCACAAAGCAGACTTTGCCTCATGAGGTGGAAAACGGTGGGGAGTTGTTACAGTGTGAAGAGCACTTGTCAGTCTTTCTGGGTTTTGGTGTCTTTGTTTTGTTTTGTTTTGTTTTTCAAGACAGGGTTTCTCTGTGTATCCCTGGCTGTCCTGGAACTCACTCTGTAGACCAGGCTGGCCTCGAACTCAGAGATCCTGCCTACCTCTTCCTTCCCAAGTGCTGGGATTAAAGGCGTGCACCACCACGCCCAACCAGGTTTTTGGTGTCTTTGTTTTTCTGAGACGAGGTCTCATTGTGTAGCCCTGACTGGCTTGGAACTTACTCTGGAGATCAAGCTGACCTGGAACTCAGAGGACCTGCCTTGCCTCCCAGTGCTGGGAGTAAAGGGTATGCCACCATGCCTGGCTGCACTTGTCACTCTTCAGAGGACCAGATTTTGGTTCCCATTACTCACATGGCAGCTTACAACCATCTGAAATTCAGTTCCAGGGCATCCACCCTCTTCTGGCCTCCAGGAGCACTGCATATGGATGGTGCACAAACTTACATTCAGACGAAATACCCATATACATAAAAATAATAAACAAGTGAAATGTTCAAAAATATTTAAAAATCAATAGTGTTTTTAAAACAAGCAAAAACCATAATCTTTAAAAAGGACGTAGTGGTGGGGAAGGACTGGGAGGAGAGGAGGGAGGGGAAACTGCTGTCAGGATGTAAAGTAATTATTTTAATTATTAATTAATTAATTTTTTAAAAAGGAATTATGAGCAGAGACAGTGGCCTCCTGAAGTCTCCGGAACCATCAAAGTACATGTGTGCACTTCCCTTTCCCACCCTATACCACTTTTTTTCTTTTTCTATTTTATCTTGTTTTATATTTTTGAGATGGGGTTTCTGTAGGGGTTGATAGATTAATATAAGTTAGATTTAGTGAATATCTAGGTTTCTGATACAGTCTCTTAATTCGGGGCATGAAGATCAACTTTGCTGTGAGCAGTTAGCTTATGAGCTTATGGATGAAGTCAGGTGAAATGAGGGGAGTCTCTTTGGACTGAAAAACAAGGTTGAAGCCAGGTGAAACAAGGAAAGACTTTATGACCTGGCATTGTTTTCAGCTGCTAAGTGGGCAGAGCCCAAATTAAGCTGAAGCAGGTGGAACAAGGAGCAATCCTATTTAAGGACAAGTGGATGAGCCTGGAGAGGTCGTGCTAAGGGCCCCCAATATTAGGGAGCTCCGAGAGTACTGCTGGAGAAAGTTCTGGTGAACTGATGGCCAGATCTCCCTGAGGCAGAAGGAAGCTGGTGAGCAGATAAAGCCTGAGCAAGACAGCAAAAGGCCAAGGACTAAACCCTGTGGCTCAGCTTTTGCCTAGAGGGGTTTGACCTGTCTGAACAGTGGCCTGAACGGAACTGTGGCCAGCTTTAAAGACTGAGGCAGAGTGGCAGAGTTGCTGATATGAAGGAAATAAGTTGGCCTACAGATGCTGAGGTCTCCCAGAGAGAAGAAAGCCTCAAGCCTTATTTAAGGTGAGACTCCGATAGCCAATTTACTCTGACGAACCTGTGTCTGAGATATTCCAGAATAAAGACTGCTAAGTGCATTAAAGAGTCTACCCCAGAGACTGTTTCCGACGACCAAGGACCTGCCCCAGAGACTGTATCCTTAGAAAAATAGTTGTAAGCCGGGCGGTGGTGGCGCACGCCTTTAATCCCAGCACTTGGGAGGCAGAGGCAGGCGGATCTTTGTGAGTTCGAGGCCAGCCTGGTCTACAAAGCGAGTCCAGGACAGCCAGAGATATTCAGAGAAACCCTGTCTCGAAAAACCAAAAAAAAAAAAAAAAAGAAAAATAGTTGTAATAGTTATCAATTGGTTTAGTGGTTAAGTCTTAGGGGTTGTAGGAATTTATAGGGGTTGTAGGCATTCTTAGGGGTTGTAGGAATTTATAGGAATAGTAGTTAAGTGTATTTATTAATAAATAACTGTTTAAGAATTAAAAAGTACGGTTTTCAGGTTTCCCTATGTAGCCCTGGCAGACCTAGCACTCATTATGTAGACCAAGCTATCTTGGAACTCACAAAGATCTACCTGCCTCTGCTTCTGCCTCCCAAGTGCTGGGATTAAAGGCATGCTCCTGGCCGTAGAGAGATATACACGAAGAAAAACCAAAGAGAAAACCAAGGGAACCACGGGCAGACCTTTCCCTCATCTGAGGTTCCTCCCATGTTGACCTGTGAGAGGCAGCCTCCTCCCTCTCACACACACCAAACCCTTGCACTCTGCCCTGGCCTTCACCTCTTTGCCCAGGCTAGCCATGTAGGTACATGCATGTTTGCTTCTGCATTCCAGAGCCAGACTCCACTGCAGCCACTCTTCTCCTTCCCTTCCTCTCTTTCCCCTCCTATCCATCCTTCCCAGCTTCCTTCCTTCCCTCCCTCCTTCCCTTCCTCTCCTCCTTCCTTCCATTTGAGACAGGGTCTCATGTGGCCCAGATTGGTCTTCAACTTCCTGTGTCTGAGGCTGGCCTTCACTTCCAGATTCTCCTTCCCCCACCTTCCAGTTGCTGGAAGTACAGCAAACTCAGCCATGTATGTGGTGTACCATCTCAGCCAGCTCTAGGCAGATTTTTAAGCTACTGAACCTGTTGACACTCACGAGCAGCCTTGTCTTTCTTTCTTGCACCAGGATCCCATCCTAAGGTAATCAAGATAGACCTCACTTGAGCACTTAGGGATGTCCACACAGGTCCCAGGGCCTCTGCTTGCAACTCTCTCAGTACACACCAGGAAGCAGTCACCTCTTACTTCTAAGCCTTCATTCTTTCTTCCTTCCTTTCTTTCTTTTATTTTCTGTGCATTGGTGTGAGGGTGTCAGATCCCTTAGAACTGGATTTACAGACACTTGTGAGCTGCTATGTAGGATGCTGGGAATTGAACCTGGGTCCTTTGGCAGAACAGCCAGTGCTCTTAACCATCTCTCCAGCCCCACCTTCCTTTTTGGTACCCCTTCACTCAGATAGGCGGGAGATATGATCCCAGGTGCTCGCTGTACAAGCACGAAGACATGAGCTCAAATCCTCAGAACACACATAAACCTAGACATGGCAGTGTCAGTTTGTAATCCCAGGGCTCCTATGGTGCAATGGGAGGTGGATGTGGAAGAATCCTCAGAAGCCTGTGGGGCAGATGTTCTAGGATATTCAGTGGTGAAAAATAGGGAGACCCTTCCTCAAACAAAATGGGAGGTAAGGATCAACACCGGAGGTTGTCTTTTCACCTCCACACATGTGTTGTGGCATTAGTAGATACACACACACACACACACACACACACACACACACACACACACACACACACACACACACACACAAGACTCACTTTGGGAGCTGAAGCTGGAACTCCATGATGTAGTGTTTGCCAGGCATGCTGGAGGCCAGTAAAGCAAGAACAACAACAACAAAAAAAAGCTTATTTTAGATATTGTGACCTCCAGAAAACCCCTGTCACACCAGGGCTGCCTTCATTACCTCTCCTCTGCCACCATTTCATTCCAGAAATAGTTCTGTCACCACACATGCCATGTCATGTCACAAGGGCTGCAGATCTAATGGACAATGGAGACCCTGGAGAATGTGCAAGACTTCCCTCCCCTTTTCCTTCCTTCCCTCCCCTTTCCTTCCTTCCTTCCCTCCCTCCCCTTTCCTTCCTTCCTTCCCTCCCCTTTCCTTCCTTCCTTCCCTCCCTCCCCTTTCCTTCCTTCCTTCCCTCCCCTTTTCCTTCCTTCCCCTTTTCCTTCCTTCCTTCCCATCTTCCTTCCTCTCTTGAGACAGAGTTTTGCTATATGGCCAGACTGGGCTTAAACTTATTCTGCTCCAGTCTCAACTTCTCAAGGGCTGGAATCACAGAGGTGCATCATCACGTGTGGATATTCTTTTTTTCTTTTTTTTCCCCTTCTAACAGTATTAGGAAAGGAACCCAGGACCTCCAGCATCCTGTTTCTGGACTCTGCTGCTAAGCCACCCTAACAGCCCTTCACTGGGGGATTCTAGGCAGGGGCTTTACCACTGAGCCATGTCCTAACTCCTCACTGAGCGTGGTGGTTTGAATAACAAAGCTCCCAATAGGCTCATATGTTTGAACAATGGGTCCCCAGTTTCTGGAACTGTTTGGGAAGGATTGGGTGGTCTTGTTCTCTCCACTTTTAACCTGTGGATCAGACGTGAGCTCTCAGCTATTGCTCCAGCACCATGCCTGCCTGCCTGCCACCATGGCTCTCATCATGATGATCATAGGCTCACCCTCTGAAACTGTAAGCAAGCCGCCAATTAAATGCTTTCTCCTATAAGTTGCCTTGCTCATGGTGCATCTTCATAACAATAGAACAGTAACTACGGCACAGGGGGATTCTAGTCTGGGGCTCTATCACTGAGCCACATTACCAGGTCCTCACTGAGAGGATCGTGGCAGGGGTTCTATCACTGAGCCATGTTTCTTGCTCTTACTATCTTCAAAACCCTTTCTTTCGCAGAACAGCTGGTCCCCCAATGCTCTCTCATATCTTAGGCATCTCAGCAGGATCAAACTGGCCCAGAACCAAGCCATACTTGAAGTAGATCAGCTTCACCATCTCCATGTCTCTCCGCCTCTTTGGCATTTACATTGGTCCAGCTTCCATCATTCCCCCACTTGGACAGTGTGTCCCCTTCACCATGCTTTCCTGATCCCCAGCCTTGTGTCCCCAGAAGTCCCAGGAAGACAGCACTAACCATGAGTAAAGTCTCATTCCTCCCTGCTCAGGACCCTCCACACCCTCCCATTTGATTCCCCCATGTAGTCTCGATATGGAGTGTTTACTGAACGCTTACTATGTGCTGCCAGACTTGTGCTGGGACTCCATAGTCAACAAAAACTCCTTCAAATCCCAAATGAAGTCTCAGCAGCTAAGGGTACTTGTCACCAAGCCTGACAACTTGAGTTTAAACCCCACAACCCACATGGTAGGAGGAGAGACCCAACTCTCACAAGTTACCATCTGACTCTATAGGCAAATTGTGGCACACATACCCTATAACACACACACACACACACACACACACACACACACTCATACACAATAAATACAATGTCTAAGAGATGTGATGTAGCTCCTGCTACACCCCCACTCTCACTTCCTCTTACTTTCTCTGCCACCGGCTTTGCTCAAGTCATACTGGCCTCTTGGGTGTTCTTCCAACATTCCAAGCATATTCCTGCCTGAGGACCTTTATTCCTGCTGTTCCCTCCACCCTTAGTGCATCTCCTCTCAATACCCTGCCTCACAAGCCAAAAAATAATGTATATATGTCATGGTGCTTGTGTGGAGGTCAAAGGGTAACTTTCAGGAATCGTTCCCTCCTTCTACTGTGAGGTCCTAGGCTTGAACTCAGGTCATCAGGCTTGGTGCCAAACACCTTTATCCATTGTGTTATGACATTGCGGCAGGTCACACCACCAAATGTTATGATATTGCAGCGGGTAAATCACGCCATGCCACGCAACAGGTCTTATATAAGGTTTATAGAGGTTAGAAGCTAAAGGCAAAGCCATGGAGAGAGAGAGAAAGATAAAGAAAAACATGAGGAAAGAGGGACATGAAAAGAGACAGGAAAGAGGTGGTGGGAGCTTTTTATCCCGCCACACCTGGTACATCTGTCAGCAGGTGATGATGTAAGCAAATAAGGACCCTGAGGGACCCTGAAGTCAGGCTAGTGGAAATGACTGTAGACTTACATGTTGAGCCATTTCATTGGCCTTCTTCTATGTTTCTTTATATAACACTTCCAGCCACCATAGAGTTATCAATATATCTGTTACTACTCTCTTTAGAATATCAGTCTAGCATGGGAAAAGTGTGGTGTGTGTGTATGTGTGTTGTGGTACTGGAGTTGGAACCAGGGGTCTTGTGCATGCTAAGCAATGCTCTACCATTGAGCCCACATCTTCAGCCCCAAAATGAATGAATTAAATCAGAAATGCTTAAAACTATAGTAACAAGCTTTCTGGCAGCTATGTTCCTCCCTGCTTACCGCCCTCCTCATCTTCTTTAGTTCCTTCCCTCCTTCCTTTCTTCCATTTAGACAGGGTGTCATGTAGCTCAGGCTAGCCTTAAACTTGTCATATAGCTGAGGATAACCTTGAACTTCTGATCCTCCTGCCTCTGTGTCTGAGTACTGGGATCCCAGTCATCATGCCTGGTTTACTCAGTGTGGGAGATGAAACCTGGGCTCTGTACAGGCAAGGCAAGCACTCTACCAACTGAGCCCCAGCCCCAACTGCAGCCTTTATTCTCTCAGAACCTCATTTGTGTTGAAGGGAGGGCGTGGCAGACTGAGCAGTAGGCAGTTCTGAATACACCTTTGCTTCTCTCAGTCATGAAACTCCCTTGACCCAGCGGACTGTGAGCAATAGCGATCTATGCTGTATGGGGGCAAAGTTTTAGTTCCCCCTCCTTTGGGCCCTGCTTCCATGATGGCGTGACTGGAGAGCCTCCATCATTTTGGGCCCCAGGAGACCACTTGGGACACAGCCCTCTCACTAAAGCCAGCATATGATGGAGACACCTCAGAAGCATGAAATAAACCTGGTCTGAGCTCAGTGGCTGAGTGATGGAGACCATGGCTGGTTACCACGGCATTGCAGCACCTCTCTAGACTGGTTTTGGTGACTTCCTCCTCCTTTGAAACTGTCAAGAAAAACCACTGACTCTGGGCATCTTCAGTACCCAAAGAGCCTTCTGCTGACCCTTGCTAAGACACTCCCTTTTTTTTCTTGGGGGCAAAGCGTCTTCCTCAAATGGAACCCTTTCACTGATATTACCTCTTCAAAAGGAGGGAATGGAGCCAGTGAAATGGCTCAGTAGGTAAATTAACGCTTGCTGTCAAGCCTGACAGCCTGAGTTCAATCCTTAGAGTCCACATGGTAGAAGGACAGAACTGACTTCTGCAAGGTGTCCTGTGACCTACACAGGACACACACACACACACACACACACACACACACACACACACACACACA
>CAJQZJ010034167.1:3354396-3377882 GCA_907164525.1 Lophiomys imhausi
CACACACACACACACACACACACACACACACACACACACACACACACTCTGTTCACACAGACAACAAATAAGTTAAAACATATAAAACAATAAAAATAAAACACAACAGGCTGGGCGTGGTGTCGCACACCTTTAGTCCCAGCGCTGGGGAGGCAGAGGCAGGCAGATCTCTATGTTCAAGGGCAGCCTGGTCTACGGATCGGGTTCTACAATAGTCAGGACTATACAGACAAACCCTGCCTTGAAAGACTAATAAATAAATAAACATAACAAGGTGGGTGATGCCTGAGGGATAACATCTAAGGATGACTGCTGGCTTACACACACACACACACACACACACACACACACACACACACACACATGCACACACAGGAACACATACGCACATGCATGCACACACACACACTCACACAGAGGTAGGGAGGAAGGGGGATCAGACTAAAGCAGAACATACAAGACGCAAGTAGTTCACTCCAGGCCCTCCATGATGGCAGCCATTGACAACAGAGGTTTCAGCTTTTAGCCTGAGTCTGGATTTATGGTCTCTAGGTGAGGAGCTCTTCGGCTCAAGGCTCCCATCTCCTGGGAATGGTTTATGACTGGAAGCCATCCAAAGGAAGGAGCAGAGGCAGCTTCCCTCCTCTCCTTCTCAGAGATGGTTTGTGAACACAATGCTATGTTGCTTCTGTGCATTGGGGATGGGGTGTGGGGATAGACCCACGGACAAGCCCATCCCTCATCGGGGCTCACTGGCACACCACTGAGGCACAGCACCTAAACTTCTGAGTCATAGCTTAGGAATTCCCAGTGTGTATGTGTTTACCCTCTTAGCCCCCCATCCTTGGGGTTCTACCCCTTTCCCACAGCCCACTATTGGGCACCTACTGTGTGCCTTCAATCTGTTTTCCCCAACTCTTTGGGTCAGTGGGTGAAAAGATGACAGGATGGATGAGCAGAAGAAATAAAGCATGGATAGATAGGTGAATGGAAGGAGAGAGGGAAGGAAAGGCAAAAGATGTGGCGGAGAAAAAGTAATGGTTATAAAGATTGTTGAAAGGAGAAATGAGGATCAGGCCTCCGATATCCACAAGAGTTTTGAGGGGTAAGAATGACCATTCCTGGGCTGGCAAGATGGCCCAGTGGGTAAAGGCACTTGCTGTCAAGCCTGACGACCTGAGATAGCTCCAGAGTCCACATGGTGGAAAGAGAGAACTGATTTTGTCCTCTGACTTCCGCATGTACCCTGTAGCACACAAATACCCACCAAGCAAACACTAACTAAGTAACTAAAATAAATAAATAAAAGTAATTTTGTGTGTGTGTAGCTCTGGCTTTCCTGGAACTCGATCTGTAGAGCAGGCTGGCCTCTAATTCAGAGATCTGCTTGCCTCTGCCTCCCAAGTGCTGGGAGTAAAAGCATGCGCCACCCCCACCCAACTTAATAAATGTAATTTGAAAAAGAATTATTATTCTCATTTCGTAGACAAAATTGACTTTAAAATGTTTAAACTATATTTGATCTTGGTGCATTTTGGTGTGTGTGTAATTGTATGTAGGAGATGTCATGCTTGTCATGGTGCACATGTGGAGGTCAGAGAACAACCACAAGTGTTTGAAATAAGGTCCCTTGTTCACCACTGTACATGCCAGACTAGCTGGCCCCTGAGCCTCTGGGAGTTCTCCCGTCTCCCTTCCTCCATAGGAGTGCTGATATTACACACATGCACTACTGCATCCAACATTACTGGGTTCTGAGGATTCAAACTCAGGTCCTCACATTTGCAAGGCAAATGCTATACCCATTCAGCCATCTCCTCAACCCCAGCACCATGAAAAAAATACTCATTCTAAACTCACTACGTGCTTGCATGTAAGAGATACCCACTGTGCGCCCAGCCATTGGTTTCCATTTGAAGGTTGAATCCAAGAATCTTTCAGATGCGATTGAAGATTCAGCTACGTCGCAAATATTTACTGTGAACTACTGTATCAGGTCATATGGTGCAGCAATGACAGCCCCCCCTTGTAGATGTTACTGGTTGTCTTTGTGGTGCTGGGATTGAACACAAGGCTAAGCTCCCGGCAAGCACTCTAACACTGAGCTCCAATGCCAGCCCCTTCATAGATCTTACAGTCTAATGGAAACTCTGATTTCTCCTTAACTAATAAGAAAATTGGTGTTCAGAAAGATTCGATGATTTCCCCAAGGTCACATGGTTCGTTAAGTTGCAGGGCCAGAGTTAAAACTCACACATATCCAATTCTAAATCCTACCACTGACAGAGCATCTGTTCTGAAAGATCCATGGTAGGGAGGTTTGTTTCAGTGTAGACATGCTTGCCATAGAAGAGGCAATTGGTAGTTTTGTTAAATAAATTAAATTAAACGGATAAGGGTATGAAGTAATGAACCAAAAGAGATATAGATGTTGGAAGTACAGATTTGTGGATAGTAGATTAACAGATGGTTGGATGCTGGATAATGGATGGAAAGAGGGATTGGTGGATGTATACATATATGTATGTATGTATGTGTGTGTATGTGTATGTATTATGTGTATGTATATATGGAAGGAGAGATGGATTCATGCCAGGATAATAGATAGATGGGTGGAGAGGCAGGTGGATGAATGAAGGGATGGATGAAAAGATGAAAGGATGGATGGATAAGAAGATGAGTGAATGGACACATGGATGAAAGAATGGGTGGGTGGATAGATGGAAGGATAAAGAATGAATGGAAGTTTGAATGGATTGAAAAAAGGACAGATAAAGGAAAAAAAAGAAAAAGAAAAAAGGACAGATGGCTGTCTGGGTGGATGGAAGGAAAGATAGGCTGGCTCACTGGATGAATGAATAGAAGGAAATATGGATGGAAGTGTGGATGGATGGGTAAATAGAAAGATAGACAGAAAGATAGCAGAGTAGATGAGTGACTAGAAGATGGATGGATGGATGAGTAGTAGGTGAATAGAAGGCTGTAGGAATGAGTGGATGGATGGATGAACAAAGAAGGGATGAGTGGGTAGATGTGGGTGGATGGGTGGATGGGTAGGTGGATGGATGGGTGGATGGGTAGGTGGGTGGGTGGGTGGGTGGATGGATGGATGGATGGGTGGGTGGGTGGATGGGTGGGTGGGTGGATGGATGGATGGGTGGGTGGATGGATGGATGGGTGGGTGGATGGGTAGGTGGGTGGATGGATGGATGGGTGGGTGGATGGATGGATGGGTGGGTGGATGGGTAGGTGGGTGGGTGGATGGATGGATGGATGGATGGATGAATAAAGAAGGGATGAGTGGGTAGATGTGGATGGATGGATGGATGGATGGATGGATGGATGGATGGATGGATGGATGGATGGATGGACATATGGGCGGACTGACGGATGGGGATCTGAAGAGGTCTCTGTTGCCCACAGTTCTTTGAGACAGGACTTATTACTTACTACTGACTTTTTCAGTGTCAGTAGTTTGGGGTGCTGTTGCCACTGGCCAGAGTTGGAGAACAAGTTGGAAGAATCTACACGGACCTAAATAACCTTTTTATTTTTTGTTTTTCTCTCCTTTCATTTCTGTATGTGTATGGATGTTTTGCCTATATGTATGTTTGTGCACCACATGCATGCCTAGTGCCCTCGGAGGCCAGAAGCAGCTATCAGTGGCCTTGGAATTTGAACTACAGATAATTATGAGCCACTAAATGGGTGCTGGGAACTGAACTTGGTCCTCTTCAGGATCAGCTGGTGCTCTTAATACTAAGCTAACCCCAGCCTCCATCTCTCCCTTTTTGAGAAAGAGCCTGGCTGACCTGGAACTTGTGGCTGCTCTTCTCCCACACCCCCCAATTGGTGGGATTACAGGACTTAGGAGTCTCCCAGCTCCAAGAACCTTGCTGAGCATCCCCATGTCACAATCACCCCCAGGCATCACCCTAACGCCTTAAGCAACTCATTCTGCAGAGCACATGTGCAAGTCATGGGAGGACTGCAGGCTTGGGCCAGGATGAGAGCTGAGGGGCTTCAGCAGATAGACGCAGGGGAATTCTTATATGTTTTTTTTGTTTGTTTGATTTTTTTTGTTTTGTTTGTTATTCAAGACAGGGTTTGTCTGTGTAGCCCTGGCTGTCCTGGACTCGCTTTGTAGACCAGGCTGGCCTTGAACTCACAGAGATCCACCTGTCTCTGCCTGTCCAGTGCTGGGATTAAAGGTGTGCCACCAAGCCTCACAGTTACAGAGACAGCTGTGAAGTGCCAGGTGGGTGCTGGACTTTGAACCTGGGTCCTCTGGAAGAACACCCAGTGCTCTTAACTGCTGAGCCATCTCTCCAGCCCTGATGCAGGGGAATTCTATACCAAGGTGCTGTTAGCTACAAAGGGGCCAGGTCTGTCTGGGTTCACAAACACATTCCCTGACACACTTATAGAAGCACACAAAAAGCAACACACATGCATACCAGCAAAGCATAGATAAACATATATATATATATATATATATATAAACACAAGCATACAAAACTTCAATGTATGAACACACAAAATCATAACTCAAGGCTGGTGACCTGAGTTTGATCCCTGGCACCCAGATGATGGAAGGAGAGACCTGACTCCTGCAAGTTGTCCTCTGATCTTCACATGTGTACTTTGGCATGCATGCACATGCACACACACACTAAATGTACTAAACATAAACAAAAATCATAACTCAAAGACGTTCTTACACACCCTGCACATGTCCTCCAGATATGCCAGAGGCTCTGGTATACACACAGACTCTCCACGGTGTACAGGTACTCACACACACTCCTGCTCAGACAGGAAAGGTGAATTTGACTTCTCATGTCAATGACACCACCACCATCTTCCCTCTGACGGCAGCACTCAGAAGGCTGTGTCATACCTGTGCATGCAAGCTCTTATCGTATGAACCCACACCCATAGTCAGGGACAAACAACTTCAGACACATGTCCATCCAAAAACAATCACACAGGGACACACCCACACCGGGGAGAACACACCCACACTTGGGAGAATACACCTGCACCCTTATGTCAGAGGCACACTAAAGTTTTTCTTCAACTCCAAACCCCCAAACCATAGGCATAGACAGACACACCAAGATGTACCTAAACAATGACACTGGATGTCACAGACACACAAAAAAGACACCATGTTTCAAAGGACTGCAAGTCTGAGGAGCTGTGAAAGCCTTGTTTTTGTGTCAAATACCAAATGTCCTTTAGCCTGGGATTTGCCATGCAATGGTCTTAGTGAACTGGTGTCCCACTCCCTCACACTCACATGGGAGCAAAGTCCTTTTTTTGGTGGGGAGGGAAGGGGTTGTTATGAATGCACAAGGGGCTCTCAAGGTTGTAACGACATGAAAGGAAAGAAGAGAGGGATTCAGATGGGTGGGATTGAGATGGGACCCACAAACAGACTGAAGATCAGAGGGCCTCCCGCAGGGGCCAAGGGCCAGGTATGAGGGAAGTTTTCAATGGAAGAACATCCTCCCCTGTCAACAGGACAGAGTCACCGTGTGATTAATATAGGACTGAGTGTGCCCCTCTCCCTCCCAGGGAGTTACCAGGAGGAGGGAAGCAGAGGGATAAAACAGAAGGGAGGCTAATGAGCTTCTGCCCTGGGCTGAGCCCCCCCTCTTGTCTCCCATGGTGAGGAGTTAGGGAGATCAATATTCAGTACTCCGGGAGACAGATCATGGGAAGGGAGACGCTGGTACCAGGTGCAGAGGATAGAGAGAGCCAGGCCAAAAAAAAAAAAAAAAAAGGGACACTAAGTCAGAAAGAAAGACAGAAATAGAAAGGAGAAAAAAAGACTCAGGGAAGAACAGAGAGACAGAACACTACTCAGTGACACTTAGACACAGCCAAACAGAGTCCTGAAGATGTATGGAGACTCTGAGATGTCCCTTACCCATTCCAACATAGCAGAACACCCTCTTGACTCCCCCAAACCGCCCAGCTCCGCCCCACTCTGCCGGGATCCGGTTCAATTCCGCAGCCCTGCCGCCTCCGCCTGGGGCTGAAGCCAGCTCTGTACCCCGGTGGCACTAGCGGGTCCCCTCAGAGAGGACTCTAGCTCAGCAAAGGCAATCATCAAATCCAGAGCTAAGCCGGGAGCCGGGTTCCCTTGTGCTTCGGGGTCCAGCCCAGGACCCCCAAGAGACCATGTCCCTCAGAGAAGGCATCCCCGCCACTACCCGGGATTCTGGCACTTTGGGGATGTGGGGGGTCCCTTTCCCAGGAGCTGCCGCTGGGGTGCGGGCACCACGCCCCCCCTCCGGAGCTCCCCCCAGCCTGGCTGGCCACTCACGATTTTCTCCGAGGAACCCGCGCGGGACACGGTGCTGTTGAGTCCCACGAGCGAGGGCAGCGTCTGCGACATCCAGTTAGTGACCATGGCCATGGTGCTCAGCACGGCCCCGATCTTGAGCAGCGGCACCGACATCGCGCCCCTCGCCTCATGCCCCGCGCCACCACCTCAAAGAGCAGGTGTTCGGTCCCTTTTGCTCCGCACTCAAGCTGTCCCTTACCCACCCCCGTGGGGTGGGGGGATGAGGGGCCCCGATGGCGAGGTGACCGGGTCCAAGGGGGCGGTGGCCAGCGGGCTGGGGATGGGGTGACACTGGGGACGCGCGGCTGCGTCTCCGCGCGCCTCCCGGGCTCAGCTTTATAAGGCGCCGGCTCGGCCCCCCCCTCCCGCGCCACCGCCGGGCACTTCCAGCCGCCGTGACGTCACGGCTCCGGCCCTGGAGCCACCCGGGCTGGGGGGTGAATGGGGATGCGCCCACCCCGCCCCCCACCTCCCCGCAGAGCCTCTGACGGACCTTCTCCCCACCTGCAGAGTGGGGACATCCACTTCCAGCGACACCCTCGCCTCCCTCATCCCCCATCCCCTGCCGCCGCCGCCGCGGCATCCCCGGCCCCGCCCCCCAGCCTCATCCTCCATCCTCGCTCGAGTCCCCTCTGTACCCTAGTGGCGACCCCCTGGCTCCCCCGCACGCAACACCCGCTCTCCAAACCCTTACGTTTCAGGCGGGAAGAACCCACCCGACATCCTCCACCCAAAGCTGAGGGTGGGTAGAAGTCGGGTGTCTCCACCCACCTGCTCGGTCGGGTGCGGAGCCGGGTCCAGAGCCCGCGACGCCCCACAGAGAGAGGCGCGGGCTGGACTTCGGTGCTTTCTCGAGCGCCAGGACTCTTTTCTCCCGGCTTCCCTGGTCCCCAGATCATTCTGAAGGGGAACCCTCCGTGGATTCGGGACCAGGGAAGCCCAGGGTGGCGGGAACAGTCTCTGGAGTGCGAGTGACTTGGGGAGTGGGAGGGTTTCCCCTGCGCATCCGAGGGCGGCGGTGCCACTAGGGACCGCTGCGGACCCAGGCAGTTCTTTTTGCAGGCAAGTACCAACGCAGGGTTTGACTCACAACTTGAACTTGGGGTGGGAGGCGGGGAACTTATACATCGGATCTCCTCCAGCCCCCAGAGACCTGCACTGGGCTGGTCCCCTGGTGAGAGAGATTGGAAAGAGCAGAGAGCGGCCAGGCGGGGCGAGGAGTGCCCGCGTGGTCGCCTTTCTTCGGTTTTGCACTCACGCCCCCTCCTGGCGTCCCCGCATCACCTCCCGCCGTCGCCCTCGGCCGGCGACCGCCGCCGTCTGGAGGCGGCGATGACTCAGGCCTTTACCGCGCCGGCCGCCTGGGGAGCCGGAAGCGCCCAACCTCGGGGTGCTGGGGGGGGGGGGTCCTGAACTGTCTCAACCCACTGAGAAGCAGGCTCTGCCCCTACGTGACCTCCAGCAATGGTTACTCCGGTCTGTCTCAGTTTCCTCATCTGCAAAGTGGTTCTGTAAGGTGGGTCGGGTATGTGTAAGAGCCTGTACCTCAACTACAGACCAAAGCTCATGAACACCGCATTAGGCAGACAGACAAGGGCCTGAGGATGGCCTGGGGGTGTGGCTCAGTGGTAGAGGCTTGCCTAACTTGTCTGAAGCCCCGGGCTCCATCCCCACCACCATCAAAAAAAGGTTGGGGGAGCAATGAGTCAGTGGATAAAAGTGCTTGCCATAAAGCCTGGCAACCTGAGTTGGATCTCTTAAGATCCATGAGGGGAAAGGAGATAAGGACTTCCCCAAGGTGCCCTCTGCCCACCACCTGAAGGCTCTGGCCATGCGACCACCCATCCCACCTTGTTAGCACGTTTAATAAGTGTAAAAAGAAACTTAAGCAGCATAGGAAATAAAGGAAGAGAAGTACAAATAGGAGTGTCAGAAGGAAATGAGTAGAGACTAGAGAGAGACAGTAGGTTGTTCGAGATCTGTGAGACATTTGTGCATTCATGTAGGGGCCAGAGGTGTACACGGAGTGTCTTTCTCAGCGCCTCTCTGCCTTGTTTAATTAATTAATTAATTAATTAATTTTACCTAGTCTTTGTATTTAGTTAGTTCGTTCTAGACACAGTCTCTCTGTACAGGCGTGGCAGGCATCGAACCCAGAGCTCCCACTGTCTCCCAAATGCTGGGACTACAGGCATGGGCTACCACATCCAGCTTCTACCTTATTTATTTATTTATTTTGAAAAGGTGTGTCCCTGGTTGGGCTAAGCTGGCCAGTCGAGGAGTCCCAGGGATCCAGGCTCAGCCACCCCAGCAGTGGGAGTGCAGGCATGTCACAACTGACTTTTGATTTAGATGTTAGGGATCTAAACTCATATTTGGATGGCATGCATTCCACTGAGTCATGTCTCCAGCCCACAGGTATACCTTTAAACACGGTGACTAGGCAAGGTAACAGTTAAGCCACACCAGATGCGGGCTCAGTACCAGGAGATTTTCAAATGATGAGGAAACAGTAGTTCAAAGGACCTGGGGCGAGCAGAGACCTGGTGGGCTGGAACGAGCTGTTTAGTAAAGAAAAGAGGACCCTACTGTGGTTTAAAACCAGATCTATCTGACATGAGATTCTAAAATCCCTTGCCTGTGGTGGGCCTCCACAACACACTCTCTCTCACCTCCTCACCTTGGCTTCTAGGAAACAGGGCCTAGCTCAGACAGCCAGGCTTCTGTAAGGACTGAGAGCGCTTACAAAGCACTCCTCTCTCCTCCATGCCTCCCAGACTCTTCTTACGAAAGATGTCAATAGCCTTCCTGGGCTGGCAAGGTTGCCCAGTAGATAAAGACACTTGTCACCAAGCCTGAAATCTTGAGTTTGGTCAACAGGGTACATATGGTAGAAGGAGAGACTCCTTCAAATTGTCACCTGATCTCCACATGGTTGCCATACCATGTGCCCCCCCACACAAAATGAATGAATGAATTAATTAAATGTAATTCAGTAACTTTCTAGTCTCCATACTCATTTCCTTCTCGAAACACTTTATCTTTTCCTAATTCTGTCCCTGACTCTCTGCCTTCTCCAACCCTAACTATCTTTCCACCTGTCCCTATTCTGTTTCTGCACATTTATTTGGCTCATCCTATTTCCTGTCTCAGGACCTTTGCATTTGCTGTCCCTGATGGCCTGCTCATGTCTTTCACCTCAGTCTCTGTCATGGTGGGCACAAGCAGCATGCCCTGTCCTCCAGAAAACTGCATTTCCTACGACTGTTTGCCCACTGGCTTCCAGTTAGGCTCAAGCATTGGGAAGGAACAGAGAGAGACTGAGAAGGGGAGAGGTGGGACTTACCGCTATCCTTTCTTTCTGCTTGGAGTGGGGGTGTGGCTTTTTTTCTTTTTTAATGTTTGTAGTTACATTTGCTTATTTACTTCTTTATTTGTGTATGCGGTGGGGCACAGAAGTCAGAAGAAAACTTGTGGGAATTTGTTCTCTCTTCTATGTGTGGGTCGTACCTAGTACATGTGTGGAGGCCAGAAGAGGGCATCAGCTGTCCTCTGACTCTCCTATCCCTTTGAGGCTCAGTCTCTACCTGAACCTGGGCTCAAGTTTATTTGACTAAACTGGAAGCCAGAACCCCCCCCCCCCGGGTTCCTCCTGCTCTCATGCCTTCTGAATGGGACATGGGAATGACAGGCACGTGTTCAGTCCCATGCATGGGTGGGACTCTATGTAACTTCTTTTTTGTTTGTTTTGTTTTGTTTTTCTGAGATGGGGTTTCTCTGTGTAATCTTGGCTATCCTGAACTCACTTTGTAGAACAGGGTAGCCTTGAACTCATAGAGATCCACCTGCCTCTGCCTCCCAAGTGCTGGGATTAAAGACATGTGCCACCATGCCCAGCAATTACAGATAGCTGTGAACTGCCATGTGGGTGCTGGGATTTGAACCCAGGTCCTTTGGAAGAACAGCCAGTGCTCTTAACCACTGAGCCATCTCTCCAGCCCCTCTACATAACTTCTTACATGAGTGCTGGGATCCAAACACTGTCCTCGTGGTTGTTCAGCAAAGCCTTTAGCAGCTGAGCCATCTCAGGGCATGGGGGAAGGGTATTTCTGACATGGACACCCCCTTCTTACATCAGAACCCCTTCCTTGTCACACATCCTTCTGCTGTGATGTGTTGCCAAGCTACTGAGTATGGCATCTGAATGTTCAGTTACTGCTTCTACCCAAGGAAACACCCATATCAAACATGGTCCCACTGGGACACCTAATGTGACTTGCTTCCCTGATTGGACCTTGAAGTGATTGGGTATCAGTTTCTTTTTTGTTGTTTTGTTTTTGTTTTTGTTTTTTAAGGCAGGGTTTCTCTGTATATCTCTGGCTGTCCTGGACTCACTTTGTAGACCAGGTTGGCCTTGAACTCACAGAGATCCACCTGCCTCCTGAGTGCTGAAATTAAAGGTGTGTGTTGTCACACCCGGCCATTACAGACAGCTGTGAACTGTCATATGGTGCTGAGATTTGAACCTGGGTCCTTTGGAAGAACAGCCAATGCTCTTGCTCGCTGAGCCATCTCTTCTTCAGCCTGGGTATCAGTTTCTGTGCATTCATATGTATATGTCTACTTGCATTTGGGGGAGGGTACATGGTGTGGGGGATGCACCTGACTGTGTGTATGCCTGATGTCCATATCGGGTGTCTTCTATCACTCTCAACTGTACTTATTGAGTCAGGGGCCCTTAGACCAAGAAATTGACAACCTACGTACGAGTCTAGACACCAGACAGCTCCTTGTCTCTGCCTCCCAGATGTTTGGGTCACCCAGCATTAAAATGGACCCTGGCCATCTCAGCTAGAGTCTTCATGCTTGTGTTGCCACACATGATCCCAGACCTGAATGTCATTTTTGTGTTTATTTTAGTTGTATTTGCTTATCTTGTCCTGGGGATGGAACTCAGGGCCTCATACATGCTAAGCACATGTATGTGTTTCAGATTCATAGCCCTAGCTCCAATGAGGCCTGAACATTACCTAAAGAAACTTCTCTGACCACCTCCCGAAGTCAGAGCACCATCTGCCTTTACCATTTTTGTTTGTTTGTTTGCTTGTTTTTCGAGACAAGGTTTCTCTAACAGAGCCCTGGCTGTCCTGAACTTGCTTTGCGGACCAGGCTGGCCTCAAACTCACAGAGATCCACCTGCATCTGCCTCCCGAGTGCTGGGATTAAAGCCGTGTGCCACCACGCCTGGCTGCCTTTACCTTTTTTTTTTTTTTTTTTGGTTTTTCGAGACAGGGTTTCTCTGTTTAACAGCTCTGGCTGTCCTGGACTCACTTTGTAGACCAGGCTGGCCTCAAACTCGCAAAGATCCGCCTGCCTCTGCCTCCCAAGTGCTGGGATTAAAGGCGTGCGCTACCACCGCCCAGCTGCCTTTACCTTTTTAAAGTAATTATTTATCAAATATTTTTCTTCAATTCTGGGGATCAAGTTTGAAGTCTCATACATGCTAGGCAAACACCCTACTACTGGGCTACATTTCCAACCCTCATCCGCTTCTGTTTAGACAGAGTCTAATGTAGCCCAGATTGATCTGTGTAACCAAGGGTGGCCTTAAACTCCTGATTCTCCTACTTTTACCTCCTGGAGCTGGAATGACAGGCATGTGTCACCAGTAAGAAATTGCTTTTCAATGGTTGACTAAGTATCTCTTTCTCAAAAAAATAACAGTGAAATAGAGAAGTGATCAACCTGGGGCCTCCACGTACATGTATACCCATGCACACAAACACATACAAGAGGCTGGACTGTCTGTTGGTGAAGTGCTTCCCTGCATGCATGTAACCCTGGGTTCCATACCCAGCAATGCATATATCAGGTATGGAACACACTTACAATCCCAGCACTTGGGAGATAGAGGCAGGAGGATCAAGAGTTCAAGACCAGCCTCAGCTACATAATGCAGCTCTATAGTGAATTGGAGACCCTGACTAAAAAGAGAGTGTTAAACATCAGTAAGGGTCCGATATCTGGCACCTCCAAGTCTGCCACTAGGAATATAGAGTGGTGCCACTGCTTTCAGCTTAGTAACTTCTGAGAAAACCCAAAGTTTTCCATCCATCTACCCCAGAGAAATCAAAGTTTAGATTTTGCATAAACTTGCGGAAAGACACACACGTGATACTCAGAGCAGTGCGTTTTTCAATAATGAATAAGCCAGCTGTCCATTACCTGGAGAATTTGCAAACAAATCTGGACACTGATCTAACAGACCTTCCAGCCCAGCACAGGAGGAACTATCAATGATCACCACAGAAGTATTTTTCTAAGTAAAAGAAGCTGGAGAGAAAGGATCACAGAGTTTATAAACCCATTTATACAAAATGTCCAGAAAAAGACAAATCAATAGAAGCAGGCAGGGAAGGTAGATTAGCGAATCCCTGAAACTGGCACAGGGCAGTGAAAAAGGAGAACAAGATGAGGATCATCAGCAGGCGACAGAACCACTTCCCCCCACCCCGGACTGGATCGGGGGATGGATCCACACTGAAGCAGGTAGGATATGCAACCCAATGCCCATATGAATTTGTATTTATTTTGTGAGACAGGGCCTCACAACCCAGGCTGACCGTGAAATCATGATGCAGCCAAGGAAGGCCAACCCTGAACTCCTGATCTTCCTGCCTCCACCTCCTGAGTTGGGGATATTAGGCATGCGCCACTACCCCTGATTTTATTCAGTGCGGGGGGGGGGGGGTATGGAGCCCAGAGCTTTGTGCAAGCGAAGCAAATGCTCTATCCACTGAGCTACTTCCAGGTCTCTTTTTGCAGGGTTTCACTGTGAAGTCTTGTCCCTCCTGGAACTGGCTACATGGCTCTCACTGACTTTGAACTTGCAACAATCCTTCTGCCTCTACATCCAAGTGCCAGAATGAAGCTTCACACCTGCCATAAACGTAATAAGTACTCCCATCCTTACACCCTGTGATGACTATTCTTGCTTGTCAACTTGACTACATCTGGAATTAACTAAAATTCAAGAGCCTGGGTATACCTGTGAGGGATTTTTTTTTTCTTAATTAACTTTTAATCCAGATCCTTTGAGGTGGGAAGATCCACCTTTAATCTGGGCCACACCTTCTGGTGATAGTCTATATAAAGGACACAGAAGAAGGAAGATTTTGCTCTTTGCCCGCTTGCCCTCACTCTCATTAGCAAGTCTATTCCTTCTCTGGCATTAGAGCCTACTTCTTTGGCATTCCAGCATATACTGGATTCCTGGACTTTCCATTGATATACAGCCATTGTTGGATTAGCTGGACCACATCCTGTAAGGCACTCTGATAAACCTAAATAAATAAATATATACATATATATATACATATATGTGTATATATTGTAAAACATAGAATGTATATATTTGTTCTATCAGTTCTGCTGTCCTAGAGAACCCTGACTAACATACACCAAAGAATTCTGGCTTCACCTCACCCTAGGCTTGGCCCTAATGGACCAAAAAAAGGAGAGCTTACGGCCTTTCAACCCTTCATCCACCCTCCATGGTCATTTTCTTCAAGACAACACCAAAGCAGTGGCAACCTACCACTGTTGTTTTTCTGAATGGACAAGTTGTCAAACTACCTTCCAAGTATTTACCTTTCTACCCATAGATGGTTACTGCTCTCAACCTTATCCAGAGAAGCATCTCTCTGCAGTGTGCAGTAGCTCACAACTGTGCAAAGTGCTGAGCACAGTGACTGTTGAGTGCTCAGCACTGAATGGGACATCTATACCAAACCTCCCCACCCAGCCCCCACACCCAAGACTCAGGGATCATCCCAGGAGAGGAGACATAAAGATTGTAAAAGCCATAAGATGGAGAGGAATGCTGTGACCTACTGGCCTCTGGACATGACATGGCCATTGCATTCATGAAGTTAATATAGGTTATGGTTACCTACACAAGACCCAAACAAGATCAACAGGAAGCACTGACTGATTTCTATAGGTTTAAAAAAAATAGGAAAGAACATAAAGGTGGAAAGGAAATGTGTTGGGGCATTAGGGGAAGTTGGGAGTGGGCATGAACAAGATATGTATACATATATGAAATTGTCAAAGAATAAATAAAAGGTAGTTTTTAAAAGAAGAGGAAAAAGCTAGGTATGCTGATACATGCCTGTAGCTCAGCACTAGGAGGCAGGACATCTCCCTGAAGCTCACTACCCAGCCAGCCTCCTTGGTGAACTACAGGTCAGTGGGAGACTGTCTCCAAAAAATAAAGTGGCTGAGTCCTGCGGAATGACACACTCAAGGTTGACTTCTGACCTCTATACAAATACACACACACACACACACACACACACAAAATCAACCAATTCTGGATGGATCATCCATCTAACAATACAGTTTTGGAAGAAAATACAGAAGAGTTATCTTCATTTCCGTGGGTGTGATGTCAGTTTTGCTTGTGAACTTGGTACAGTCTAGTTCAGCTAGGAAGCAAATCTCAATGAGGGATTGTCTAGATTAGGCTGGCCTGTTGGTATGTCTGTGGGAGACTGTCTTAATTACTTAATTAGGACGGGACCACCCAGCCCACTATGGGCAGCACCATTCCCTAGACTTGCACGGTTCCCTGAACTGTCCAAGAGTGAAGGAAGCCAGCTGAGCACTAGATAACATTCTGCACTCTCTGTCCCTGACAATGGATGGATTCAATGCAACCAGCTCCTACAAGCTCTGGTCACCTTAACTTCCCTCCTGCTGCTCCTGTTGCATGGGCCACACCCTGAAACTGTGAGTAAAAGCAAACACTTTCACTCCTAACTACTTGTGTCCACAATTCAATATAAGACAGACCCTGGAAAAGGCAAATTTTTCTCAAACACTGCTGGGCCCAGTGGCACAGGTCTGTAACCTCAGCTGCTTGGGAGGCTGAGTCAGAAAGATCAAGAATGAGAACCTGCTCCAAAATAAAAAGTGAAAAGAGGGTTGGGGACTTGTGGGGAGAGAGCTTTCCTAGTATGAAGCTCTGGGTTTCATCCTAAGCACTGTATAAACTTGGTGTGGTGGTTCACACCTGTCATCCCAGCATTCTGGAGGCAGAGGCAGAAGGATCAGAAAATTCAAAGTCATGCACAACTACATGAGCATCTGTCCACCACTCCCCCCTCTATCACCTGGAGTGG
The DNA here is from genome assembly GCA_907164525.1 of Lophiomys imhausi. Lineage (NCBI taxonomy): Eukaryota > Metazoa > Chordata > Mammalia > Rodentia > Muridae > Lophiomys > Lophiomys imhausi. The sequence continues at coordinate 3,369,937 of CAJQZJ010034167.1, forward strand.
AGGGAAGTGTCTGGGAAAATGCTAAAGAAGTAAAGTGCCTGCTACACAAACATCAAGATGGGAGTTTGGGTCCACAACCCACACAGTGCCAGTGGGCTTGTTACCTGGCATGTTTCAGTGCTCAGGAGGAGGACATTGGGGAGTCCCTGGAGCAAGCTAGCTCAGTGAACTCTGGCTTCAAATGAGAGGTCCTACCTCAATGTATAGGGTAAACAACAATCAAGGAGGACATCCAACCTCTGGCCTCTGCATGCATGTGCACACACACAAACACACACACACACACACACACTCAGGTGTACCCCCATGCGCAGGTGTATATGCCTTTAAACATCCTTTACATATGTACACACACACAGCAATGAGACCAGACATTTAATCTGTGTGGTATATCTACATGTCAATAACAGGTATTTTACATTATGAGTCATCAGAGCATACCCATTAGCCTCTCAGGAGAACTTATCTTGTAGCCATCAGAATATATCTCAGAAGGAAAATCAAGACCACACCAGGAATCCAAAGGGTGTAAAACAGCTAGAATGTGCCTGGTAGAAGGGTTAATTTGCATATCTTCCAGAAACTTTATTTTTTTAATTTGATGTATGCCACAGCTCAGGTATGAGGGTCACAGGTCAGCTTGCAGCAGCCAGTTCCTCCTTCCTTCTTGTTGGTTTTTGTTTCTTTTTGTTTTGTTTTTGTTTTTCTAGATAGGGTTTTTCTGTGTAGTCTTGGGTGTCCTGGAACTTGAACTGTATTTTTATTTATGTATGTGTGCATATCTGCTTATGAGTATGTGCACATGTGAATGTAATGCCCACAGAGGCCAGAAGGGGGTGTCAGTTGCCCTGGAGCTGTAATTATAGGTGAGCTGCTCCATGTGTGTGCTGGAAACCAAACTTGGGTCCCCTGAAAGAGGAACAAAAGTTCTTAACTGTGAGCTATCTCTCAGTCCCATGATTCCCAGACTCTCTGTGGGCAAATGCATCTACTCCACAGGACTTATTTATCTCCAAGGCCAACTTTCAGAGGCCTCTCTAGTCACAATATTGAGTGAGAGGATCTGCAGGTTCTCAGCTGGAGTTGAACCAGGTCTTGCTGGGTTTTCTAATTTCATACTAGAAATGATGAACTTTCAGTGTACTTAGAATCATGTTTTGGTACTTCCGTGCTTTGCTTTGTTTTGTTTTGTTCCTTTTCTTAAAACATCCTCTCATGTAGCCCAGGATAGCCTCAAACTCGCTATACAGCCAAATCTGACTTAGACCTCCTGGTCCTCCTGTCTCTTCCACTTCCCCAGTGCTGGCATCACAGGAGTGCCCCATCACACCTAGCTTCTGTGGTGCTGGGGTTGGAGCCTAAGGCTTTGTGTGTGTGAGACCAGCACTCTTCCAACTGAGCTGTCTCCACAACCCATGCTGAGATTTGTTTGTTTGATTTTGAGAGATGGGGTCTTGTTATGGTCTTGAACTCATGACAGTCCTTCATCATTATGATCATTTTTCATGGTGTGTATGTGTGTGTGATTCGTTTGTTTTATGTGTATGGGTGTTTTGCTTGGTGCCTGTGGGGGTGCTCAGAAAAGGACACCTGTTTCTCTGAGACTGTAATTATGGGTGTTTTTTAGCTGCCATGTGAGTGCCGGGAGCCAAGCCTGGGTTCTGTAGAAGAGCAGCCAGTGCTCTTAACCACTGAGTTATCTCTCCAGCCCTGTGACTGCTTACTGACAACTCAATAAATTCTGAAATCCTTAACTTATAATTCAAGGTCTTTCTAGCCAGATCACAACCATCCTTTCTACACTGACCTATAGCCTCACCTCCCGTAGGTGCCATCCATACCCAACCTGAGTTCCCATCCCATGCACTTCCCGCTCGTGTCACCTTGGAAATGATCTTCAATGCTTATGTTGCACAGAGCCATGTTCCCCAGCCTCTCCCTTGAGATTCTAGGCAGGGACTCAACAACTGAGCCATGCCCCTAGCCTCTTTTTATTTTATTTTAAAATGAAGGTTTGAAATGCCAGCCTTCAACTTTCAGTTTTTGTGCCTCGGCCTTCAGAGGGCTAAGATGGCAGGCATGCACCACCATGCCCAGCTTGCATCTGGCTCTTGGACTTGTGAACTGTCAGATGCTACTCAGCAAGCTGTGCCTCATCTCTCCGTGTCTCCAGTCCCTCATTCTGAAACTACCAGAGAAACAAAGAAAAGAAAGTATCCACCTCTTGGTGTATTTACAGTGGTTTTCTTTCTTTTAACAATTTTTTTAAATACTCATTTATTTCATCTGAATTGATGTTTTGCCTTCATGTATGTATGAGAATGCCAGACGCTTTGGAATTACAGACAGCTGTGAACTGCCATGTGGATGCTGGTAATTAAACCCAGGTCCTCTAGAAGAGCAGCCAGTGCTCTTAACCACAGAGCCAACTCTCCAGCCCTATTGTGTTTTCCTTGAGGATAATTGGGACTCTCTGGGCTTCGGGGATGAGGAGTTGTGTATCCTCTCCATAGCCTCTTACTGACTTTAAGTTTGGATTTCTTTATTTTTGTGCAGTGACATTTTATAGTTCTGTCTTCAGAGTAGGACTTAGTGCACCCAGTGGTGCAGATCATTAGAACTTGTGTAAAGGGGCTGGCAATGTGGCTTAGCAGGTGAAGGCGATTGCTGCCAAGACTGATGACCTGAGTTCTAACCCCGGGACCCACATCGTGGAAGAAAAGACCTGACTTTTGCAAGCTGTCTTCTGACCTCCAGGATTAGACACATGGCCACAAAAAAATAAATAAATAGATAGGTAAATAGATAAATGTGATGTTACAAAAGAAAAGAAAATAGGAGCTAGAGAAATGGCTCAGTGGGTTAAGTACTTACCACACAAGCTTTCATGAAGATCTGACTTCAGATTCAAAGAGCCCAGGCAAATGTCAGCCAGGCACGGAGAGCTTGGAATGTCAGGGCTCACAAGGTGGAAATGGAATCTTCAGAGCTAGCTGGCTTGCTCGACTAACCGAATCATCATGCTCCAGGTTCATGGAGAGATCGTGCCGCAACATAAAAATGGAAAGCAACCTAACAAGACCACAGATACCGACCTCTGGCCTTCACATGCACATGAAGCCACACACATGCTAACATATACACACATACACATGGGGGTGGAGAAGGAGCAGGCACAGGGAGACTCCTAGGTCCACTAGTGTCGAGGTGAATACGCTTTCCAAACATGCCCCATCGAGTCCACTAGCACCACTCCGATGTTTCCTGCTTCCTCTTGGACTGGCCAGAGGCATGGAATTGCCAAGTGTAACAGGACTGTTGCCAGTCTGGGGGTTAGTGTGGATTCTTGGCTCTCTGACTGTGGGAGCACAGTCTGTCAGCCCTGGGGTGACAGTACCCAGTCCCATACTTGGCAACCTCCAGGCCAGTGAGAGATTCTCTCTCAAAAACACAAAGTGAGGAGAGCCAGAAGGCTCAGAGTAAAGCCATTTACTGCCAGAGCTGAAGACCCGAGTTCCATCCCCAGAACCCAAACAGTGGAAGACAGAGCTGACTCCCTGAAGTTGTTCTCTGGCCTCCACACGGTCTGACTTCCTCGTGGACACCAGGCCAAGAACTCTCCCCTCCCCAACTAAATATTTGTGATTAAAATTTAAAAACAAAAACAAGTGGTGGTGGCACACTCCTATAATCCCAGCATTCTGGAGGCAGAGGCAGGCCTGTCTCTGAGTTCGAGGCCAACCTGGTCAGCAGACTGAGTTCCAGGACTGCCAGGTCTGTACAAAAAAAACCCAAAAAAACCCTGTCTCGAAAAACCAAAACCAAATAACAACAACAAAAACCAAGTGGAGTGTTCTAAGGAGCTCCCGCTGAGGTACGTCTGTTCTCTATATGTACACATGCGAGCGCGCACACACATACACACACACACACACACACACACACACACACACACACACACGCGCGCGCGCCCATATGCTTGCATAAACACATCCACACACATCACTCACGTCCTGCACAAACCTCACTTTACCACTAGGTGTCGCCCCAGCTCCTCAGTTTTGGGCCCAGCCCCAGGAGGCTTTTCCTGCAGTTTGTCCAGATTTCCCCGCCCCCAGTCAAACTGGGACGTTAACACCTCGACAAGTTCAGCGCTGGGCTCTAAGCAGCAGCATCCGTCCATGGACTGTCAGCCTCGGCTTCACACCTATCATCTCAGGCACCTCCCTTGGCACAGGGGTCCCCACTTCCCCAGGGGTTTGCTTTCTTGAGTTTCAGTCAACAGCAGCCAGAATATGATCTATGGAAAATTCCAGAACTATGTGAATCATACATTTTTTTGTTGTTGTTTTGTTGTGACAGGGTCTCATTTTGTAACCTAGGCTGGCCCCAAATTAGTGGCAATCTTCTGCCTGTGTCTTCTGAGAATTGGGATTATGGGTATGCACCACCACACCTATTTTGTGTGGTGCTGGGGATGGGATCCAGGGTTCTGACGCTGAGCTATATTCCAGTCTGATTTGTATTGTTTTTAGAGCTGATGGGAGGGGTGTCTCATGTAGCCAAAGCTGGTCTGAAATGCTCTATGTTGTGTAATGGAGCAATGGGTCTGAAGCTTTCCAATGCTGCAACCCTTTAATACAGTTCAAAATTTGTAGTGACCCCTAATCATAAAATTATTTTGTTGCTACTTCATAACTATAATTTGCTACTGTTTATACATCACAATATAAGTATCTTGTATGCAGGATATCTGATATTCAACCCCCAAGGAGTCACAACCCATGGGTTGAGAACTTCCATAGTACAGGATGAGCTTGAACTCCTGATCTTTTTTTATTATTATTATTTTGTATTTAACTCTTTTTGTGTCCATCTCCCAAGTTCTAGAATTATAGGCATTTGACACCACACCCAGTTTTGTGTGATGCTGAGGATTGGAACTCAGAGCTTCATATGAAATAGAGAAGCATCCCGTCAACATGCCTCAGCCCTCAATCAACTCAATCCTTAAGGTTTCCGTTGGGGATGTTAGGGTGTTTTTTTTTTGTTGTTGTTGTTTGGTTTGTTTATTGTTTTGTTTTTTTGCTTTGTTTTTTTTTTTGTTTTTCGAGACAGGGTTTCTCTGTGTAATAGCCCTGGCTGTCCTGGACTTGCTTTGAAGACCAGGCTGGCCTGGAACTCACAGAGATCCGCCTCCCTCTAATGTACACTCTTCTTAGCAGTGTGAGAAAATGTTTTCCCTTTGCTCACTGTCCTGCGTGGGGCATGAGCCACCCCTTTGAGCAGTGTTTGCACTCTCCATCCTCCTCTCCCTCTAGTCACTCAAACCCCCTCAGTGCTCACACTGGCTGCTGTGGCACTGCAGCGCTATGTGTGTTCAAGCAGCTCTTCTTTCACTTCATAATGGTCTCAAATAAATTATTTTAGACCGGCTGGCCATGGCAGCCTTCTTAGAGAAAGAGATCTAAGCAGAAACAAGAGGAGAGGGCATTGAAATGAAAGTTTCGAGGGGAGCAGCATCCAGGTAGATGGAAGGGAGTGGTAAGTACCAAGGCCCTGGGGCAAATGGTTATGTTGAACTAGCCATTCCCATCCTGTGGGGACCCCAGAAAAGCATTGGCCCCAAGCCCAGATAGCACTGAGATAAAGCTAAGGTGGGTGTGAGGTGCACACCTGTTGCCCCAGCACTTGAGAGGTGGAGGAGGAGGATCAGGTGTGCAAGACCATCCTTGGCTACATGGTAAGTTCCATCTTGGTCGACACATAACTGTCCCAACAAAAATGAAAATATTTTAAAGCTAGACTTCAGGGAGGACTTTCAGAAGCAACTCCCCAAGGGGAGATGGCAGGCTTAGGGCTGTCAGGGTCTCTGCAGCTCTTCGCCACTCAACAATCATGCACTTGGGCCAGAGAGCTGGCTCAGCGGGTGAAGCGTTTGTAGCACAAGCACAGGAACCAGCTTTCAGGTCCCTGGCACCCACATAAATGCCAAGCACATGCCTATAATCCCAGACTGGAAAGGCAGAGACAGCAGGACCCCTGGAGCTCAGTAGTAGCCACCCAAAGCATGAGCTCTGGGTCCAGTGAGAGACTGTCTCAAAAACTAAGGTGGAAGGGTGTATGAGATGACTCAAAGAAAAAGGCACTCAAGCCCGGCATGGTGGTGCACGCCTTTAATCCCAGCACTCGGCAGGCAGAGGTAGGTGGATCTCTGTGAGTTCAAGGCCACCCTGGTCTAAAAAGTGAGTCCAGGACAGCCAGGCCTCTGTTATACAGAGAAACCCTGTCTCGAAAAACCAAAAAAGAAAAGTGCAGACACACAGACATACATTCACACACACTCACACAGAACCATACAGTGGCCAGGACCTAGAATGAGAGATAAATTCTAGACAGGTAGGGAAATGCCTCTGACAGGTACGAATTCTTCCTCACCCACAAATCCCCAACCACTCACACTCACAAGCTCCTGGGAGTTCTGCCTTTCTGGCATTCTTTCAACTCATCCAACCCCAAATTTATCTTTCCTCACCCCACTGGGTCCACAACAGGCTTACACTATCCCCTGAGCCACAGGGCCTTTGCACATGCTGGCTCTTCCTCCTGCCTGGAATGTCCTTCCTTCTTCACTCACCTCCTTCATATGTTGTCTCTAATTCCACTCCTTAGAGACACCTACTGGACCACAGCACCCCAAAACAGTCCCTAGGAATCCCTGTCTCCACTCTCATTTAAGACTTACCTTTATAAGCTGGGCACTCGGGAAGCAGAGGCAGGCAGATCTCTGTGAGTTCAAGGCCAGCCTGGTCTAACAAAGTGAGTTCCAGGACAGTCAAGGATACACAGAGAAACCCTGTCTGAACAAAATGACAACAACAACATCAAAGTTTTTTGTTTTGGGTTTTTTGTTTGTTTGTTTGTTTTGGTTTTTATAGATAGGCTTTCTCTGTATACCCCTGGCTGTCCTGGACTCACTTTGTAGACCAGGCTAGCCTGGGACTCACAAGAAACCTGCCTGCCTCTGCCTTCCAAGTGCTGGGATTAAAGGCGTCCGCCACCACACCTGGCTTAGATATTTACTTTTATTTTTTTATTTTATGTGTATGTGCCTGTGTGTATGTGTTTCCAATGGCCAGAGGGTGGATTAGATCCCTTGGAGCTGAGCTTACTAGCAGTTGTGAGCTGCTCCTGTGGGTGCTGGGAATCAGGACCCCTTTTCCCCTTCTACCCCCATCCCCGCATCCTGGTTATTTTTTATTGTCTACTTGGGAAAAGGGACCCTCAGTTGAGGGATTGTCCGGATCAGCTTGGCCTGTGGCCATGCCTGTGAGAGATGGTCTTGACTGACATAGGAAGGCCTAGCCCAGTGTGGGCAGCACTATCTGTAGTCAGGTGGGCTGGAACTGTATAAGAAAGCTGGCTGAAGCCAGGCGTGGTGGTCCATGCCTTTAATCCCAGCACTGGGGAGGCAGAGGCAGAGGCAGGTGGATCTCTGTGAGTTAGAGGCCAGTCTGGTCCATAAAGCGAGTCCAGGACAGTCAGAGCTGTTACACAGAGAAACCCTGTCTCGAAAAAAAAAAAACCCAAAAGCCGACTGAGTGTGAGCTAGTAAAGGGCATTTCTCCATGGTTCCTGCTTGCCCTGCACCCCTCAGTGATGGACTGCCACCTGAAATGTAACCCAGATAGCCATCTCCTCCTCTAGGTTGCTTTATGTCAGAGAGCTGTACCGCGGCACAGAAAGCAACAAGTGCTCTTTGACCTCTGAGCCATCGGTCCAGATTTCCACCCTCATGCCCACTCTTTAATCTCCTTTATCTCTAGTGGGGGGGGGGCAGGCTGGAGAATGACCTTGAATTCCTGATATCTCTCTCTCTCTCTCTCTCTCTCTCTCTCTCACACACACACACACACACACACACACACACACACACACACACACAC
>CAJQZJ010034167.1:3377892-3402646 GCA_907164525.1 Lophiomys imhausi
CACACACACACACACACACACACACACACACACACACACACACACACACCAGGTTACAGGTGTGGGCCGCCACGCCTAGCTTCCTACTTGTGATTGTCCCTATTTGCATAGGATTATATATGGATGCAGCTCTTGGAGCTGTTTTATACATTTTTGTGGTTTCATCTGTCTGCTGCGCCAGAAGGTCAGTCAGCTCCTGGAGGGCTGGGCCTCACAGCTTCATCAAATCTGGTGATTGAACGGCTCAGGAAATGATTTCTCAGAAAGGGCTCTGCTGGGACTGTAGAGGGGTGTCTGCGACTAGACAGAGAAATAAGAGAAGAGGGGCAGAGCAGCCTCCCTCAGAGCCCCACCCCTCTCCCTTCTCTTCTCGTGGAGCCAGGCCCTGTTAACCACTGGCTATTTTTTAACCATCACGTGGTGCCCCTAGTGGTCACCTGGAGCAGTGCAGCCAGGGACTGATACCCCGAGACCCACCCACTTCAGCCGCCGCGTGCTGTGACATGTGGCCCCTCCCTTGCTCTCTGAGTAGCCCCATCCCCAATCAGCCCCGCCCCAAGCCCCACCCTCCAGCCCTAGGGGTCTCTCATTAAACTGGAAGTAGGACTGGAAACCTAGGGGTTACCCTCAGAAACTAAAGTCGTTTTCCCTCCTGGTTCATTTTTTTCCAGCCATTTTTCAAGTGTATGAGCTTCTTTGGGTTTTTTTGTGTGTTTTTTTTTCTTTTTGTCTCTTTCACACGTGGTGTGTCTCGTTTCTTATGGACTCGCATATTGAGTGCACACTGTGTGCAACCAGCTGCACCTTCCCCACACCCCGCGTGTTTGTGCTGACATGGGCAGAGTGCAGGGAACCCCACAACCTCTCCTTGTGGAAATCCTACATGGACCCTAACCTCCGTCTCTGCCAACGTCCAGTTGTGGGGTGTAACTACAGTTGATTTCCCTCCTGTCTTAATCAGAAAAGGAAAGGTGACCAGACCCTTGTTATTGTGACTTCCTGCCTGGAAACCCCGCCTAGTCATGTCTACAGGCGGTGTAGACCCCTGGAGTGGGTTTTTTAACAAATGGTAAGTGTGTAGGTTCAGGAGAGACCTGCCCGCATTCAACCTAGTCTGTGCTGTTCCTGAGATGTCTGGGCTTAAGCAAGTGACCTAACTTTTCCGTGCCTCAGTTCCCCTATCTCTTAAATGAGAGTAATCCTGCCACGCTACTATCCACAAATAGGGCACCCAGAGGATTAAGCACCTTAGCTCCTGTTGTGTTTGTGATACACACCTGACAGTCAGCCTTTCTATACTGTTCTGTATTATGTTACTGTTTTATTGATACTAGCTTCCTGACTCCCCCACACACGAGATCTTGAGGGTATTCCCATCCCTAAGATGGAGGAGAAATGAGACATCATCTCAAAAGCAGAAGATAGCTTGGACCCTCCACATTTCGCAAAGCTCTCCAAGCTTGCCCAAAAGATGGGGTACCAAAAGGAACCACCTGCATCTGCCAGACAAGGAATGGGGTATGCATAGCGCCAATACACACAGAGCCTGGATGTCACGTTTGCACACACAGCCTGTCACCCTGAACACCCCGGTTTGGAGTGATGTATTCAACCAAAGGCACAGAGTGCCCTCACATGGCCACACACCTGACTATCACTCGAGTTTTGGACAACCTAGGCATCTGGACACAGCCATGAGGGCGACTGTCACACCCCGTTATTGACATCCAGCTGGAGCCACCCACCGAACACACCGCAGAGATTCACAAGTCCTCATGCAGGGTCACAGGGCTGGTCACAGACAGACCCACAACTCCTATCTAGCATCACACCGGCCATCGGGTCACCCCGCCCCCACCGTCACTCCCACACTCCCACACATACATGCACCCTCTCTCAGTCACACCCCAATTTACTCACATTGGAACACACACAAAAACTCCCCTGGGTCACACCCAGCCACAATACAAAGACACATGTTTCCCCGGCACTCGGGAGCTGCAAGCACCTGGTGCACATCCCTGTCAGTCATTCACACGTGAGTCCCGCCCCCCTTCCCCACTATAGGGGTGCAGGCAATGGATGGGGGCAGCTGGAGAAACTAAACACCCAGACATAATGGGCAAGTGACAGGCGACACCCAAAAGCCCCCCTGAAGTTTCCCTCCCCAACCTCACAGCTAGATGGTAGGATGTGAGCTGATGATCGCCGAGGGGGTTGGAGCCCCAAAACGAGGGTCTTCCCCAATCTCCCCACATTGAGGTTACATTGGATGTCCCCAGGGTTTCCCCAAACAGGGGTGGATGTATGTTCCAGCCCCTCCTTCACTGCGACCTTCCCCATACGCCCCTCGCCATCCTGCAGCTGTTAGAGGGAAGGCTGGTGGGACCCCAAAGCTCTTGTTCGCTGAACCCCTCTGAGACCGAGTCCCCTCCAGAGCTCCCCAGCGTCCGCACCTGCCCGCGGGGCCCCTACCTGTCCGGCGAGGCCTGGGTAGAGAAGCCACAGCAGCAGCGACAGCCGCGGGACCGTGAGCGGCCACATGACGCGCCCCCCCCGCCCGACAGGCGCCTGGGTAATGGGGACCCGCCGCCGGGCGCGACCCCGCCCGCCCGGGCGACCCGAGCGCCTCCTCCCCGCCTTGCCGGCGGCCGGGATTCCACCCCACCCCCGCCCCGCGCCCAGCCTTTGTCGCGGGCTCCGCCCCCAGCCCCGCCCCCGGTCCGGCTCAGGGTGACAGCCCCGTAGAGTGGGGCCCCTGCCAGCAGGTGGGGAGCTGAGACGGTTGAGCGAGGGAAGCCGGGAACCAGACCCTGCAGCCCCCCACTCGCCATCCCCATAAACCTAGGAGTGAAAGGTCACGATATGAAGGAGGGAGACTGTCACGTGCTTGTCAATTTTCATCCTCTTAGGATTTTCAGACGATGAAGATGGGGCACGAGGAGGGATCGTGGAACTAAAGAGGGGGGGCTAGTAGAAAAAGATTCAATAATCAACGCGGAAACTGACTGGGAAATTTGAAGATGGGGAAAGAATGAATGTCAGAAGGGAAGGTGGGGCAGAGGTGAGCACCGGGAACAATGGGACACAAAGCCGAAGAGAAACCCAGTAGGATGGTACATACCTGCCACCCAGTTCAGGCAAGGGGATTGGAAGTTTGAGGCCAACCTGGGCTTGTATGGTGGGTCTCCATCCAGCCAAGACCCTATTTCAAAACACACACACACACACACACACACACACACACACACACACACACACACCAGTCATGTGGCACATGCCTTCAGTCCCAGCACTAGGGATCTCTGTGAGTTCAAGGCCAGCAAGTTCTACATAGCCAGTTGCAGGCCAGGCAAAACTATAAAGTAGGAGTTCTCAACCTTCCTAATGTTGCTACCCGTTAATACAATTCCTCACTTTCTGGTGATCCCCAACTATAAAATTATTTCATTGCTACTCTATAACTGTAATTTTTCTACTGCTATGAGCCATAATGTAAATATTTGTGTTTTTCAATGATCTTAGGACCCAAAATTGTGAAGACCCACAGGTTTATAGTATAAAGGGAGACCCTGTTTAAAAAAAAAAAAAAGATAAACTGGGCATGGTGGGACATGCTTTTAATCCCAGCACTCAGGAGGCAGAGGCAAGCAGATCTCTGTGAGTTCAAGGTCAGCCTGCTCTACAGAGTGAGTCCAGGACAGCCAGGGTTACACAGAGAAACCCTGTCTAGAAAAACAAACAAACAAAAAATTAATTTTAAAAAGATAAAAGAGTTTGAGGATTTTCTCAGCAAATTTGAGGTCAACTTGGACTACTTGAGACCCTGTCTCAAAAACAAACAAAAAACATAAAGAGGGACCATTGAGATGACTCAGTGAGTAAAAGTGCTGGCCAGCAACCCTGATGAGCTGAGTTCAATCCCCAGGATACACATGGAAATTGTCCTCTGATCTGTACTTACATATGCATATACAGAGAAAATAAATTTTTTAAATGTGTAAGGAACAATTGAGAGATGGCAATGGGGGAATGAGCAGAAGAGACTCTGAGACAAGCCAGTGGGATGAGCAGGGGAGTGATCCATCCTTCAACAAAGGGGCATCCCATGTTCCCTCTCTCAGGTCACCCTTTTCCCACAGGGTCCTCTAGGTAGAAGCTCTCCCTCCTCCAGTCCTCTCTCCTGTTTTAATGGTGCAAGATGACAGGCTGGATTCTCAAAAGAATCAAAATATTAGCAGGCCTCATACTTCATTTGCATATGAATAGCATCCCTGTCCTGCCTTCTTCTGGGAGACTCTGCAGTCTTTGTCTGATTCTCAGTACTAGTGAGGAGTGTCCCCAGTCACCTTCTCTTCCTGAAGCCTCTCAATGGCATCTTTCTTTTTCCTTCCTTCCTTCCTTCCTTCCTTCCTTCCTTCCTTCCTTCCTTTCTTCCTTCCTTCCCTTCTTTCTCTTTGAGGTGGTGGTAGGGGAGGCTGAGGTAGGAGGAGGGATGTAGAGTACAGGGAAATTAGCCATAAAAGATGGTGGGACGTGGAGGCTTGGGAGATGCATGTAAGCATTGGGGAACAGATAAGCAGATCTTGAGAGCTCACTGGCTGGCCAGCCTCGCTGAAAGCCAGAGTGTTGGATTCAGTGAGACCTTGTCTCAGGCAACTGGACAGAAAGGGATAGAGGAGACACTAAGTCCCGCTCCGGTGTCTGCATGCCTATGCACCTGCACCCACACACAACAAGATGGAGAATGGTTGAAGAGCGCATACTTGAGGTTGATCTCTGACCCCCACACACAACACATGTGCACATACGAACACATACATCACACATGCACCACACACGAATCCACCTAAAGACACCGAAGAAGGCCTTCACTTAGCAGATGCTAATGGGTGCCAGAGGGCACACTGGTGATAGTCTGCCCAGGCAAAGAGGAAGACCGAGGGGGCTAGCAGTCCTTGTGCCAATACCCTACCAGCTAACCTCAGCCAAACAGGTTTCCTGTTCAGCAAGACACCTTTTTTTTTTGGGCAGGGGAGATGAGTCCGTGGGTAGGAGTGTTTCTCGTGAGAACATAAGGGCCCGGCTTCAAATTCTAAGTACCCATGTGAAAACTGGGCATGGCTGTGTATGACTGTAACCCTTGAGTGGGGGACAGAGACAGGTGGAAGCTGGGAGCTTGATATCCAGCCAACTTAGTGGAGATGGCAAGCCTTGGGAATCATTGAACACCCTGTCTCAAGGCAGTAAGCTGGCAAGGGATAAAAACACCTCTGTCCTTCTCTGTCCCCCTTGTGTACACCCCACCATCACCACACACACAAAGACACCTGTTTCTTCACCCAAGTCATCAAGAGGCATCAGTGACACACACATAGATGGCTGGTTACTCAGCCCCCAGAGCCTGTTACCAGAGCCCATGAGAGCTCTAGACACAGGATCTGGCTTTAGGCAAAATCTTAGCCTCAGAAGGCATCTTCATTAATCTTGTAGCCCATTGTCTCCAAAAAGGGGACAGTCCTTTGAGGGCTCTTTAGGCTGGCAGGACAGTAGTTACACTGTAAAATGTGGATAGATGGGATCTGGGAGAGGATGCCTTTGTTCAGTTTTGATTTCAGGACCATGACCCCTGCCAGGTATTCTCATCAGTAGGAGAAAGTACCAAAAACAATTTAAGGGAGAGGAAACTTTTTTTCCCTTAAAAAATTTTTTATTTTGTGAACTTCACATCATGCACCTTGTTTCCTCTCCTCTCCCACCTCTCCTCAGACCCACCCTCCACCCTTGCAACCTCCCCCCACATTAAAAAAAATCTCATCGTGGAAGCTGTAGTATATCTCATTGTATCCCACAATATTCCCTTTTGTCCATACATTTTGCTTACAAATGTTCATTATAATGATTCCTTGGTCTGGTACAAGCCCTCTGGCTTCTGCTACTTAGTCAACACTGGAACTTCACTGGGACTCTTCTCAGACATGCTGTTATTGTTCTGTGCCATGGAGATCCTGTAGTTTTGGGTCTGTAGAACAGGCCTCTTCATGTCCTCTTAGCAGTTCATCCATGGGTATATGTTGGGGTGAGTCAATTCAAAGCCCTAATTCTGGGCCTGCAACCCCCACTTGCAGGGCCTGCTCTTTTGAGTGCTGCAGCAGGTAAGGGGTTGGATCAGCTCTCCTGCTTTCATGACCCCATCAGGGTCAATTCTCCCACCTGCTACCTGTGGTGAGGGCAAGAGAGTAAGGGGATCTCTCTCTCTCACAAACACCACAAAGCAAACAAAAGGCAGGGCTGGCTCTCCCACACTCACTCCCTCAGGGCTGGCTCACCCACAGTCCCCACATCCAGGACTAGCTGTAGTGTGCTGTCCAGGCAAGGTACAGGGCCTGCTCTCCCAAGTGCTGCAGCATGTGAGGGGCAGGGACAGCTCTCCTGCTCTTGTGACCCCATCAGGTCCAGATCTCCTGTCTGCCACTGGTGGTGAGGGTAAAAGGGAGGGGCAGGAATCTCTTCCTTGCCAACACCACTACAAGCAGACAAAAGGCAGTGCTGGCTCTTCCACACTCATTCCCTCAGGGATGGTTCACCCAGAACGCCCTCATCCAGGGCCAGACAGGGTTCCACTAGTCTTTGGCTTGCTTCTTGTCCTGGGAGCCCATCTAGTGCTTGCCTGGTGCTGGACTTGTGGTTGACACAGGCCAGCTCCCATTCCAGGCCCCATGGCACCAAAGTGGTGCTGGTATCTGACTTGCTTCCCCCACCCCAGAATATTAGGTTACTTACTATTCATTCTGATGCTCATAGGTCAGAATACTGAATGTAGACATAGCCTCTCTCCTCTCTGCCACCTCCTGATGCACATGTGACACAGCAGCCACATTTGCAGTGTCTCTAGAGGCACAGGGAGAGGAAACTTAAGGGAAAGTTTATTTCAGTTCACAGTGTGTGTGTGTGTGTGTGTGTGTGTGTGTGTGTGTGTGTGTGTGTGCACGCGCGCGCACCTGTTCACAGGCATTCGAATGCATACGTTGGAAAATAAATCCTCAGTTGCACAAAGAAATATGAACAAGCCGGGTGGTGGTGGCGCACGCCTTTAATCCCAGCACTTGGGAGGCAGAGGCAGGCGGATCTTTGTGAGTTCGAGGCCAGCCTGGTCTACAAAGCGAGTCCAGGACAGCCAGAGATATTCAGAGAAACCCTGTCTTGAAAAACCAAAAAAAAAGAAATATGAACAAATTGAAAGTAAGCTGGCAATTTCTTTATGTAAAAAGGAGTGCCATGACCCAAACAGGGCGAACAAACACAGGGGGTAAAGTCACTTAGTTTTTATTCTAATCAGGTGGTGACTGTGTCTCATCCCATTGGTTGGAGTGCAACCTCATAATCTGATGTGATTGGCTAATTTATAACCAACCGGAAGGGGAAGGGTGTGATGGAATGTGCAGGTGTTGGGCAGACAGACACCCACACACAGGTGTTCACAAAAGGGGAGGTTTTTGGATGTGGATATCGGCTCTTGGCAGGCTAGCCACCTTCGATAGGACACAGCTGCTTCTCACAGGCAGCTGTGGGTGGAGCCAACAGGTCTGTGTCCACGGTCTTCTGTCACTCCCCACCTTTGAAGACGGAGCCTCTCATTAAACCTGGAGTTTACTGATTCAGGTAGACTAAGCTGGTCAGCACGCTGAAGGGATCCTTCTGCCTCAGCTTCCCCAGCGCTGAGGTTGTAAGAGCGTGTCATTTCTTCTAGTTTGCTACTTTGTTGCTATGCTAAAATACCAACCAAAAACCTGGGTGGAGAAAGGTTTACTCTGCTTTCAGGTTGCAGTCCAGCATTGAAGGAAGCCAAGGCAGGAACTCCAGGCAGGAGACCGTGAAGGGGTGCTGCTCACTGGCTTGCTTTCCATGGCTTCTTCAGCCTGCTTCCTTGTATAGCCCAAGATCACTTGCCAATGGACAGCACTGCTCACAGTAAGCTTGGTCCTCCCATATCAATCAACAATTAAGAAAACGCCCTGGAGAAATGCCTACAGGCCGATCTGATGAAGGCAAGTCCTTAAGTGAAATTCCCTCTTCCAAGTGGACAAAACCTAATAGCACATCACTGCACCTGCTTTTGTTTGGCGAGACAGGGTCTCACTAGGTAGCATTCTAGCTGGCCTAACTCTATGTAGCTGGCCTTAAGCTCATGGAGATCCACCTGCCTCTGCCCACCATGAGATTAAAGGCATAGCTGTGTGTGTGTGTGTCTGTGTGTGTCTGTGTCTCTGTGTGTGCCTGTGTGTCTGCGTTCCTAAGAAAAGCAGGCCAGAAGAGGGTGTCAGATTTCTTGGAGCTAGAGTTACAGGTAGTTGCGAACTACTTGACATGATTGCTGGGAATAGAACTCCTGTCTTCTAAAAGAGCAGTCAGTGTTCGTGACCACTGAACCATCTCTCTGGCCCTGTACCTGACTTTTTATGTGGGGACTGAGGATTAAAACTCAGGTCCCCCTGGGTTGCTTAGAAAGCACTTTGCCCACTGAGCCATCTTCCCAGCCCTCCTGACATCTTTCAAATGAGGAAGGAGAGACCTCAGGCCAAGCAGATACCAGTTTCAGGCCCAGCCCCGACCAGCCTGTGAGGGCCATTTTATCCAGAGCATAATAAGTGTCCTCCCTGAACAGTGTCAGGGATATGGTCACTACCTGTGGTATAGTTAACTTTTGGTCCTTAAGTCCTCAGTTCCTCTATTTACCTGTCTCTCCGGGATCTTCCTCAAGCAAACCCTGTAAACTACATTTCCCAGGCACCCTTTGAACCCTGTAAACTACATCTCCCAGGTTCCCTTGCTTGTAGCCAGGGCCAGACACTAGGAGGTAGAAGAACAGAGGGCAAGAAGAAAGGCAAAAACAAAGAGTATATTCTCTCTCTCTCTCTCTCTCTCTCTCTCTCTCTCTCTCTCTCTCTCTTTCCCTGCATCTCCCTCTTCTCTGTCTCTCCCTCCCTCCCTCTCCATCCCCACTCCTGTAGGTGTGTTTAGATGTGGCTGTTGTCACCTCTGTGGTCTCAGTCCCTTTAGGAAATCCCTACTGTGGCTCAGCTCCTGCTGCTTGGAATTTGAGAACTAATTCTTCTTCCCTGGTTCCTCTGTCTTTGGGAAGATGGAAGCTTGACCCTTCCTCATGTGGAAGTCCCTATAGTGTACTATCATAGATCTATTTTAATTAATAAAGTTTATTTTTTTTTTAAGTGTAGCCCAGGTTGGCCTCCAACTCAAGCTCCTGATCCTCCTGTCTCCACTTCGTGAGTAGCAGGATGACAGGTATGTGCCTTTGCACCCAGTTTAGAGCTGAGGATGGCACCCAGGGTTTTATGTGTGCTAGGCTAGCATCCTATCAGCTGAGACACCCCAGCCCTGGGCTTTGGTTGTTGTTGATGAAAAGTGGATATATTCAATGTCATGGCAGTGACCACATCTATGGTCAGTGCTAATGTTAGGGTCCCTATCACACTGTGGCCAGTGTCTTGCTGAACAGGTGACCCGTGCCACCATCAGTACACGCACAAGCCTGGGGCCAACACTGTGCCCTTTGCTGTCCATCTTGGTTGTCTCAAGGTTCTCACAGTCGTTTTTTGTTTGTTTGTTTTGTTTTGTTTTGCTTTATTTTGCTTGTGACACAGTCTTGATGTGTAGCCCAGGCTGGCCTGGAACTCAAGACTGGCCTTGCCTTAGCCTCCAGAGCTCTGGGGTTGAGACAGGTTACAAAGAGAGGGAAATCGAGCCGGGCGGTGGTGGCGCACGCCTTTAATCCCAGCACTCGGGAGGCAGAGGCAGGCGGATCTCTGTGAGTTCGAGACCAGCCTGGTCTACAAAGCGAGTCCAGGACAGCCAGAGCTACACAGAGAAACCCTGTCTCGAAAAAACCAAAAAAAAAAAAAAAAAAGAGAGGGAAATCTTGTTGAAGCCTCTGTCCAGCAGAGAATCAAGGATTCCAGCACTGTCAGCTGTCCCAACACTATAACTGTCTACGAATCTCACCAGAAAACCCATTTCCAGGAAAACACAGGTCCTAAACACTTTGTATAACCAGTGGCTTCTGGTTCTACCACATCCAATGATAATTCCACCCAAGGGGCCTCCACAAGCTCCACACATGGTGCACAGATATACAGTACAGGCAGAAAAACAACCATATACATAATGACAATTTTTTTTCAAACACTACATTGAGCCAGATGCTGGTGGCACACCCCTTTAATCTCAGCACTCCGGAGGCAGAGGCAGGCAGATCTCTGAGTTTGAGGCCAGCCTGGTCTACAGAGCTAGTTCTAAGACAGCCAGGGCTACACAGATAAACTCTGTCTTGAAGAAAAAAATACATACATATATATGATATATGATGTATATCATGTAATTATTATATGATATATTATTGATATATAAGCATACATATATATATGTGTGTGTGTGTGTGTGTGTGTGTATATATATATGAATAGAGGCCTAGAAAGATGGCTCAGGTGTGCTGGCTACTCTTAAGAGGACCTGAGTTCAGTTCCCAGCATCTATGTTGGGCACCTCAGAACTGCCTATAATGCCAGCTTCAGGGATCTGAAGCCCACTTCTGGTCTCTCGCTATCTGCATAAATGGCATGCACACATAAATTTTTTGAAAACTAAAAATTGTGTATATGAATGCTTTGCCTGCAAGGATCTCAGTGCACCACAAGTTTGCCTGGTGTCCCTGGAGGCTAGAAGAGGGTGTGGGATCCCCTGGGACTGAGGCTACAGATGATTGTGAGCCACCATGGGTGTGCTGGTAATCACACTCTATAAGAGCAGCCTGTGCTCTTAACCACTGAGCCATCTCTCCAACCCTCCCCCCCAAATGAATATATTACAAATAAGGAAATCTGGGAAGTGGTGGTACACACCTTTAATTCCAGCACTCGGGATGCAGAGGCAGGTGGATCTCTGTGAGTTTGAGGCTCGCCTGATTTACAGAGCGAGTTCCAGTACAGAGAAATGCTGTCTCGAAATAAACAAACAAACAAAAACCAAAGGATAAAAAGAGCTATCTTACTAAAATCCCCAACTCTGGCTAGCCCTGAAATTCTTTTCTGTTCTGAGCCACAAATGCCAGTGTACCCTGAGCTGGAGTCCTTAAATCTCTAAGGGAAGCTCTTGGCTGCTGAGGATGGGCATGAGCATCTGTGTCTCTCCTCTCATTGCAGACAGGATGCCAGGCTTTCAGGTTAGTTCCTTGACCCTCTAGTGCAGGGGATCACAGCTCCCAGTACAATGTTTCCTGCCTCCCTGCTAAGAAGAGGCAGCAGCTCATTGGTGAGCCAGGGAGACCACCTCCACCTCCAGTCCCATCCTCCTGCCAGTTTGTACTAGCGAGCTCCCTGGGGTCTCACTTCACTTTATATTGCTGTAATACAAAACCCAAGGCTGTCCTTCACCAGGCATCAGAGACATGTCAATCAAAGCTATGAAGGAGACACCCCTCACCCCATTCTCCCACTCAAAATGGGCAATTAAAGAAAGACATAAGAGTCATTGAGCAATTTCTGCCAACTCTGACCATCTGGGTCTGACTGTCCCCCAGAACCCACTCTGCAAGTTGTCCCTTGCCCTCTGCCTATGTGCTATGACATATGTACACAGGCACACACACACCACTAAATTTTTTAAAATTTAAAGTAAAAGAACAGAGGTCTAGAGGACTTCCAAGCTGCCATGCAGCTTGAGCAGCAAAAAGACACCCAGAGACCCACCATGTGGTCTCAGCAGGAACCAATACAATGTGCAAGTATGTGATGGAGAGATGGGAAAGAAAGAGAATCTGAATAGTTTAACCACTATAAAGAGAGGTAGAACTGGAGACTTGAGGGTGGAGAGAAATAGCCTCATGTGAGTAGCCTGCCCTACCACTAGAGGCCATGGTGAAGTCCCAGGCCTGTGCTCTGGCCACGCAGCAGTAGGGGACTATGTCAATGTCCATGGCTCATATTACCACCAAAGGCCATGCAGACGTCCTTGGTTGGAGCGGCTTCCTGGTACCATGTTGATGTTCAAACGCTGTGCAGACCTGTCTCCCCCCCACCCCACCCCACCCATGGCTCTCAGGAGAGCTGACACTGGAGGTGGGAGTGCAGGCAAGCCAGCCACTGAGAGCATGAGCATGGGAGAGCTGGCCCAGCTGCTTGTCTGCCTTGAAGTGCCATGGGTGCAGAGAGATGTGCTCCCCAACCCCACCTGTGGCAGGCGGGAGTGATGGCCCCCAAGTCATGAGAGCAGGAGAGCTGGCCCTGCCCATCACCGATTGCAGTATGCAGGAGAACAGCCCCAGAACTTCGTCTGGGCAGCGCAGTAGAGCTGGCCCTGGTGGCATGGGCAGAGGTGAGCCTGCCCCAAGGGCATGAGAGCAGGAGAGCTGGCATTGGTGAGCTAGTCTGGGAGGTACTGGAGAGCTTGCCCTGGTGGTGGGGATGCAGAAAAGCTGGCAGGCTGACCAACTCAACTACCACTCAGGCCCAGGTGTGGGGCTTTGAGTTGTCCCTTCCCAACATCTACCCCATCTATGAACTGGTGGAGCACGAGAGGGGGTCTGGTCCTGCAGATCCAGAGCTGCAGGATCTCCATGACACAGGACAACAACAGGATATCTGAGAGGAGTCCTGGTGAGGATCCAGTATTAATAATGTAGCAGAAACCAGAGGCCTCAAACCAGACCAATGACTCATTGCAATAAACATTTGCAAGTAAAGATGTGTGGACAAAAGGGTATACTGGGGCTAGAGATATGGATCAGTGGTTAAGAGCACTGGGTACCCTTCCAGAGAATCTGGGCTCAACTCCCTCACAACTGTCTGTGACTCCAGTTGCAGAGAATATGACATTCTCACACAGACATACATGCAGGCAAACACCAGTGCACATAAAATAAAAATAAATAAATATATATTTTTAAAAAGGGTATACAGTGTGACATACTGTGACACATTACAGCTTCCCCAACGTGATGTTTTGTTTTGCTTTTTATTTTCTTTTGGGGGGAGGTTGCAAGGGTAGATGAGTGGGACTGGGGTGCATGATGTGAGATTCACAAAGAATCAGTAAAAATTTAAAAAATTAAAAAAGAGCAACGAGGTCTATCTAGAGGTACATAATAAGACTGTCTCAAAAACAAGACACACACATACACAGAGAGAGAAAGATAACAACAAAAAGCCAACTAACTCCCTAGTGGAAAGTAAACAGGATCCCCTAAGTACATTATTCCCCTCGAGTAGACTTCAAGAGTAGCCAGGGCTCTTTACTCAGCCATCTCTCAGCGCCCCCTAGTGGTCTCATTACCTTCCGCTAAGCCCCGCCTTTTAAAGGTTCCACTATCTGTCGACCAAGCTTCCTGTATTTAAACTAGTGAGGGGACAGGGGAATGTTATATCAAGCCCTGATTCATGGTGTGGTTCTTGCTTCCCAGAGATAAACCCTGAAGATATTAGGCGGGGGGGGGGGCTGTTTGTTTTGCTTTTTGAGACTGTTTCTTTGTGTAGCCCTGACTGTCCTGGAACCCACTCAGTAGACCAGGCTGTCTTGAACTCACAGAGATCCATCTGCTCTGCCTCTCAAAATGCTGGTATTTAAGGCCACCAAGCCTGGCTCTGAAGATGTGTTTTAGGGGAGACTGATGAGATGGTTCACTTAATAAAGAGCCTGCTTAAGCTTGAGGACATGAATTCAGATCCCCAGCACCCACAGGAAAACCCGAGTGTGGTGCAAACAGGCAGATTCCCCTAGCCAAGCTGATCCTCTAATCTCTGCACTTGGTTGTATTTGGAGCACAGCCTGAAGGATACCTGAAACTCAGGTAAGCACAACTGAATCCAATGAGCATCAAATTCAGTGAGAGACCCTGACTCAAAAACAAAACAGAAACAAATAGTGCCATAGAGAAAACACTCGATATCTGCCTCTCTCCATATGCACATACACATGTGCATGGATGTGTACACACACCTACACTAACAAGTATACCACATTCACAACGCATAACAACACACACTGCACACAGCACATATTCACAAAACAGACAACACAGCACTGCACAAAATAGATCATATATATCATAGCACAATCAGAACACAGCATATCCAGCACACACAGGACACAACCCAACATAGCATACACACAGTACACAACCCAACATAGTATACACAACACACACACAGGACACAACCTGATATATCATACACAACACACACACAGGACACAACCCGACACAGCACACACAGGACACAACCCGACATACCATACACCATACCATACACAACACACACACCGGACACAACCCGACATATCATACACAACACACACACTGGACACAACCCGACATACCATACACAACAGGACACAACCCGACATAGCATACACAACACCACACACAGGATACAACCCGACATACCATACACAACAGCACACACAGGACACAACCCGACATAGCATATACACAGTACACAACCCAACATAGTATACACAACACACACACAGGACACAACCTGATATATCATACACAACACACACACAGGACACAACCCGACATACCATACACAACAGCACACACAGGACACAACCCGACATAGCATATACAACACACACACAGGACACAACCCGACATACCATACACAACACACACACACACATTTATTTTGTGTATAACTTACAGGAGTTGGTTCTCTTTTTTTTCCGCTATGTGGGTACTGGGGGGGGGGGGGGGGGATTGAACTCAGGTCATCAGGCTTAGTGGCAAGTGGTTTTAACCTCTGAGCCACCTCATTAGTCTCTGTCTTCTCTTTTCTCTCCTCTTCCTCTCTCTTTCTCTTCTTTTTCCTCCCTCCTTCCTGCCCCCTCCTCCCCTTCTTGCTGTGCTGAGACTCCAACTCATGCCACAAGCACGCTAGGCAAACAATACCCCTGAGCTACACCCCAGCCCTATTCCCTTGTACCCTGTGAGAATGACCTTGAACTCCTGATCCGATTGCTTCCACTGCCCAGGTGTTGGGCAATGACTGTGCATCCCCACATCTAGTTTATATGATGGAACAGAAAGCTCGCGAGCTAGGAAGGCACTCTACCAACTGAGCCCAGCTCCAGCCCTGGACTTCCGTCCAACTACAGATTTGGAGGTAGCAGGAGTGTCTGTCCATGCTGGAGTGAGGTAGTGTCCCCTCACTGCACCCACCTGACATCTCTCAGGATCCTGCCAGATCCCTTGCTCATCATGGTCTCCCAATGCTCCCTGCCTAGCTGCCCCCACACTGAGGAAAACAGGCCTCATCTGTGTCCCCAGAGGCACTCAAGGGGGCTTGAGTTTCACTCAGACCCTTGGGCTCACCACAGACTCCTTCCTCCCTTTGGTCATTTGTCAGTGTCTAGCCATTTCTGCCTGGAAACTGGGGGACTTGCCAGCATTAGGCACATGCATGAGCTTGTTGACCCAGTTACAGAGATGGGAACTCGGCCTCCAGTTGTCCTGGCAGAAACTTAAGCAAACTGACACATAAGCATCACAGCGTGGGCAGTCACAGTGAAGGCAGCTCACGCCTGTCATCCCAGCACTCAGAAGGTGGAAGCAGGAGGATCAGGAGTTCAAGGTCACACTCAGCTACTTAGTGCATTGAGGCCAGCCTGAACTATGTGAGACCCGTTGTTAAAAACAAAACAATAGGTCTGGAGGTGGCGGCACACACCTTTAATTCCAGCACTTGGGAGGCAAAGGCAAGCGAATCTTTGTGAGTTCTAGGCCAGCCTGGTCTACAGAGTGAGTTCTGGGACAGCCGGGGCTACACAGAGAGATCCTGTCTTGAAAAAAAAAAAAAAACTGACAAAAAAAAAAATCAGGGATTGGAGAGGTGGCTCAGGCACTACACTGCTTATTACAGCACCATAAAGACCTGAATTCAGTTCTCAAGACTTGTGTGAAAAACTGGGCGTGGTGACCCTCGACTGTAATCTCAGCACTGGGGAAGCAGAGACAGAGGTTCCCAGGGGGACTCAATCTCCAGACAGCCTTGCTGAATCTGTGAGTCTGGGTTCAGTGTGAGGACCATGTCTAAAAAAAAAAAAAAAAAAACCCTAATGAAGGTAGAAGGAGGTCTTATTGCAAACAGCAAGGACTTCAGCAGAAAAGGGAGAACACACGATCAAAATTCATTATATACGCCGGGCGGTGGTGGCGCACGCCTTTAATCCCAGCACTTGGG
The DNA here is from genome assembly GCA_907164525.1 of Lophiomys imhausi. Lineage (NCBI taxonomy): Eukaryota > Metazoa > Chordata > Mammalia > Rodentia > Muridae > Lophiomys > Lophiomys imhausi. The sequence goes on from CAJQZJ010034167.1 coordinate 3,394,143, forward strand.
AGGCAGAGGCAGGTGGATCTTTGCGAGTTCGAGGCCAGCCTGGTCTACAAAGCGAGTCCAGGACAGCCAGAGCTGTTAAACAGAGAAACCCTGTCTCGAAAAACCAAAAAAAAAAAAAAAAGAACTTTTACCAAAAAAAAAAAAAAAATTCATTATATACATAAATGAAACTGTCAAAGGATAACTACAAAATAAATGAGGGAATGAAGCAACCATCTCCAAATATGTGTTTACAGGCATTCACAGCCCCGCCCCACATGTGGGCACACATTTACACACAAAGAAAAAGTTCAAGAACAAAAAAGCTATAAGAGGGTCCTAAGAGCTGGCTCAGTGGATAAAAAGACTTGCTATGCATGCGCAAGGGCTCTGGGCTCCAGTCCACAGCACCCCAGAAAAAACTGGGCCTATAACCCTCGCATCTGGGGGCTGAGACAGGCATATCCTGAGAGCTCACTGGTCAGCCAGCCTAGTCTAAACAGTGAGCTTCAGTCCAGTGTTAGACCTTGTCTCAAGGAAATAAGGTGGGGAGCAAAAGAGGAGGTCACCTGATGTCTTACATGCCACAGGCATGCACACATGCACACACACCCCACAAATATGCACAAAACATACATTACATACACATATGATCCAGGACAGGCAAGAGGGTCCACTGAGTAAACACTTTACACCTAAACACTTGAATTCCATCCCTGGAATCCTCATGGTAGAAGGAAGTGAACTGAATCCTGCAAGTTGTTCTCTGACCTGCACACCCATGCTATGGACATGAATGAGCCACCACCCACAAAATAAATAAAATGTAACAAAAAAAAAATAGGGTTAGCCGGGCGGTGGTGGCGCACGCCTTTAATCCCAGCACTTGGGAGGCAGAGGCAGGCGGATCTTTGTGAGTTCGAGGCCAGCCTGGTCTACAAAGCGAGTCCAGGACAGCCAGAGATATTTATAGAAAAACCCCCGCTCCAAAAAACCCAAAAAAAAAAATAAAAAAAAAAATAGGGTCTGTCCTGGCTTGGTGGCCCATGCCTTTAATCCTAGCACTTGGGAGGTAGAGGCAGGCAGATCTCTGTGAGTTCAAGGCCAACCTGGTCTACAAAGTGAGTCCAGGACAGTCAGGGCTACACAGAGAAACCCTGTCTCAAAAAACCTTAAAAAAAAAAAAAAGAGTCTGGCACGATGTGGCATGACTTAATCCCCGCACTGGGAGGCAGAAGCAAGTGGATCACTGTGAGTTCGAGGCCAGCCTGGTCTACACCAGAGAGTTCTAGGATAGTTTTTTTTTTTTTTAATTAGTAAAGAAACTAAAAATTAAACCCTAAAATCTACAGTTAACATGTGAGCATACCTGCATGGACAGCACAGGCAGTCAACATAGAACATAACACAGAGGCACAGTTCAGGCACTGTCACTTCCCAGGCCCCATCACTGGCAGGAAGTACACACACACACACACACACACACACACACACACACACACACACAGAGAGAGAGAGAGAGAGAGAGAGAAAGCCACACTAATACCCTCTGACACACAAGCAGCCGCCCCAGAGGCGTGGGAATGAGCATGAGAGAAGGGGCGAGGATGACTCAGGAGGCCGCGGTGGGAGCAGAGAGGGAAGGACGGAGGGCAGGAGGCCAGCGCATGTGCTTCCCATCACAGGCCTGGGAATTGAGGTCCGAGCTGGCAGGACAAGGAGACCCAGTAAGGCCTCCTGGCTTTGCCAAGACAGGAAACAGAGCCCTCCTCTGCGGTCAGGTCATGGGGAACTCGGGAACTCAGCTAAGAAGCTAAGCAGGCTCCTATCACTGTGGAGTCAGACTTCTGCGCTCCTGCAGTAACTCCCAAATGGGTTTCACCAGAGACTGAAGCAAGGCCCAGAGAGGCTAAGCTGCTTATCGCAGGTCACACAGCTGCGAAGAGCTGGAGTTAGGACTCCAGCTAGGTGAATATGCAACCTTGGGCTCCATGCCCAAGGCAGATGCCATGTGAGCCAAGGGAGTGTCAGGAGTTTATTCCTGGCTCTTCCTGTACTGGTTTTCAGGTGCATAAAAAGGCTATCGTCAGCTGGCTGTGGTGATGCGTACCTGTCACTCCAGCAAAAGCAGCCTGGGCCACACAGTCAAACCCTGTGTCAACTACAACACCACAGGGTCTCTGTCTGTAGCTCAGTGGTTAGAGCACTTCCCTAGTACGCACAGGTTCCATCCCCAGCACCTCAAAAACCAGTGTGTCCAGGCTTGCCATCCTCAAACCTAGGAGGTGCATCCTGGGAGATGGGGAGTTAACCGGCCTTCTTTCATTTTATTTGGGGATGGGAGCAGCCCTGGGTTTAGACAAAGTTTCACAGATAGCCCAAGCTAGCCTCAAAGTACGTAGCCAGGGATGGGGGTTACATGAGATTCTGTCAAAAATTCAAGAAAGAAAGGGAGGGAGGGAAGGAAAGAGGAAGAAAGCAAGATAGAGAGTGGGAGAGAAGGAAGACAAGCAGGGGAGGCTGGGGTGATGGCTCTGTGGACAAGAACATCTCGCAAGAAGCATTTGTAAGTTCAGAGTCCTGGGAACCACGGGTGTGATCCGGTGCACCTGTAACCCAGCTCTGAGGAGAGTGCAGACAGGAGGTTTGCTTCTGGAGCGTGCTGGCTGCCAGCCCCACTCCAAGTTCAGTGAGATCCCGTCCGATGGAAAGAAGACAGGATAGGGGGTGAAGAGAGAGAGCAGGAACCTTGACATCCTCCTCTGGTCTTCCTGGGGTGGGTGAACAAGGGTGTGCACGCACAAACACACGCAGAGACAGACAGACATACAGATTCACACACAACAAATAAAATTGTAGAAAGCAAGCAGAAAAAGGAGGGGGTAAGGGAGAAGAGGGAAGGATATAAATAAATACCAAAATGCACTTCAAAAAAAAGCTAAAAAAGCCGGGCGGTGGTGGCGCACGCCTTTAATCCCAGCACTTGGGAGGCAGAGGCAGGCGGATCTTTGCGAGTTCGAGGCCAGCCTGGTCTACAAAGCGAGTCCAGGACAGCCAGAACTGTTAAACAGAGAAACCCTGTCTCGAAAAACAAAAAAAAAAAAAAACAAAACAAAAAAAAAAAAGCTAAAAAATAAAAAACCCAGGTCTGGGAGGCATGAGTTGAAGTTGTCCCCTATGTGTCAATGTGTGTGCCTAGTCCGATGCAGCTGCGTGCCCAGGTGCATGCTCCCCCACTGGGCGTCCCCACAAGTGGCTCCCTATGCAGCCCTGGCAGCCCCTTGATGGCCTCTGCAACCCTCAGCCGGGAACAGGGGCTATCAGTATGTGTTGAGGAAACAAAGTGATTAATTAGAGCTGCCGAATATTCACATCATCTGGGGGCTTTCCCAGTAGCCACCTGAATGCCTGCAATGACGCTGGGTAAACTGAGCTGAGATCAGGAATTCCCTGCTCACACCTTTGTCAATTAACCTGAAATTTACAGGGTTGAGTTGCTCATTCATTAACAAGCTCCTGGCTAATTAAAGCATCCTCATTAAGCTATATACTAATCATCCCTTCTCTCCAAAAGGCAAGCCTGGGGGGTATGTGGGGTGAAACTGCAAAACCAAGGAAGATCTGCACTCAGACCCTGGGCCATGGGAGTGGAGACCTAGCTCAACCGGTGTCGAGTTTGCCTAGCATGCACAAGACTCTGCCTCCAGCACTGTATGAAGCCAGACATGGTGGCTTATGACTGTTACAAAGTCCCTGGTAAGCAGACACAGAAAGATCAGGAGTTCAAGGACATCCTTAGCTACATAGTGACATAGTAGGTTGAGAGCAGCCTGGGCTACATAGGGCTCTGTCTAGAAAAAATGAATCTGTCTCAAAAAAAAAAACAAAAAGAAAAAAAGAAAAGAATGTAAGAGAGTGTGTACATGGGGCATGGCAACTTCCCATCTTTGACTCAGTTTCCTTCCCCAACCTTCTGTGAACAATGATAATTAAGAAAGAAAATATGGACTAAGGATGTAGCTCACTGGGTAGAGAGCTTGCTTAGCATGCACAAACCCAGGGAGTCCATCCCAAGCACTGCACAAAACCACGAGGAGATGCGGGTAGAACTGCAAAAGCAAGGAAGGTCATAAAATCATGGTACCACATAGCTGTAACCCCTGCTCTTGGGAGGTAGAGGCAGGAGATCAGGAGTTCAAGGTCGCCATCCTCAGCAAGTATGAAGCTAGCCTGGACTACATAAGACTCTGTCTTAAATAGAATAGAATACGTATGAAGTGTTGAGCCCAGGGGAGGTGTTTAGTTTATTTTTTGTTTTTGTGTGCTGGCAGGTTTAAGCATGTGTGTAGCATGTGTATTGTGGGCACCTTAGTGTGAAGGCCAGAGGACAACCTCCACTGTCATTCTTCAGTCACCCAAGTAGGCTAGGCTGGCTGGCCATCAAATCCTATGAAGCCATCTGTCTCCACTTCCTCGGCTCTGAGGTCAGCACCACAAGCCACCACATCTGACTGTGTTTCACCTGGCTTCTGGAAATCCAACTGAGTTCTTTATGCTTTTAATCCAAGCACTGTTCTGACTAAGCTAGGGCCTGGGCTGTTTATTGTCTTATTGAGATAGGGTCTCATGGAGCCCAGGCTGGCCCCAAACTGAATATGTAGCCAAGGATTAGGTTGAAGTCCTGGTCTTCCTGCCTCCACTGCCCAAATGCTGGGATAACAAGCAAGTGGCATCTGGTTCATCCCATACCGGGAATGGAATCAGGTCTTTCTGCATGCTAGGCAAGCCCTTTGCCAGCTGAGTCTCATTATTACTCCCTAAGCAGTGGCTATTCATACAACATTTACACTGTATAGGTGTTGTAAGTCATCAAGACATGATTTATTCATCTGTATTTGTTTATTTGTGGTGCTGGTAATGGGACCCAGGGTCTTGCATATGCCAGGTAAGTGCTCTACCACAGAGCCACACCCCAGCCCTTTATTATGTGGTGGGGAATTCAAGGTAGAGGCTCTGTCCATGAGTCTGTGTCTAACCCCTTAAAAAATTATTCTTTTTCAGGACTGGAGAGATGATTCAGCAGTTAAGAGCACTGACTTATCACCAAAGGACGTGGATTTGATTTCCAGCACCCATATGGTGGCTTCCAACTGTCTGTAGCTCCATTCCCCGGGGATCAGTTGCCTCCTGCTGGCCAGTCTGGGCACTGCATGCCCACAGTGCACAGACACACAAACAGGTACACACACCCCAGCATCCCCAATCATCCCCCTCCCCCTACACACATACACTTACTTTTTTGTTTTGTTTTGTTGTTTTTTTGAGACAGTCTAGCTGTGTATCCCTGCTAGCCTAGAACTCACTATATTGACCACAACATCTTTGAACTCACAAAGATCCACCATCCTCTGCCTCCCAAGTGCTAGCATTAAAAGCATGTACCACCATGCCTAGCCAACAAAATTTCTAATTATATTTATTTATTTAGTGGTGAGAGAGAGAGAGCACAAGGGCAGAAGACACTTGCAGGGATTGGTTCTCTCCCTCCATCAAGGGTGTTCCGGGGATTAAACACAAGCCATCAAGCTTAGCAGCCGTAATCATTCGCCCCAAAAGTCACTCTGAGCCCTTCAATTCCAATATATAAAATGTCCAGTGGAGGCGTATCTTTGGAAACAGAGACTAGTGAGTCTGCCTAGGGCTGGAGAATAATAAGCAGTGGCTTATGTATACAAGATTTTTTTTTTTGGAGTTCTGTGAGCATCCTAAAATTGTGGTAATGGTAGGGCAAGTTTGAATTTACTAAAAACCACTTAATTGTATATTTTAAATGAGTGAATTACATGTTATGTACATCATAACTCCACAAAGTTGTTTTTAAAAACCCACCTCTGCCTCCTGAGTGTTGGGATTAAAGGTATGTGCCACCACCACCTGGTAAAATTTCATTATTTTATGTATATGGGTATTGATCCTGCATGTACATCCATGCACCATGTATGTGCCTGGTACCCACAGAGGCCAGAAGAAGGTGTCAGATTCCCCTGGAATTGGATTTACAGATGGTTGTGAACAGCCATATGGGTGCTGGTAATCAAACCAGGGTCCTCTAGAAGAGCAGCCAGTGCTCTTAGCCACTGCACCATCTCTCCAGCCCCCTCTCTACAGGCCTCCAGATCTTAGCACAACACCTGCCAAAGTGGGAACAAAGACCTAATCCATCAAAGACTGGGTCATAGTCCCAGGAACCATGAAAGTTCCTAGCTGTACAACGTTGCTTTTTGGCTTCTGCATTTCTGCTCTTCGCTAACCCAGATGTGTCCACCATGATGTGGTTTTTGTGAGTTAAAAAAAACAAAACTTTGAGGATTGGGCCTGCATGATTTCACCAAGTCAGCCATGCAGCCACCTGCAATGCTGTGCCACCATACTTGGCTGTGAATTCCACTGTGTGTGTGTGTGTGTGTGTGTGTGTGTGTGTGTGTGTGTAAGCCGATGTTGGGAATCACCCTCTATCCACTTTTCCTCATCAGTTGAGGCAGGATCTCTCAGGCAAACTTAGAGCTTTCCCACATGTCTAGTCTTCCTAGTCATCTTGCTCTGAGGATCCCATCTCTGCTTTCAATGCTGAAATCACAAGTGGGCACCGTGACCACCCCGAGTTAGCACAGGTTCTGGGGATCCAGGCTCCAGCACTCACACTTTCGAGGCAAGTGTTTAATCATTCAACCACCCCAGCCCCAACACCTTGCTTTGGGTGTGGAGGGTCGGTTTGAGACAGAGTCTCACTGTGTATAGTTCTGGCCATCCTGGAACTCTCTATGTAGACTAGGCTGGCCTCAAACTTACAGAGATTTACCTGCCTCTGCATCCCAAGTGCTGGGACTAAAGGCGTGCGCCACCATGCCAGGCCTCTGCTCTTTTGGTTCTGGGGCATTAAAATTTATGTCTTCATGCTTGTGCAGCAAGCATTTCACTGCCTGAGTCATATCTGCAGTCCCCCAATTCTAATATATAATTATTACTGTGTGTGTGTGTGCGCGTGCGTGCGTGCGTGCCCATGGCCATGCATATATGCCATGGAGCATGTGTGGAGGTCAAAGGGCAACTCTGTGGAATCAGTATCCTCCTTCCACTTTTACATGGCCCCCAGGAATTCAACTCAGGTTCTAAGCGTGTAGTATGTCAAATGCCTCTCCCCACCTACCATCTCACCAATCCCCTTATTCTTTTTCCCACTCATCACTCCCTCTATAACTCAAATGGCCCCCTCCTTAACCCACAGCTACAGGTTCCTGCGATGTAGAAGGTGCCAGTCTCCAATTCCAATCATCTCTCATTTGCACTTTCTTCTCTTTTCTTCTTCTTCTTCTTCTTCTTCTTCTTCTTCTTCTTCTTCTTCTCTCTCTCTCTCTCTCTCTCTCTCTCTCAGGTGGCAGAATTGGAACCCAGCATCTCTCTACCACCAGCTGCAGCCCTCAGTTTCAGGTGAATTCACGGAGCCCCTCGTCCCCAACGTCCAACTCAGCAAATTTCAATTACTAGTTCAATTCTTTCCGCTCCACACTCTGAACTGTCACCCAGACTTTATTCTCTGTTCATTTCATCTCCAATTATCACTGTGTTCAATGGGAACCTCTGGATCCATCCTCCTAGGCAAGCCAGAGATTTGAGGTCCTAATAACTGTCAACATGGAGGACTGCAGCTCAGTCGCAGAGTGTTGGCCTAGCACACATGGAGCAACATCCACTTCCAGCAGGGTGTTACCCAGCTATGCAGGTGCATGCCTGTGATTCCAGCATGGGGAAGATGCAGACAGGATGATCAGGAGTTCAAGATCATCCCTGGTGTATAACAAATTCAAGGCAGAATGGGCTACATGATTGTTTTAGGGGGAAAAAAGGAGAGAGAGAGAGAGAAGAGGGCATTTTCAACTTCTACGTTGGTCCATGGATGTTTGAACCTTTTTGTTTTTGGTTCTTTGAGTAGGGATCTCTCTGTGTAGCTCTGGTTGTCCTGGAATTGCTACATAGACCAGGCAGACCTCAAACTCACAGAGAGCTACCTGCCACTGCCTCCCAAAGATAGGCATGCACCACCACCATCCCCAACCTGGTTTAAATCTTAAATTTTTATTTTTATATTTATTTTTTGGAGGAAAGAGCACAGTGTACATGGAGGTCAGAGGACAGCTTGCAGGAATTGCTTCTCTCCTACTGTGTGAGTCCTGGGGATTGAATTAATGTTAACAGTATTGGTGCCAACCACCTTTAGTTGCTGAGCCATCTTGTCAGCCCCATGATTTCAATCTTAAAAGTCCCCCAAAGTGAGCCAGGAATGGTGGCCCAGGCCTTTAATCCCAGCACTTAGGAGGCAGAGGCAGACAGATCTGAGTTTGAGGCTAGCTTGGGCTACAGAGTGAATTCCAGGACAGACAGCCAAGGTTACACAGAGAAATCCTGTCTTGAAAAACCAAAAAGAAGAAGAAGAAGAAGAAGAAGAAGAAGAAGAAGAAGAAGAAGAA
>CAJQZJ010034167.1:3402656-3449224 GCA_907164525.1 Lophiomys imhausi
AAGAAGAAGAAGAAGAAGAAGAAGAAGAAGAAGAAGAAGAAGAAGAAGAAGAAGAAGAAGAAAAAGAAGAAGAAAGTTAAATCAGTAAGATGTTGCCACCAAGCCTGAAGTCCGGAGTTCAATCCTTGGAACCCACTTGGTGGAAGGAAAAAACCAACTCCTGCAAGCTGTCCTCTGACCTCTACACACATGCTGTACCATGCCTCACCCCCAACAAATGAAACATTTTAAACAGAAAAAGAAAAAGAAGAGCACAGTTTCTTGGTTTATTCTTGAGGTGCCGATTTTGCCCTGAGGCTTGGGGAGGAGGGGTGCATAGTGGATGAGGGAGGGTAGAGATCCTCTGGAATCTCTCATGTCCCAGACTTCCTTCAGAAGGAAACAGATTAAATAGACCACAGACCATTCATTCCCTTTTTCATACAGTTCCCAGTTATGAACAGGGCAGCACCATTTAGGATCCTGATTTGGGCCCAATATCTTCGTCCCCAGAATGCTTGGGGACAAAGGAGTGGGACAGAGTAGAGAGAGGAGGGTGTGCAGAGCTGGGTCAAGGAAGCAGAAGGAAGCCACATCTCAGGGGAGGGAATCCCCACTTCCATCTTGCTTCACCTCTTACTCAAGAAAGGACAGGAATGAGAGGGAAGGGCCCCAGCCAGGGATCAGGAGGTTTCCAGTGCTTCACTATGGGAAGGGATAGCACCAAAAGGTGTGGAGGGCCCCACTGATGGAGCGGTGGAGGCAGGTGCGGGGGGCTTTCATCAGCTCTGAGTTATAAGCTCACTGCATGGAGGTCTGGGGGAGGCAGTGGATGGATGGATGGATGGATGGATGGATGGATGGATGGATGGACGGACGGACGAATGGATGGAGGGGAGAAAGGCAGCAGATGGTTGGTTATGCCACCTGGGATGAACAGAGGGAGGGAGCTGGGCTCCCCACTCTCACCCCTGCAAGGGGCAAAGACTAGACAGTCACACAACCCTGGATCCAGAGTCCCTGGTGATAAATAGAATGGCCTCAAAGCCTGAGCACCAAGGAGCCCCATATGGGGTTCCTTTGACTTCCTTCCCACCTCAAAATCTCAGCTGCTAAAGCAGATAGGGCCAAGTTCAAACCCAAACTTCTGGTTCGTCTGGCCAAAGTCAATGGCAGCCACATCCCACAGAGGCAGAAAACCCACGCGAGAAGAGCTGAATTCAAAGAAGGTCTTCGCCTGTCCCTTCCGGAGCTGGCCATGAGAGGGCATGGAGAGTGAGTTAGAGGAAGGGTGAGGGGAGACTTCCCCACTCCACTCTAGCCAGGCCCCTAGCCCCACGACCTTACCCGGCAGCCATCATGGGACACCTTGATGGTAGCTCCTGTTGTCTGGTTGAAGGACAACTCTTCCCAGTTGGTCCCTTGGAAGCGGATAGAGTGCCTGTGGTCACCTGCAGCTTCGTCCAGCCAGGCCACCGAGTTCTGGCAGGAGTAAGTGAACCTCTGATGGGCTGCAGCACTCAACAACTTCAGGAAGGTTAACTGGACCACACTCACTGGGGAGCCATCAGCATCCACATAGGAGAACTGCAGTGGGGCAAGGTAGAGTGAGGAGCTTCAGCAGCCCATGGTCCTGCTGAGGAGGATACCTCCCAGACTCAATCCACCCAAATCCACCAATTGACCTTACACTTCTACCGAGTCTCAAGTAGCCCAAACTAGTCTTGAATTCCTGGTGTAGCTGAGGATGGCCTTGAACTCCTGAAGTTCCTATTTATGTGGCGCTAAGAATGGAGTCCAGGGCCTCATAGAGAAGTACACGTTCTTATCTGTCTACCCTGTTTCTCTCACATCCCAAATCCCCACACCAGTTCCCAACTCTCATGCCCTCCTCCCTGTCACTGTTTGGAAACCCACCTTCTTCCCTCGGCGGAAGGTGCTGTACCAGCCTCCAGGCTTTTCTTTGGACCAGGAGGCCAGCTTCACCTGAGGGAGGATTGGAAGGTCACTGGACACTGACCCAAGTCCCCTCTGCCTCCTCATACTGGATGTCACACATTGTGGATGCCATAGGCTGGCAATACCCTTGGCAAGGGCACAGCAAGGAGAGCTGGTGGATGGGTCCACAGCTCCCTCACTCCACTTGCAGCAACTCCCAGGTTCTCTGTGGTGACTGGATGGAACCCAGAGCCCCACCCCCACTCAAGTACAGGGGACAGAAGGCTTGGCACTGCTAGGGAATGGAGCCTGGGGCCATGCATGATCTTTGAGCTTTGGGGATAGAATCCAGCCACCCCACCCCCACCCCTGTGCATGCTTGGCAAGTACTGAGGATGAAACCCAGAACCTCATGAATGCTGGGCAAGTGTTCTATTGCTGGACAGCACCCTTGTCTTGAGGTTTGGATTTAGGTCCTCTACTACAGGATGGTACTTGACATAGTCAGGAGGGATATATGCCATCTGAAGGCAGAATTATGTCTCACAGGTGGTCAAAAATCAAGAAGGTGAAAAAAAAGACAGGATGATTTCCTTCACTCACCGTCTCAAACTTCTTGTCTGGATACAGACAGGTCTCACCTCCTGCTGTGAAATTGCAGAAAACCTTGAAGGCGTCCTGTGCACAGCCCTGATTGGGGTCAATCCAGTATTCTCCTACCACAGAACCAGACACAATGGATCAGTGGACATGAATGCTGTAATGCTCATTTACTCTTCCTGGAAGAGACCTAGACCTCACCATCTGGCAGGTGTGGGTGATTGCGGTGAAGCTCATGGCACACGAGACCTGGGAGCTCGGCTGTGCCCAGAGGTCGCTGCAACTGTTCTAGCTCCAAGCTCAGCGAATTGAGTGAGGCCACCACCTCCTCCAGGCCACCTTCTAGGGTGTCCAACACTGAGCGGCGCCTGCGTAGGCCATGCTGCTCAGCAGGGGAACCCTGGACTCACAAGACAGTGGGAACAAAGGAAAAGATGAATCAGAGACATGGGAGACAGAGAAGAAGACAATGGGAGATAGATTCAGAAGAGGAAAGAAAGAGGCGTGAAGAGGGAAAGCATGTGGGGGAGAGGGGAAGTAGACTGAGATGGGTAAAAAGATGGAGATTTAGGGAGGGAGAGATGGGATGGAGTGGACAGAGCCAGGGATGTGCCCAAGTCAGAGCCCACAAATGGCCCCACTGAGACTGTCACAACCCCCAAGCCCAGACTATCTTCAAAGGTCTCTTTCTGGGTGCTTGTTTGAGACAGGATCTCATGTACCCCGGGCTGACCTCAAACTCACTATGTAGCTGAGGGTAACCTTGAACTCTTGGTCCTCTTGCTTCCACCTCCCCAGTTTTGGAATGACAGGTGTGCACCACCACCCACTATACTGCACTCCTTCCAAGACCTTCAAAGAGCCTCATTTTGAGCCACAGACTGGAATACTGGGTTGGGTTCTAGGGGACTCCATAGGAACACCCCAAGCCTGATTCCTCCAGATTCTGGAAACTCACCGGGGGGCCAGGAGGACCTGCTGGTCCAGGGTCTCCACGAGGACCAAGAGATCCCTATAAGAGAGGCACTTTGGAATGACTCTTGTGTACATAGACTTGGTTCTACCAACACAAACACATGCATGTGCAACATGTATGCACATATATACATGCAAAAATACATAAACACATGCACACAACACACATCTGAATGTATGGGTTCACTTGCACATATGTGTGTGCACGCACATCCACATATATGCATACACATACGCATGGCATGTACATGTATATACAACTGTGCATACATACTCCCATGTATGTATATAGACATGTACATGCACTGCTCTAGAGGCCTCCCAAGCCCCCAAAGCCTCCCACATTAAAATCCCCCTTACAGCTCCCCACTTTCCCCAACACAGACCCCCTCATTCCTGACCTGCATCTCTCCTCTAAATTGGGCCCCTTTGAACATTTTTTCCCTGCCCAAAGCAGGGCACACACATGTATACATGTGTCCATATATCCACATACATGTGTGCATACACAGGGCCCCAGAAGAGGCTCCCAGTGTCCTGAACTAAACCTAAGCTGTGTGTTTCCTTCCCTTAGCCTCTGAAATCAACACACAGAATCTCCTGCAAGCCACAATGTGTTCACCCCCTCCTACAACTCACAGCACCTCAGATTCCAAGACTGCAGCAGCAGGTGCTGAACAAATTAACAAAGGAAGGAGGCTGGGAGGGTGAAGTGGAGGGAGGGTGGGGAGCTGGGACATGGAGGCCCAAGGGGGCAGTGTCACTCACCGGGGACCCCTTGGAGCCCTTCTCACCCAGAGGGCCCTGTGGGAAGAGATAGAGAATACTGAGGTCCCAACATCTCCCGTCACGGTGACCTCCCCATCCCATCAATATCTCCACACTCACCGCCACACCTGGGGGCCCAGGGTGACCTAATGAGCCAACAGGACCAGGAAGACCCTAGGAAAGGGACATTGGGGTCAGCCTTAATTGGGTTCAGCCCTATTATCCAGTCACCTCCCAGATACCTTTCTTTACATTCAAAAGAATGCCTGAAGCCATACAGAGACTCCCAACTCCCCTAGAAGGCCACCAAGTACCCAGACACAGCCTCCCTTCATGACAGTCTCCAGTGACAGGCTCTCATTCCCCTACCACAGTCCTCCCCCATTCTAAATCCCCCATCCTTCAAACCACCCCCCTTGAACATTTTTCTCCCTGCCCCAGACAGGGCACACACTCACAATGTCTCCCTGGGGGCCTGGAGGGCCCTGCACACCTGGCAACCCCTGATCGCCTTTCTCACCAGCCTCCCCTGGGGGACCAATGAGGCCTACTAGCCCAATGTGGCCCTGAAAGAGAAAGGCACATGAAACAGACATATTGGGAATTCTTTTTTTCTCCTGAAGCCTTGGAAGGGATGAGTTGGGGAAGCAGTAAACTCAAAATTCTCCCAGCCTCCTGGCCAGGACAGGAGGTAAAGGGGAGGGACACATGAGGAGCAACAGAGGGAGGCAGGCTTACCTTCTCCCCCTTGAGGCCAGCATCTCCCTTCAGCCCTGGGAGGCCAGGTGGGCCCTGGGAAAAGATGAAGTTAGCTTGTGATTCCTTGAAAGCTGGGGAGGGAAAGGTGTACCAGGGAACCACCCAGTTTTCAAATGTGAATGACTGGGGCTGAGGCCATGGGACAGTCAGGAGACAGGAGGGATGGTGAGAGGAAGGATGGCCAACGATGCCAGGGGTCAGGATCAGAGGGGATGTTCAGTGTAAACCACCAAGATGGGGGTCAGTGTAGAGGGCCAAGATGGGGGGTCTGAATAGACCATTAAGATAGGGGTCAGTGTAGACCACCAAGATGGAACTGTTAAAGAAGGTGAGTATACACCATCAGTGTGAAGGCTTGGTGTGTGGGGTCAGTGTAAATCATGAAGATGAGGTTCCATAGTCAGTATGGACAGATGAATGGCCATGAGGGGCTAGCCTGTACCATCGGCACCACTGTCCACTCAGTGTCCCTGGATGCCTACTGGTCAGAACTGTTGTCAGAGCTGTGACCACAGGGACAGAGAGGTCTCTTACCAGGGGCCCTGGAGGGCCTATCAGCCCAGAAGGTCCTAGGAGGCCTGGTTCACCCTGAGGAGGAGACAGAGCACAGGGGTCTGGTCTGTACGAAGTATGAACAATGCATCGTCCCCCAAGGTCAGCTCCTCAACTGTGATGAGATTCCAAGCTAGAAGCCCAGCCCCTGCTGCCCCTCCCCTTTTCACACTACTTACCACAGGACCAGGGATCCCAGGAAGACCATCAGGCCCAATTCGTCCAGGGGGCCCTCGAGCCCCAGTGGGGCCTGTCCTGCCTGGGGGCCCATCAGGACCGGCATCTCCCTGAAATGGGTAGGGGTGAGGAAAGCAGCCAACGGACTTCCTGCTGACCGCTGAAACCTCAGAGGGAGGTGCAAGCGTTCTTCTGGTCAGGTATCACAGAACCATCATCCCAAGGGGCATGCTGACCTTGCTGCCTTTCTCTCCCTCTCTGCCTTCTGGACCCATGCGACCGGGTGAACCCTGAGGAGGGAAAGTGTGAGGGTCAGATGTGGAGCATTCAGGTTCATGTCAAGAGTGGGGTGTGTGGGATGGCAAGTTGGCAAGGCAGGTAAGGGACCTTGCCTGAGACCCACATGGTGGAGGGAGATAACAGACTCCCACAAGTTGTCCTCTGACCTCTATAAATCACTTTGTGACACACCACACCACACACACACACACATACACACACATACAGTAAATAAATATGATTTTAAAAATTAAAAGAAGAGTGGCCATTGCACTGCTGAAGACAAGGTTGACATGAGACCTTCAGGCAGTAGATCATCACTCACCCTCTTGCCAGGGAGTCCATGGGCACCAGGTTCCCCCGAAGCTCCAGGTGGCCCCTGTTTAGCCAAGAGCAGCTGCAGCATCAACTCACAGTGGAAGACAGTTCCATAGACACTACCCAGCACCTCTCACCTTCCCCTCCAACCACTCACAATGATGGGGTCAGAGACACCACAGGAGCCCCTGCAGATGCCCTAGGTACCCACTCTCCCATCACCAGCTCTACACCATCCCCAAGCACTACACCCCTTTGCTCCCCACTCACCGGTCCCCCAATATCACCAGCATTTCCTTTCTCCCCTGGCGTGCCATCCGTACCCTAAGAAAGGGGAGACAGTGGGAGAATCTTGGGATAGGTAGGATAAAGATGAGGCTGGAGGGTGGAATGAGGATCATTCACTTCTCTCAGCTTGCCCAGGTTTAAGGGGTATGGGCGTAGATGGAGATGCATTTAGGACTCGGCTACAGAGAGAGTTTACACCCACCGGAACTCCAGGGTCTCCTGGGGGTCCTAGATCTCCAGGGAGTCCTGTGGGACCCTAGAATAAAGAGCGGTTGTTGATCACATCTCACTTAGTGATGAGTCACCCATTCACATACCAGATAGTGTCCCCTGCAGGGGACATGTCACAAACAAAACACAAAATGAAGGGCTGGGGTTTTATATTCAGACAGTAAAATGTTTTCTACGTGCAAAAGAGGCTAGGTGTGGGGCCAGCAGGAGGGCTCAGCTTCTCCATTATATTTTCATAGTTCATTCATTCATTGTTTCATCTATTCGTTCAGTCTTTATCTGGGTGGCTCAGAGAATTAGAAAATAAAAAGAAGTAGAGCTGGAGAGACGAGTCAGTGGTTGAGAGGGTTCCATTCCCAGCACCCCTGTGGTGACTCACAATCATCTGTAACTCTAATTCCAGAGGATCCAACATCCTCTTCTGACCTCTGCAGGCACCAGGCACAGATGTGGTGCACAGACATGTGTGTAGGCAAAATACCCATAAGCACAAAGTTAAAAAAGAAAAGAAGAAGAAAAAACAAACAGGAAGAAGAGATGTCTGGCCTATGTTAGGGATCAGGTTTTACTATAGCAAGGCCCCCACATTCTCTACTCTGTGTCCTCCCAGGACTTACCATGTTCCCCTTAGATCCGTCCTCTCCAGGGGGTCCCTTCTTGCCTGGAGGTCCCGCAGCCCCTGATGGACCCGAATCCCCCTTTTCGCCAATTTCACCTTTGGGCCCCTTTGCAGAGACAGGAGTCAGAAGTCAAAGGTTAGAGTGGCATGGTCTCTTCAGGGAACAAAGATGAGCCCACCTTGGATAAGGACACTTGCCTTGGAAGCCTGACAACCTGTGTTCGATCTCCAGAGCCCATGGTAGAAGAAAACTGAACTCCAAAAGTTGTCCGCTGACCTCCACACATGCACCACACTCACACACACAATAATAAATATAATAAATATATTTTAAAAGATTAATAGCACTGGAAGGTGTCCCAGTGATTAAGAGCACAGGCAGTCTTGCAGAAGACCCAAGGCCAGCTCTGAACACCCACATCAGGAAGCTCACAACCACATGTAACTCCAGCTCCAGGGGAATCCGATGCCATCTTCTAGCCTTTGTAGGCACTTCATACACAGAATGCACATGCACACGCACACACTCACAACATGCACACACGTACACACACAGAGTGAGGTAGCCTAGGTAACCCAAGTGTTAGAGAACTAGAACTAGCTCGTCAGGGATGATGGCCCAGTCAACCATTATTAGTCTGATCTAGTGCATGTGCTGCCTCAAGGTGCATCAGAATATGCCCCCCCCCCTTGGGCACCTTTACCCAGAATTCAAAGCTTATTGGTTGGATTTAAACCCCTAGCTGTCTCCTCAGCCCTGCACCCTTGTGCAGTGGGTAACTTGTGGGACTCTGCAGATCATCCTTAGATTTTCCCAGGAGGAGCATCTTTCACCATGATAGCCCAGGATATCCTTTGGTCTGGGGTCAGGGAAGGAAGGTCTACGGACTGCCTGGAGGTCATGACACCATGACATGTTCAAGATCAGCAGAGACTCACAGTGACGCCCGGAATTCCTGGGGGTCCCGCGTCTCCAGTATCCCCTGGCTCACCCTATGAGAGGCAAAGAAAATAGGAAGAGATCATCCCACCCACAGACAGGGAGGAGAGTCCCTGTACCGCTGTAGCCAATAGGGACAGACCTTGTACCCTCCATCCTGGGCAAGTTCAAGCTCTCCTCTTACCTTCTCGCCCACAGCGCCAGGCTGTCCTACTCCTCCAGGCAGCCCTGGGGGGCCCTGGAGAGACAACGAGGGGGGTTGTGAGTCCCTAGAAGTATGACAGACCCATAGAGACATTCTGCCCATTCCAGAATTCTCACCTCTGATCCACTGGGTCCAGGGGGACCTCGAGGGCCTGGAGCTCCATGGGGACCCTGTCAAAAAACCATATAGTATACAATGAACCCCCATGACTCCACCAGAAAGGCCACAGTAGCCACAAATAGTCTATAAGATGTGTGTGGCCCTTTAGATGACAGTGTACCCTGTGAGATCTCAGATGGACTGGCAGTCACTTCCATTCCCCCCATATTCTATATCCCCAGGGAGTTCATACCATGGATCCCACATCTCCAACCTCGCCCTTCTCTCCAGGAGGGCCCGGCAACCCCTGTGAAATAAAGAATAAACTGTAATACAGACAGCTGGTGAGATGGCCCAAGATGGTCAAGCACCTCTTATGCAAGTGAGAGGACTTGAGCCTGCATCCCTAGAACCCATTCTTGGAAGGCCAGGCACAGCAGAGCCTGCCTGCAACCCAAGCTCTGGGAGGCAGTGACAAGAAGTCCCCTGGAGCTTGCTGGCAGCCAGTGACCAAATCAAGGAGCTCCAGGTTCAGTGGGAGATGTAGCCTCAAATATAGGGTGAGGAGGGCCATCAAAATGGCTTAGTGGGTAAAGGTGCTTGCTACCAAGCCTGATGGCCTAAATTTGATTCCTGTGTCCCCACATGGTGGAAGGAGAGAACTGACTCCTGCAAGTTGTCTTCTGACCTCCACACACATGTGCCATGGCATGAATGACCATGTGAGTACACAACACACACACACACACACACACACACACACACACACACACACACACCACAAAGATTAGAGCCCAGGGTAATGGACCAAGAGGTGGAACCCCCAAATTCACACACCTACCTGCAGGCCTGGAGGACCAATTACACCTACAAAGCCTCGAACTCCATCATCTCCTTTCTGCCCAAAGAGGCCAGGGGGTCCCCGGCGACCCTGAGCCCCATCAGCACCCTGTGAAGAAGATGGGGACAGACATAGTTGATGTCCAGGTCAAAGGCTGAAGACAGGGTCAAAGGTTGGGACTGAGGCTAGGGTATGGGATCAAGTTTGGTAACAGTCATGTTTTAGTTTGATGTGGAGTTCGGGTGACATTTTTAGTTAATGACACATGGTGAGTCAGGGCTGTGGCTCAGGTAAGGTTACGAGTGGGGTTTGTAGGAGGTTGAGGTGGATTTTATAGGTAGGTTGGAAGTTATGTTCTAATATATGGTTTGGTGACACTCTGAGCCGGACCAGGAGGTCATTTCTCAGTGACAAGGGTCCTAAGGGGTAGGCAGCCAGAAGGTGAGAAGATAAAGAAGACCAAGAGCTAGGGTCGAGGGTCTTGCACAAGCTATGCC
This sequence comes from Lophiomys imhausi, assembly GCA_907164525.1. NCBI lineage: Eukaryota > Metazoa > Chordata > Mammalia > Rodentia > Muridae > Lophiomys > Lophiomys imhausi. Next base: position 3,412,722 of record CAJQZJ010034167.1, read on the forward strand.
TTATGCTAAGCAGCCTTATTAAGAAATACAGCATCTTAGTACACATTTTTTTCTGAAGGAAAAATGGGACAAGGTCAACAGAAAGCTAAAACATAACGGAATGAAGTCAGAATGAAGTTGGTATTGCAAAAGCAGGTACAGGGTTTCTCAGGGGCATCAGAGACCAGCACACAGCAGCCTTGGGACTGATGACCACAGCCCCTTAGGAGAGGAAGAGTTGGGTTCTCAGGATCCAAAACCACAACTCGCCCAAGGCCCTGGCCCCAGGCCACTGCAGGCTCTGCCAACCATGTTCCTGGTTTGAAGAAAGAACTATGTTCTTTCTGTACATTTCAAGGCCTCAGGAAAAGCCTTGGATCAGCCTACAGAGCAACACTCAGAAGTCCCTATGCTAGAAACTTGATCCCAGAACTCATATGTTGTTTTGAGCCAGACTCTCATGGAGCCCAGGCTGACATCAAATTTATTTTGTAGCTGAGGATAACCTTGAACTCATGATCTCTCTGCTTCCGGTTCCCCAGTGCTGGGATTACAGGCGTGGACTACTACGTTTTGGCTATGGAGTGCTAGGGTTGGAACCCAGGACTTTGTGCATAATAGGCAAGCACTCTGCCAACTAAGTCACACCTCCAGCCTCCTTCCAAGTCCATATGTTGACAGCATTTGGAGGTAGGACCTTACAAAAGTTCAGATGCAGTCATGAGGGTGGGGCCCCATGATGGTGTGTTAGTGGCTTTATAAGAAGACGAACAGAAGACCCAAGTTCACACACTTGCTATTAACATGTTATGCTGTGATAAAGCAAGAAGACCCTGACCAGATGCCAGAACCCCTAATAGGGACTTCCCAGCCTCCAGAACCATGAGTCACCCAAATAAATCATTTAGCTTCAGTGATTTTGCAACAGTAACAGAAAATTAGCTAAGGCAAGGCTGGAGTCTAATTCAAAGTCCAAGTTCCTATTTGGGGCCAGCATTGGAGAGGACAAACCAGGTTGGAATAGGCAGTAGGTGTACGCTAGGATTGGGGTATTTGAGTTGGATGATCAGTAAAGCAGTAAGCAGAGTATGGGCTGAGATGGGCTTCAAGGTCAGAGCTGAGTTCATCATGGGTGCTGACATTGAGGAGAGACCAAGGTTGGGCAAGGATGCTGGGATTTTATTCAAAAAAATGGCACACCGTTTTCACTTCAAAGACCCAGGGTATAATCACTAAGTTGGGAGCACTCACCGGGGGGCCTGGATGACCTGCTGGACCCCTTATCCCTGTTGGTCCAGGTGAGCCCTGAGGTGGGAAACAAAATAGAAAATTCTATCAGAGCTGAGCATGGTGGCACATGACTATGATCCCAGCACTCAAGAATCAAGGTCAGCCTCGGCTACACAGAAAGTTTGGGGCCAGCCTAGGTTACATGAACTCTTTTATCTAAAAACAAAAACAAAAAAACAAAGCAAAAAAAAAAAAAAACATCTCACTGTGATGGAGTAGAACCTGTTAGTACTGGGACTGGAGCTTAAGTTCTGAAGGAAAAGCTGCTGGCCCAAAGCCAAAGTAGGCTTTCACCATGGAAAGATAGAGGATACATTTATGTATTTTGGATGTGTGTGTGGCAACTTATAAGAGTGAATTGTTTTCTTCCACCATGAAGGTCCTGGGAATGGACTTCAGGTCACTGGGTTTATTGACAAGCACTTTACCCACTGAGCCATCTCACTAGCCCTAGCGAGGTCTCCTGGGCATTCAGGGCTCAAACAGTGCTCAGGGGTCTTTCGCCCTTCAGGTCCTTAAGCTACATATCAAGATTGGGCTGAGCGAAGCAGAGCTCCTAGGCCACCCATGAGCACCACAGCCTCCCTGGAGTCCCCACTCACCGCATCTCCTTTATCTCCTTTGCTTCCCTTGTGACCAGGCATCCCTACTTCCCCCTGCAGGACAAACACATTAGGAAGTGTCCAGCCCCCACCAGACCCATCCTGTCCCTGGACTGTCCTGCTCCCTGGTCCTCTCACCTTGTCTCCTTCTTCACCAGAAGGCCCTGCAGCTCCGGGGGGTCCCTGAAGTCCTGGTGGCCCTGGAATACCATCTTTGCCAGTGGGACCAGGAGCACCCCGTTCTCCCTGGTGGAGGAATAAGAAAAAAAGATGATAGAAGCAGGGGACACAGAAGAGGACATCTGTGTACCAATTTCCTTAAAATTGAAACTATCCATCCTAAAGAGAGCACCTTATAGCTCAGGATACAAACAACCCAAAAGTCTCAGAAAGTTCCTGAAACTAACAGGATTTACCAGGTCCCCTCTTCAAAGCTGTAGAAGCAGCTAACAACTACCAGGGAGAGAGTCTTTGGCCTGTTAAGCTGCCTGCAAGTTGTAGAGGGAGCTCCAGGGATGCAGCTCTTCTGAACCATGAGCCAGACTGGGAAGGCCATTCAGTGATGCAGCTACCTTTGAGTCAGTCTTATTTCGTAAGTTACTCTTCACCCATGCTCGGGTAAGTAATCCCAATAAACTCACAACTTCATTAAGCTGAACTTGGGAAAGATAATTTTTAAAAATGATTTTAAAATTTTTTATTTTTAGGTGTGTGTGTGTGTGTGTGTGTGTGTGTGTGTGTGTGTGTGTGTTTGGGTGGGTATGTGCTCATGAGTACAATTGCCCTCGGAGGCCAGAAGAGGGTGACAGATCACCTGGAGTTACAGGAAAATACGAGCCTATCAATATAGATGCTGGGAACTGATCTCAGGTACTCTATGGGAGTAGTGAGAGTTCTTACTCACTGAGTCATCAACTCTCCAGCCCACAGAATTAGAAGTTCTTTGGTCAACTATTGATGCCCTATCTGGAGTGAGTAGATGGTTGTTCACATCTCCCCCAGAAAATGTCACCCAACAGACACTTACCGGAGATCCCTTCTCGCCAGTAGGACCAATAGGGCCTTGCCCACCACTCTGGCCAGGAAGCCCAATGCCACCAGAGGGGCCCACAGGACCACGCTCACCTGGGGAGCCCTGGAAAAGGAATGGAGGGCCAGGAAAATGATTAAAGTGACAGGACTTCTGGCACCATTGCCATATCTTATACACAGCCACTGTTCAAGGGCAGGCACCCTTGAACAATAAGGTATGATCCTCTGCATGAACCTCAATGGCTCCCACCTTCCTCAACTTGAGGACCCTGCATGAACTGCCCCCATCACCTCCCTGCCATTGTCTTCTCCTCACTCAGCCCCAGCTACACAGACCTTGCTGTTTCTCGAACCTGCAGAGCATGGTCCTGCCCCCAGGTTCTTTACACATGCTGTTGCTTCTACCTGGAAGGCCAACCCCCAGGAATCCACAGGACCCCATGCTTACCTCCTCCAGGTCTTGGCGCAAATGTGACCTCTCAGGGATGCCTTCCCCAACCCACCTGATTGAAAGGTTCTTCCCAATACTTCGTCTATTCTGTTCTTTTTCATTCTTTCCCTTCCTATTTCTCTTCCCTTTCCTTTCTCTCCCCTCTCCCTTTTATTTCTTCTTCCTTTCCTTTCTTCGTCCTTCCCTTCCTTCCATCCCTTCCCTTTAACAGGGTCTCAGCAAGTAGACCAGGCTAGCCTCAAATTCACAATCCTACTGCCTCAGCCTCCCACATGCCAGGGGACAGTCCAGCACCACCACCTGCTTAGTATTTTTCTTTTTGCATGTGAATGTGTATGTGTGTTTTTCTGAGTGTGGACACATGTGTGGATACATGTGCACATGTGTACATGTAGAAGCCCGAGATTGATGACAGGAATCACCTTCAATCTTCCACCATGTCTAATGAGTCAGTGTCTCTCAATCAAACCCAGAGCTTGCTGATATGGCTAGTCCCGCTAACCAGCTTCCTCTGGGGACCCCTTGTCTCTGGCTTCCCACGCTGGAATTAAAGGTGGGCCACTACACCTGCCCACATTCACTCGGGTGCTAGGGATTCGAACTCAGAACCTCATGCTTGTGTGGCCAGCACTTTACCCACTGAGCCACCTCCCCACCCAGTCCTATGACAGCTATTTTAGAGGAGGAAACTTCTGGCTGAGACTCGGGCAATGGGGGTCAGAACTGGGTATATCCCAGGCCCACCTATCCCTAAAGCTGAAGCTCCATCCTGAAGACATCAAGCCCTGAAGATGCAGTCCCCTCCAGCTCTCTCCCAACCCAGCCAGTGTGTTTATACTTACATTTGCCCCAACAGGGCCAGGGGGACCCTTGTCACCCTTCAACCCAACAGGTCCCTGGGGGGAAGAAATGACTGGTCAGAAAGTCTCCCAGGAACTCCAAGGATTTGCCTTCATTTTTGGGGACCCTCGTCATCCCTAGCCTCATCTGCAGGTGGGCCCTGAGTTCTGTAGGTCTGTCCATTCCAGGTCTCTGCCACTACCATGTGTATGTGTGTCTGTGTCTGTGTTCACACCTTCCTTGGTACACATGTCAAGGTCAGAGGACAAGTAGCAAGAGTTAATTTTCTCATTTTATCATGTGGCTCCTGGGGATCAAATTCAGTTCAGCCAACTTGGCAACAAGCCTCTTCACCTGCTGAGCCCTCTCGCTGGGCACCACTAACATCTCTATTCAGGCCCCCCTCCTGTTTGCCATCACTGTAGCCACTCTTGAAGAGCCTCCACTTCTCTACCCCACAGCACCACACTCCAGTGGACTCTCCAAAGATACTCACCAGGTCTCCGGGGGCTCCTTGGGGGCCAGGGAAGCCCATGGGCCCAGGTGGCCCTTCCTTTCCGAGGGACCCCAAGGGTCCTATCTCACCCTGCAGGGAACCAAGGGAGAAGTTAGCCTCAGGAATGGGGTGTCTCTCCCAGTCTCTGACTACTCCCAGCTGCTCTCCACATAATCTAAGGCCCATGGGTTGGGTGATGATTTGGGGGCAGTCCATCCAAACTCTTACCTTGGCCCCTTCTCTGCCTTCCATGCCTGGCAGGCCTTGTTCACCAGGAGGTCCAGGGGGCCCTGGAGGGCCCCTCTCGCCTAGAGGTCCCACATCCCCTACCTTTCCCTATAAACAAGCAAGGGACATCATGAGCAACCTAGGGGTGAGGAGTACGTCAAACCTCCAGCTCCATGTGTTCCTCGGGTGATGAAAAATGGGGGAAGGCTGAGGGGGTGCACTCTGACCTGAGGACCAAGGACGCCAGCTGGTCCAGGTGGGCCTGTCTGACCTTGGAAGCCCTAAAGAGAGAAACAGAAAGGGTATTACAGGGGAAGAAGGAAAGAAGAGTCCTAGAGACTGGGGAGACAGCCCAGTGTGTAAAGTGTTCCATGCAAGCAAGAAGACCTGAGTTCAGCTTCCCAGCATCCATGCAGAAAGCTAGGTGTGCAATGGCACACCCTCATCCCAGTGCTGGGGAGGCAGGGACCAGTGGCTCTCTGGGGTTCACTGGCCATCCAGTCTAACCTAATCAGTGAGCCCTGTGTTCCAGTGAGAGCCCTGTCTCAAAAAACGAGGTGGGAGCCTGGGAGACAGCTAAGTGAGGGAGAGCTCTTGCTATTCAAGCAAGAGAACCTGAGTTCGAATCCCCAGCACCCATATAGAGGCAATGAGTAGTTCTCCTGCCTGTAACCCCAGCACTGTAGGGTGGAGACAGTTAGATCTTGGGAACTGTTGGCCAGCCAGCTTAGCCAAAATGGAGAGCTTCAGATTCAGTCCTAAACGGTAAGATGGCAAAAGACAGAGGAAGATACCCAGTATCCTTTTCTGGCTTCCACATATACAGACCCGTGCACATGCACCCCACCCCATACACAAGGGCCCAACACAGTCAGGAGTCAGATCTGGGTCAAGGGTCACTTGCCAATTCTCCTCTTTGCCCAGGGTGGCCAGGTATCCCGTCTTTCCCCTGAGGACCCTGGGGAACAAAGTAAGAGGGAATGAAGATTTAGAACTGAGGCCAGCCCACCTTGCACCCTTCCCCTGCCGACTCAATCAGGGTGATATCACTTACTGGGGGGCCCTTTGGTCCAGGAAATCCTGGGGGACCTTGCAAGCCAGGGAGACCCTGAAATGGAACCAGAAACAATTACCTCATCCCTCCTGAGTGTCTCGCACCTAAGACTCACAAAATGACCTTAAAAGCCCATACAGTGCTGGCAGGATGGCTCAGTGGGTAAAGGTGCTTGCGTTTACTAAGATAAGGCCTGTGACCTGAGTTTCACTCCCAGATCTCACATGGTGGATGGAGTGAACCAACTCCTTTGAGTTGTCTTCTGACCTCCACAATCACACAAACACAAAGAGAGTTTCATTTCGGTTTTTTTCTTTAAAGCCAGCGCATATTGAGTATCTACTACACGTAAGGTGCTGAGCACTCGCTCATGGTATATAATCCTGTTCACCACTGCAGCCCACTGACGTTACCCTACTTTATAAAAGAGGACATTGAAGCAAAGAGAAGTTAAGCAACTTGCCCAAGGCCACACAGCAGGCAACTGGGACAACTGGGAACTGAACTCATAGATTTCTGAGCCTTGGAGGCTGAGCTCTTTCTATTGTATTGTATACGATGTGCTGTTAACTCATGGCTTGTTACCCTCAGTGACTCACACACACTCACATTCATATACTCATTCACAGACACACACACTGCTCAGAATCACACTCACTCACACACACACGCACACATATTCACTCACCTTTTCTCCAGGGGACCCAGGAGACCCACTCTGGCCTGCATCACCCTAGAACAGAAGGAATGAGCTTCAAATCCAGAACACCCTCAACTGGGAGGACTGGACAAGTAGCTGAGTTAGCCTAAATTAGACAAGTTAGACAAGGGGCCCTTGGTCATTCCCCATCCCCTACTCATTCCCATACCTTGGGGCCAGGCTGGCCTGTGGCCCCTGGCTGTCCCCTGTCTCCACGGGTGCCCTGTACAGAAAGAAATAAAAAAAAAAAAAAGCAAAGAAAAGAAGTGAGTGGGAGGATGGGCCTGGGCGACACCACACACAAGCTCCTTCCTCCAAAATCCCCTATGGCTCCACCAGGGACAGGGACAGGACCAGTCCTTTCCTACGCACTCATGACTTCGCTATCCCATTTCCCCTCAGCCCCATTCCCCTGTGAGGAGCAGCTGTCATTTCCTTACCGGTGCACCACGTTCTCCTTCCTCCCCTGGTTGTCCTGCTTTGCCCTGGAAAACAAGTCAAAACCAGAGAAAATGAGAGTAACACACATGCACATATGTGTTCACAGGTGGGAATGTATACATTCAAGGATGTCTGCAAAGAAAAACTGCATGCAGGAGTTAAACCAGCCCAAAGGAGAGAGAGATGTTGCAGGCAGCAATACTGGAGAGGAAGAGCCATTTAAGCCCTTTGAAATTGAAGCCCCAGATGCCAGACATGGAGCTACAGAATTTGGTGTTTGCCCTACTGGGTTTCACTCTTGCTTTGGTGCAGTGTTTCCTCACAATGCCACTATTCTTCCTTTGTGGAATGGAAATTATACTCTATGGCATTGTAATTTGATTTTTAAAGCATTGGAATTTTTGAAAGACTACAAGGTTTTTAAAGTTAGATTATATTTTACATTCAGAAATAGGCATGAGACTTTAGGGACAGGAAGCGGAAGGTTATGGTTTTAAATCAATGTGTTTGTGTGTCCAACTGACAAGGGGTAACACTGTGCCAGTTAGGTTTTCTTTTTGTAAGATTTATTTCTATTTGTGCGTATGTGTCTGTGTGTGGGTGTGGGTTAGTGCACAAAAGTGCAGTGTTCTCAGATACCAGAAGAGGGCGTTAGACCCCCTGGAGCCAGAGCTACAGATGGCTGTGAGCCACCTGATAAAGTGCTGAGAACCATACTCCAGTCATCTGGGAGAGCAGCTCTTAATCACTGAGCCAGCCCTCCCCAGCCCTGTGAAGTTTTCATTGGCAGTTTGAGGCAATCTAGAAGGTTCCAGGTAGAGAGTCTCAATGAGGAACTGTCTGGATCAGGTTAGCTGTGGGAGTGTCTGTGGGGATTGTCTTGATTGCCTTCCCTGACAGAGAAAGGCTTGCTCCAACAAACACAGACAAACATCCCAACAGCCATCTCCTGGCAATTCACAAGCACATGAACGCTCCCCTTGGGCCAGACCTCCCCTCCCCATACCCTCTGACACCCAACTTACCCGTTTGCCTTTCTCCCCCAGTGGTCCCAGGGGTCCAGGAAATCCAATAGATCCCTGGACAGAGAGAATTAGACGTGAGATTCGGGGATGAGCGAGAGCAGTAGGCAGAATTGACCCCTGACTTCATCCTTTGAGGCTTCCTTAGGCTACTGAATCCAATGGCTTTCTTGCATCACCTCCAGGCCCAGCCTCCTCAGAGTGACCCTCCACTTCCCCCCCCACCTCATTGTGATTCCCACCCCGCAGCAACCACACTGCCCTCCTCCAAATCCCCCAGGTGTGCTAGCACGTTCCTGCCCCACAGCTTTGGCACAGGTCTCTCCCTTCACCTTCAGTGCTCGTCTGTCAGGTCCACACAAAGCCACCAGTCACTGAGCAGCTATAATTTTTATGTGTATGTGACATGTGTGTACAAGTATGTGCAGGTCCACACACCCATACACACATATAGAAGCCACAGGAGAATGTTGGGTGGCCTACTCTATTACTGTCTGATCTCAGCTGGTAAAGCACTTGGCTAGCGTGCAGGAATTCCCTGAGCTCCACCCCCAGCACCACATAATACAGGTGTGGTGGCATCTGCCTGTGGTCTCAGCATTCAAGGTGAAACTGGAAGATCAGGAGTTCAAGACTGACCTCATCTATACACCACGTGTGAGGCTAGACTGAGCTACCCGAGACCCAATCTCAACAAAAAACAAGAGGGGCTGGCTGGTGGGTGGGTGTGCTGGCCCACCTGTGATCCCAGTAGAGACAGGGAGTCCCCAAAGGAACAAGTTGGTTAGCTAGACAACTAGAACTGGTGAGCTCTGGGTTCAATGAGAGATCCTGCCTCCATAGATAAGGTGGAAGTGATGGAGGAAGATACTAGACACCAACCTCCAGTTTCTACACACAGGTATACCTGCATACACGGAGGGCAACACACATATGAACACAAATACACACACACACACACACACACACACACACGAAACAAGCAACTCAAAGGCCAACAGAAAGGGAATCTGTAGGAGGTCATTAGATTATTGGGGGGTGTGTCTTTGAAAGAGATTGGGTGGCTTGGTCTCTCCTCTGTATCTCCTGTCTCTCTCTCTCCTTTCTCCCTTTTCTCTCTTTTTCTTCTCCTGTCTGTTCTCTCCACACCCTCTCTCCCCACCTTTCTCCTCTACCCCCATTCTCCTGGTTCACGATGTGAGTTGCTCCTGTCTGCCACCTTCGTCTTGGTACTACCCTCTGCCACCAGAAGCCAAAGTCAAAGGGTCACTCAAGACCATGAGCCAAATGTCGTGACTTGCCTGCAAAAGCTGGTCTCCCATGAGGCATAGACAAGACAAACATATCAACTCCAAACAGCAAAAATATGGAACTCAGGAAGAATTCTGCTTCCAGTGAGATGGCTCAGTGGGTAAAGGTGCGTGCCACCAGTCCTATCGATACAACTTTGATCTGCAGCACCCGCATGGTGGAAGGCAAGAACTGGCTCCCATAAGCTGTCCTTTAGGTGTATCTGTGTGTGCCTAGTGCCCATGGGGAACATAAAAGGGCACTAGATCCCCTGGAGCTGGAATTACAGCCACCATGTGGGTGTTGGCGACTGAACCTAGGTCCTCTGCAAGAGCAGCAAGAGCTCTTAAGCTCTGAGCCATCTCTCCAGCCCATAAATATAACTTTCAAAAGAGAATTCCACACTCAAATTTGCTCCCATGTATCTTCAAGTTCCCAAGTGACTTTACATAAACAGATATTCTCAGTCACCCATGATGCAGTCTGGATGTGGCTCTGACAGGAAGCAGTCTTGCACGCACCCTTACCCCACATAACACTGGCACATGTGTTTCTACACAGCCACATCTCTGTATAAGTACACTGTGTGAGGTTATAATGAGCTCAATATTGCAAAGATCTCATTTCTGTGAGTTTCCTCTGTTAGGATTCCAATGTCTTCATGTGCCCCGCCCCCTGATCTGTGCTGAAAGCTTGATTCTTAGTGTGGGAATATGGATGGGGTACTTTTAAGGGGCATAGCATGTAGTGGGAGGTCTTTAGGTCTAACAGCAAAGGATTAATATAGTTCTCATGGGACCCAGTTAGATCCCATGAGAAGGTTTTTTTTTTGTTTTGTTTTTTTTGTTTTTCGAGACAGGGTTTCTCTGTATAACAGCTCTGGCTGTCCTGGACTCGCTTTTGTAGACCAGGCTGGCCTCGAACTCACAAAGATCCGCCTGCCTCTGCCTCCCAAGTGCTGGGATTAAAGGCGTGCGCCACCACCGCCCGGCCCATGAGAAGGTTTTTAAAGGAGGCTGGAGATATGGCTTAGAGGGTAAGAGCACTGGCTGTTCTTCCAGAGGACCTGGGTTTGTTTCCCCCAGAACCCACATGTCAGGCTCACAAACATCTGTAACTCCAGTTCCAGGGGATCTGACTCTCAGCTGGCCTCTGCATACATTGCATGCATCTGTGATCCACAAACATATATGCAGGCAAAACACCCATACACGCAAAATAAATAAAATCTCAAAAATCATTTTGATGCTGGGCATGGTGGTGCACACCTTTAATCCCAGTACTCTGGAGGCATTGGCAGGCGAATCTCTGTGAGGTTCAAGGCCATCCTGGTCTACAGAGTGAGTCCAGGACAGCCAGGACTACATAGAGAAACCCTATCTCAAAAAGCAAAAAAACACCCAGGAGGTTTTGGCAGGTGGATCTCTATGTGTTCAATACTAGTCTGGTCTACACAGAGACTCTGTCTCAGGAAAATCAAGACACTTTGATTATATTTACTTATTTTCTGTGTACATGTGTGCCACACTATATACATGTGGAGATCAGAGAACAACTTGCAGGAGTCAGTTCTCTCTTTCCACCCCTTGGGTGCTAGGAATCAAACTCAGGTCATCAGGTTTGGAGGCAAACGCCTTTATCCACTGAGTTATCTTCCTCATCCTAGAGGAGTTTTGTTTGGTATATGTGTGTTCCTGTGTGTGTGCATGCATGTAGAAGTCAATGCTGGGTGTCTTCTTTGATTGTACTTCACCTTAGTGTGTGCGCACATGCTTACAATTTTGTGGTATATAAGCAGAGGCCAGAATAGGATACCCAACACCCTCCTCTATCACTCTATCATATACCTTTGAGACAGGGTCTCTCACTGAACATGGAGTTAGGCTGGTGGCCAAAAAGTGATCCTCCCCCTTTAGTTCCCCACAGCCCTGGGGTTATAGGCCTTGCCTGACTTTTTTTTCCTTCATATTTGAAGGAGTTTTGTTGTGTGTGTGTATGTGTGTGTGTGTGCTGGCAGAGGACAGACTTTGTCATATCCACTGAAGCTGAAGTTATAGGCAGTTGTGAGCTGGCAATGTGGAGATCTAAGCTCTGGAAGGGCAGCAAGGGTCTCAGCTACTGACAGGTTTCTCCAGCCTGGATGTACGGGTGGGTGATGAAAATTTGAACTCAGGTTCTTATGTTTGTTACAGCAAGCTCCCTCTCCGCTGACCCATGTCCTTGGCTCCTCCTCCTTAACTCTGAGATAAACTGAACCTTGAGTTTGCTCAATGGCCAGACTGGCTGGCCACTGAGGCCCAAGGACCTTCCTGTCCCCACCTCCTCAGTGCTGAGGTTACAGATGTGTGGCACCACACATGCCTTCTCACATGGGTTCTGGGATTCAAATTCAGGGCTTTGTGCTTGCATGGCAAGCATTGTACTGACAGCAATCTCCCCAGGCTTCAGAGGGTTGTTATCAAGGAATACGTGTGGCCATCCCATCTCTGGCTTCCTGTGCTCTTGTGGGCTCAGTCTAACTCATACCTGCTTTCGTCATGATACCATCCCCCAATAAAGTAACTCAACCAGGGAGGGAACTTAACTGGGGCTAAATCAGTGGTGTCTTTAAAACTATGCTAACAAAACCTCTTTTCTTCAAAAAAATACCCTGGTTCAAATGTTTTTGTTACAGCAATAGAAAACAGTCTAAAACACCTCTCTGGTTGATGGACCGAACAACCACACCAAAAGTCATCATCAAGTGAATAAGGCAGACTTAGTTAGCAGCTGAGAAAATGGGGCTCAAGAACTTCACTCACGGTCATGAGGGTCATGAGCAGTGATGGTCTGAGAGAAAGTCCATGATGCCCAGGCCCTGTTTTATACTCTCTCAATGACATAAGCTGTAGAGCTCCCCACTCAGATCACGGCCTGGACCCACAGGCCTGTCTGTCCACCTTATCCCTGTCCACCTCCAGTTCCACGGCCTCTTACCTTAGGTCCTGGGCGTCCTGGATAACCTGGGAGACCTGGCACCCCAAGTTTGCCCTACAGAAAAAAAAATTGTAGAACAAAGATCATACATTACAAGCTGGAGGTGAGAAGAGGAAAGGTCAGGATGTCTGAGCAGCAGGCTGAGAACCAAGGACAGTAAGTTCATATGAGGGGTGAACCTTCGAGGAGCTCATTCACCTGTGAAAACCAGTGCCCTCATTTGTGAGGTGGGGGTGAGATGTTTACTACAGGGACTGGAGAGACCCAGCACCCACATCCAGCAGCTCACAACCTCCTGTGACTTTAGCTCCAGAGAATGATCTCTGGAGCCACCTGCACTCACATGTTCATGATTCACATAGACAGACACAGAATTAAAAATAAACGTAAAATGCCCCCCCCCCTTTTTGGTTTTTCGAGACAGGGTTTCTCTGTGTAACAGCTCTGGCTGTCCTGGACTTGCTTTGTAGACCAGACTGGCCTCGAACTCACAGAGATCTGCCTGCCTCTTCCTCCCAAGTGCTGGGATTACCCCGTTATTTTTTTAAAGACAGAGTTTCACTGTGTAGCTCTGGCTGTCCTAGAACTCACTATGTACACATGGCTGGCCTCAAACTCATAGAGATCCATGTATCTTTGACCCACCCTTACCCCACCAGCACTGGAATTAAAGGAATGCACCACCATGACATGCTAAAAACTAAATCTTTTAAAACATCTATTACACGAAGTCGCTGTGGCTATTAAAATGAAGGTATGTGCAAGGAATTGCTCTGCATTGCTTAACAAAAAAATTAAGTATGACAGGGGCTTAGTTCAACCTCACATCCTTATCCATAATCCTCCAGTGAGGGACTGAGGGTGTGGTTCAGTGATAGAGAACCTGCCTAGAATCCCCCAGTGAGGGGCTCAGACATGACTCTACAATACAATTGTTTTCTAACATCTGGAAATCCTGGTTCCAACTCCAGATTGGAGGGTGAGGTAGCAGCACGGCACAAAGATGGACAGGGAACAATGTGTGTGAACCAGCTCTAATCACCTTCTCCCCTGCTGTTCCTGGGGGACCCTCATCGCCAGCCAGTCCCTCAGGCCCCTTTTTGCCTTCTGGACCATCCTCTCCTCTGGGACCTGGGAGTCCTGGGTTTCCCTGAAATAGAAAAGAAAGGGGTTGAAATCAGTCATTCGTTTGATTTCTTCCTTCCTGCTCTGTCCACCTTCTGTTTAGCCCCAGCTAACCCCCGCCCCATGTTTTCCCCACACAGCGCTGCATGTGCTGCTGGTCTTACCCTGTCACCTTTTGGTCCCCCATCACCCTTGAAGCCAGGAAAGCCATCCTCTCCCTGAGGAAATACAGAAATGGAGATAAAGAAGGAGAGAGGAAAAGGGAGAAAGGGAAGATAGTAGAAAAGAAAAAGGGATGGAGGGAGGCACAGGTCAGAAGTCAGGGCCTTAGGAAAGGGGCAAAGCCAGGGCTCCTTACGGGGGCTCCCTCTCCTCCCCCCCCACTCCAATGAAGCCTTCCTTCTCACCCTTTCTCCTTTCTCTCCTTGAAGACCCCGGTTACCAGAGGTACCCTAAAAAAAATTTAGAGAGCTCTCAGTCTTCTTCCCTGCTTAAGGAAGGTTCTAGACTTCCTCCCTTGACCTAAAATAGTGAGAAAAGTTCCAAGACGACTAGTGTGTGGTGGGAAGCCATGGAGAAACATTTCTGTCTCCTCAGAGCCCCTCAGGGTGCTTGCTCAGCTTCCCCTACCCATCGCATGACTGGTAGCCCCTCCCCACCTCTCACCCCCACCCCATCAAGTTCATATTTGTGGGGAGAACAGGGAAAGCTGAATCTTTGTGCCATTCATTTCTGCTTCCTGAGGACACAGTGTCCACAGTTCCTTCTGGCAGCTTAAAGAACATTCCAGAGTCCAGCCTCATTCCAAAGGCAGAGGAGAGTTTGCCTCATTGTGCTGGCCACAAGGAGACTCTGTGCCTGGTGACAGCATGACCATCCCGTGCATACCCTGAACAGACTTCCTGCCTGTACCACATTGACAAACTGCACTTGGCTCAGACGGGAACTGAGCTCAGTGGAAGAATGAACTAGCCTTTGGAGCTGGCGCAGCTATGTGCCTGGAAACAGCAGGGCGTTCTGCAGCCCTGCAGTAACTCACTGGACCACAGTAAAGAAAGCTTTTGGCTGAGGCTGGTCCCTCCCTTGGCTACAAAGTACCAAGATTCAGATACAACACAGACTGCAGCCTCAGGCCCCCACCTATCTGCAAAATAAGCTAGGACCCCCAGGGATTGCTGGAAGGGATGAGATCCAGCCCTTATCTGTGCTGCCTTCTCTAAGCACACGTAAAACTATGATAAAAATCCAATTTATAAATTAAGCAAAGAAAAAGATGAAAAAAGCAACTACCAGTAAAACAGAACCATTAGTATACTGTTTTTTTTCATTTGCTTGCTTATTTTCTGTTTTGTTTTTTTTGACACAGGAACTCTTGTTCTGTTTGAGACGGTAGCCCCGCCTACATGGCTTGGAATTCACTATGCTAGGGATGAAACCCAGGTTTCCATGCATACTAGGCAAGCATTCTACCAGCTACAGCCCCAGACTTCTTTTTTCATTCTTATTTGAGACAGGCTGGCTTCAAACTTGTATAGCTGAAGCTGATCTTAAATTCCCGAGCCTCCTCCCTCAAGTACTGCAACTACCTGAGTGTGTGTGTGTGTGTGTGTGTGTGTGTGTGTGTGTGTGTGTGTATCTGTGTGTCTGCATATGTGTTTTGTTAATGTTTGGTTTGTGAGATAGAGTCTCAAAATACAACAATGCAAACCAGCCCTGGCTGGCCTAGAACTCACTATATAGCCCAGGCTAGCCTCAAACTTGCAGTAATCTTTTCTCCTCTGCCTCCCAAATACTAGGACCACAGGCATGCCATGCCTGGCACTAAGTTGGTTTTCTGACACCAACACTAATCCCATCTTCAAGCCCCCAAGTGTTACCTACCTTCACACCCCGAGGTCCAGGATAGCCCTGAGGGCCTGCTGACCCTGGTGGACCCTGGTGGAAAGGAAAATAAGATCAATGCCTTCTTGTTCCACCTCCTCCCTGTTCCCAGTATCCTGTCTCCTCACTGGCCCAAGGCTACTTCCTACTCTTCTTCTCCAGCCCAGTCACCCTCCTGGTCACTCACCTGGGCCCCTTTCTCCCCTGTGGGACCCTCATGGCCTGGGTGACCCTGATAGAGAAACACATAAACTCATCAAAGGCCAAAATCTGCCATATAAATTCCCAAGCCTTCCCCTTGTCCCAGCTCCTGGTTCTCACCGGTGGGCCCTCGGCTCCTGGGACACCTGGAATTCCAGGATTTCCAGGGGGACCCTGAAAAGAAGAGGAACAGTAAGAGAAGCCTGAGAGTCTCAGAGCTACTCTGACAGGAGGGGTCAGGGTGGGCCTGAGACACAAGCCTCTGTCCCAGCTCTGCCCATGTTTACTATGTGACTTTGGCAAACCAGTGTGGCCTCTCTGAGCATCAGAAATCCTCCTTATTTGGGAGAGATGTAAAAACAATATGAGAACCCACAGACCAAACAGATAGAAACTTAGCATAACTATCCTATGAAAAACTCCACCCAGCAGTGAGTCATGGAATCTGCTGCAGGTTAGTGGAACACCTTACCCTATATAGGGTGTCATATCAAGCCCCAGTTCAAGAGGAAGCTCTTGGCCCTCACATGACTGATGTGGGGAATATGATATCTGGGGACCCACCTCACCTGAGGAGAAGGAGAGGACTGAGAAGAGGAAGGGTGGAAGGGAGGGAGAAAGGAAGGGGAGGAGGAAAGAGACCGTGATCGAGAGGTAACTTGAAAAAACTAATTATTTTAAAAAGGGTAACTAAGCATAAAAAATATAATACAAATAAAAAATAAAATTTTCAAATGATACAAAAATAAAAACAATATGACAGCCTGGGTGGTGGCGGCCCAGGCCTTTAATCCCAGCACTCGGGAGTCAGAAGCAGGTGGATCTGTTTGAGGTCAGCCTGGTCTACATAGTGAGTTCCAGGACACCCAAGGACATTCAGAGAAACTGTCTTTAAAAACCAAAACCAAAACAAAAAAACAATATGAGAAAGTTTGGGATGCAGCTCAGTGATAGATCTCCTTCCTAGAATCCCCTAGAGGGAAGTCGAAGGTGTAAGTCTATAGTAGAGTGTTGGCCTGTCATGCCCCAGGTTCTATGCCCAGGACCACAAAAAAAAAAAAACAAATGTGAAATATATTAGAGTTGGTAGCTTCTCACCACACCCTTTTGTTTTGTTTCTTTGCTTTGTTTTATTTTATTTATTCACTTATTTATTGAGACAAAGTTCTACAGTATGGTCCAGGCTGGTTCACTCTCAATTGCTGGGACGGCAGAGGTGTGTTACCACACCTGGAAAGATAGCTGTCTTTGAAAGTATATCCCACCCACAGCTCCATCTGCAGAAAGATGGGCTCATGCAGATATGATAGTCCTCTAGTCTTGGCTTCCATGCCTGCTGTTCTGAAATTCCTAGAAGGAACTGATTGGCTTTGCTAGGCTGTATCTACCTTTGGACCTATCAGATGTTTGCAGGATGTGGGGCATTTTCTTGATTAGTGATTGATGTGGGACGGTCCAGCCCACTGTGATACCTCCCTGGGCAGGAGGTGGTCCTTGGTTGTATAAGAAAGTAGACTGTGGGCTGGAGAGATGGCTCAGAGGTTAAGAGCACTGGCTGCTCTTCCAGAGGTCCGGAGTTTAATTTCCAGCAACCACATGGTGGCTCACAACCATCTATAATGTGATCTGATGCCCTCTTACGGCATGCAGGCATACATGCAGACAGAACACTATATATATATATATATATATATATATATATATATATAAAAAGAAAAGGAAAAGAAAGCAGGCTGAGCAAAGCCAGTAAGCAGCATTGCTCCATGGGCCCTGCTTCAGTTCCTGCATCTAGGTTCCTGCCTTGACTTTCCGCAGTAACATGGAAGCATAGATCATATGAGCCCTTTCCTCCTCGAGTTGGCTATGATCAGTGTTTTACTGAAGCAACTAGGACACACGCACACACAAGTGCATGTGCACAGGTGTGCACACACAAAGCGTATCTGCCAAGCCACAGATGTGCAGAGAGACAAAGATGAGAGCACTCTGGTCCCCGAGAAAGGGCTGTCCTTCATTAGCATCTTGGGAGTCCCTTCTGTGAGGGCTTCTGCACTAACAATGTCCTCTCTGTCTGCCAGCCTTGGTGGGATTCTCCTGGAAACCCTCCCCCCAACAATGCCACTCTGTCACTCCAGACTGGCTTCCGGAATGTGACTATTCATTAGCAGGAAGTCCCTCAAAGGGGCCCTTGAGAGAAGCTTCTCCTGATGACAGGAGAAAGTCACTTACCTTCTCCCCCGGAGTACCAATGGGCCCCTGAGGGCCTGGAATTCCCTGGAACATAAAAAGAAGATGAAGGAGCCATGAGAAGAGAGATGGATAATAAAACTAGGCAAGGGAGGGCTATGGCTCAGCCGACCGCCCCACCCCGATTGTCAGGACAGAGGGCTTGAACCTGGGAGCCATGGTTTCCTTGCTGTCCTGGGGGACCTGGTTCTCCAGGAGGACCCTGTGGGGAAAGGGATGAATTCAGCAAAGCCAGAAGGGGTCAGGATGTGGAGGGTAAGGAAAGTTTCACGTAAACAAGGCTATCGATGACAGATGACCATGGGCTTGGAATGTCAGAACAGCGAGAGAACAGACGTGGGACACTTACCACGTTGCCTTTGGCTCCTGGTGCACCGTCACTCCCAGTCACACCCTGTGAGGATAGAGGATGTGAGACCAGGACAGATCAGGATCTGGGTGTGAGCTGCTGAGAAACATGTAGGAAAGGAAACACCAGCAGAAAGTGTATTCTGGTGGGGAGATGCTCAGTGGGTGAAGGCACTTTCTGCAACAGCATGAAGGTCTGAGTTTGAATCCCCAGAGCCCATGCAAAAGTCTAACTTTTGGTAGCAGTAGCATCTGTAATCCCCTTCAGGGAGATGAGAGGCAGAGACAGATTTCCCTGAAAAGCTTACAGGCCAGCTACCCCCAGGGACAAGGTGGTAAAACAACAGAAAAACCCTCAAACAAGGCCAAGCAGTGGCACATGCCTTTAATCCCAGCACTGGAGAGGCAGAGGCAGGCGGATGTCTGAGTTTGAGCCCAGCCTGGTCTCCAGAGAGAGCTCTAGGATAGCCAAAGTTACATAGAGAAACCCTCTCTTGAAAACAAACAAACAAAAACCCCTCAAACAAGGAGGAAAAAGACTAACTTGTCCAACTGTCCTCTGACTTTTACATTTCACTTGCATTGTGGTGCAGGCAATCACATTCACACATGGTAAGGAAAGGGGGGAGGAGGCAAGGGAAAAAGGAGGCTGTGAGATCACTCTGTGGGTAATGGCACTTGTGGCTAAGCCTGATGACCTGAATTTGATTCCAGGGACCCACATGGTGGAAGGAGAAAACCTAACCTCCACATGTGGACCATGGCAACACACACACGAACGAATGCACCAGACAGGAAGCCAACAAGATTCTTACCGATCTTCCCAGGGGACCAGGGAGGCCTCTGGGGCCAATCAGACCTCGGGGACCCTGCAAGGAAAGGGCCACATAATCCCAGCATCAGACACGTACACTTGCAAGTTTCGTGGCCCAAAGGGATTTCTCCCTTTCCCTCAACAAGTAAAGAATCTGGGGTCCTCCAATACTTACGGGTTCTCCAGCCTGGCCAGTGGGCCCTGGAGGTCCCTGCAGGCCCTGCAAAAGTGTCATCATCATTTGGAGTGGGGAAGTACAGCCCCTGAGGTACAACCTCCCCTCAACTAGCAGCCCCTTTCAGAGTCAGCCTGGTATCTCCACATTCCTGCAGACTAAGCTCACAGCCCCACACTCTAACCCTAAAGCTAGCTTTCAGTTCCATGCTGTCTTTTAGAGGCCCCTGGGCTTCTCACTCCTCAGTGCAGACCCCAGTCTCCAGATACCATTTTAGCCTGTTTATGCTCTGTTGTTTTTGTTGTATTGGGTTGTTTTTTTCAATGTTAGGGATAGAAGCCAGGATTCATATATGGTAAGCAAATGCTCCACCACGGAGCCATGCCCTCAGCCTCTCACTGAAGGATTCTATGCAGGAGCTTGACCACTGAGTTACTCTCCCAGCATGCTGAAGAAGCATTCAGGGCTCTCCAGCAGAGACATTACCCACACCATTGCTTCTCAAGTTTCTGAACCTTCAAACCAGTCTCATTCCTATACCTCCCTCCAACATACCTTTTCACCATCCTCTCCTGGGGGACCAGGTTGCCCTACATGTCCAAAATCACCCTGGAGGAAGTGGAGGAGGACATTTGAATAGATTAGCATATGCCGGAACCATTCACTTCAGAAAGGAAGTTCAGTGTGGGGACATGAAGGCTCAGACACAGCGGTGTATGAAACGCTGATGTTAATGAAAGAGCTGGAGACTGAATCAAGGGCATGGGTGTGGAGGGCAACTCACCCTCTGGCCCTTCTCACCAGGCAGTCCCGGCAGGCCATCAAAGCCACGGTCACCCTGTTAAGAGACAGCAGCTGCCTTGAACTCTTGACTGTGACAGTCTCCTACTGCAGCCAGTCCTGGTCCCATCACCCACCTTAGGTCCTGTGTCTCCGGGGAGACCTCGAGCCCCATCTGCTCCAGGTCGGCCCTATGAAGAAAGAGGCTGAAGTCAAGGGTGAACTTCCCCAGAGCACTCTCTCTAACTGTCAGTCATTGTGACTACTAACTGCACTACCTTCTTCTGACTCCTCTCCTATGGACTGCTTTCTTAATTTTTGTTATTGTTGTTTTGTTCAGACAGGGTCTCACTATGTAACCCTGGTTGGCCTGATACTCATATTTACGCTAGGGTTACAGGCCTGCACCGAGATCTACCTGCCTCTGACTCCTGAGTGCTGGGATTAAAGTCGTGTGCCACCACATCTGGCTAGTGTTTTAATTTAAAAGCTCTGTGTGTGTGTGTGTGTGTGTGTGTGTGTGTGTTCATGTGCGCCACAGCACACATGTGGAGGTCAGAAGACAACCTGCAAAAGTCGTTCTCTCCTCCCATCAGGTGACTCTCGGGATTGAATTCTGATCACCAGGTTTGGCAGCAAGCACTTTACTGTATATGTTAATTAAAGGATGATTTTGAACTTCTAATTCTCCTGCCTCTCCTCCCAAATCCTGGGGTTACAGCTCGAACTGGCATGCACAGCTTCAGGATTCCTTTTTATACACTGTGCTGCTTAGGTTGTTCTTCATCCACTCCTGACTACACTTCAGATCCCAGGCCAACCATTGTTCCTGTTCTCAAGCCCCCTTGAAGCTGCGACCTGCCACATCCCTTCATCATGCACCCAGTAGAGCATCTACTGCCACCTGCAGTGCTCAGGTCCCTCTAATAACACAAGCCGGCCAGAGGGAACAAAGCCAGGGTTCATGTTGGGTATTGCTGGCAAGCAAAGCTTAAGAACCTAGAAGTTACTCACTGTCTTCCCTTCCCGGCCAGGAGGCCCAGGAGGGCCCTGTAATCCTCGGGGACCCTATGGAGGAAACAAGAAGTAAGAATTAAAAGGAAAAGTTTATGTTTTTTTATTTTATTTTATTTTTTGAGACAAGGTCTTCTCATGTGACTTTTGCTGGCCTAGAACTCCCTATATAGACCAGTCTGGCCTTGAATTAACAGAGATCTACTTGCTTCTGCCTCCTGAGTGCTGGGATTAAAGGTGTGCACCACCACTGCAGTAGGGATGCATGAGGCAGAGGCAGGCAGATCTCTGGGTTTGAGGCCAGCGTGATCTACAAAGTAAGTTCCAGGACAGCTAGGAATACACAGAGAAACCCTATCTCAAAACAACAACAACCCCCCCCCCCAAAAAAAGCACCACCACCACACCCAGCTTTTTTTTCTTGAGACAGGGTCCTATATAGCCCAGGCTAGCCTCCAACTGTCTAAGTCACTGAGGATGGCCTTGAGCTCCTGGTCCTTCAGCCTCTACCCCTACCCCCAAGTGCTGTAACAATGAGTGTGCACCCCACACCTGGTTTCTGTGGTGCTGGGCTGGAATCCAGGACTTCATGCATGCTAGGCAAGTGCTCTACCAGCTGAACCCAGCCCTCAGCCCAGGACCTTTTTTGTGAGTGGGGGGACAGGTTTCTTTGTGTAGCTCTGGCTTTCCTGGAACTCAATTTTGTAGACCAGGCTGGCCTCAAACTCAGAGATCCACCTGCCTCTGCCTCTCCAGTGCTGGGATTAAAGGCGTGCGCCACCACGCCTGGCCGGAATTATTTTATTTATTTTTATTTCATGTGCATTGGTGTTTTGCCTACATGTATGTCTGTGTGAGGATGCCTATGGAACTGGAGTTACAGAGAGTTATGAGCTGCCATGTGGGTGCTGGAAATTGAACCCAGGCCCTCTGGAAGAGCAGCCAGCACTCCAAACAGCTGAGCCATCTCTCCAGCTCCCTTGGGGCCTATTTTTAAATCACTCCCTGGGAGGGGCAGAAATTTCAAAGGTTTTTTTTTTTTTTTTTTTTTTGAGACAGGGTTTCTCTGTATAATAGCCCTGGCTGTAGGCCAAGCTGGTGGAACTCACAGAGATCTGCCTGCCTCTGTCTCCCAAGTGCTGGGATTAAAGGTATGCACCACCACGCCCGGTTTATTTTTATTCTTTTTGTCATTTTCCCCAACCAGCATTGTATCCTATATCCTTTGGAGGAAACTTTTCCCATCTAATACATTCCCTCCATATCCCTCCACACTCACCTGGGGCCCTACTTCTCCAGATTCACCTTTGAGCCCTGGGTATCCAGGAAGGCCCTTGGAGGAGGAGAGATGGGGGAGCACGGCTTGAACAATGGTCATCTGTCATGGATGTACCCCTCTCCCCAATGCAGACCCCTTACTCACCACAGGGCCTGGACGCCCAGTGAGCCCCACTGGACCAGGGGGCCCTTTCATGGAGAGCTGGAAAGACAGACAGAAACAAGAGTACCCCATAAGAGCACAGAAGCACAGCTGTAGTTAAGAGTGTGCCTCCTCCACATGTTGCAAGTCTGTTCCCCAACTCATGTTGATAACACTTTGAGGGGAGCCTGGAAGACGATTGACATCAGATGAAATCAGAAGGTTGGGGTGCCTGTAATGCCAATCAGTACCTTTATAAGAGTAATGGTTTGTCCTAGTACATTGACTGTCTTGCCTTGGACTGCCCTCCACCACTTACAATGCACCCAACAATGTGTCAACATGATGCCCCAGGACATCCCAGCCTCCAGAATTGCTGGTCCCGACCGAGCCTTCTGTTCTCTATAAACCACTCAGACTCAGGATTTTACTATAACAACAGAAACTCATGGCAAGCATCTTCAGGAGACAGACATCCTCTGTCTCCCAACCTGTCCTGCATGACCCTTTATTTCTCCCATCCCTCCTATGAACACACTCCCCTTATCCCATTCACCTGAGCCTGTTGCAGTACTGCCTGGGCCTGGGCCTGCTGGAAGGAGACTGGGGGGTCCTTTCATCGAGCTGCTTGCAAAATGGAACTAAAAAGCAACTAGTGATGAGTAGAGGTGCACAGGAAGGCACCCCGAGTCAGAACTCCACTCCCCAGGGGTGCGACTTGCCCTCCTTACCGGCATCATGATCACCGTGCCGGGCAGTCCCCGGACTCCATCAATGCCTGGGATTCCTGGGAGGCCAGCAGGGCCCTGAGAGAGGGAGCAAGACAGAGGGGTGAATGGGAGGGGGGGAGAAACAGAGGTGGGGACAGGAGATGGAAGAGGAAAGGGAAGAGGGGGAACAGTGAGGAAGAGAGATTTAGAAAGGAGCAGAGGAGGAAGAGAGGAGAGAAGAGAGAGAGAGTCAAAGGTGACGAGAGAGACACCAAAGTAGAGAAGCAAGAAGAAAAGAAAAAGAAAGGCGGAAAGAAGAAAAGAATCACAGAAATGGGTGAACAAGGGAGGCAGAGAGAGACAGAGGAGGAAGAGAGAGAGATAGACTCATAGAGGGCTGGAGAGATGGCTGAGGAATTAAGAGCCCCTGATACATAATCATCATTAGGACTGGAGCTTAGAGCCCAGTGCCCACATGATAAGCCAGGCATCCATCCCACAAAGGAATGTAACCCCAGCTCTCAGCGATCCAAAGCCCTCTTTGGGGTCTCTGTATGTGCACAGGTATGGACACACAGACACTCACTTGCACACATGCACACACACATACATGCACACATACAGACATACATTAGATAAATATTTTTAAAGGGAGGAGCTCCAGCAAAATGGCTTATCAGGTAAGGACACATACTGCCAAGCCTGGCCACTTGAGACTGATTACCCGGTAGAAGGAGAGAAGTGACCCCTGCAAAGTGTACTCTGACCTCCACTCAGGTGCCAGGGCGTGTGCCACTACCTCCCATGTGTGCGCACACACACACAAAATAGATAAATTAAAACGTCATTTAAAAATGTAAAGACACACAAAACATAGTGAAGAGGAGAAAAATGGGATAAGAGATCAGAAGAGACTGTTCAGGGATGGGGGGGGCCAATATCAGCAACAGAGGTGAATGTCACTTCTGGGATGGTGGTCCTAATGCCAGCCCCCCATACCCACATTCACATCTCCACACTCCCAGCCTGAAGGCCCACTCCTGCAAAGGGATGCCTGCCAGTGGGGAGTCTCTTACCGGTAGACCACGGTCCCCAGGGAAGCCCGGAGGCCCGGGAGGGCCTGAGGGACCAGATATACCCTGTGGAAAGAGAGAACAGAAGTCACAGGGGGTGCAGAAGTTGAGCCTAGTTGGCTTCTGACTTACCTATGACCTTGACTTCAGGCAGAACTCCTGACTCTACCATTTAGCCAGCTCTGCCCCCCCCCCACCTACTGACCTCTCAACTTCGAGCTCTAGACCTTTTTTGACACATCTTTTGAGTATTGAATATCCAATGACCTCCAGGCAATGCTGTAATCCAAATGCTCTCCCCAACTAAAAGAGTCAGGCACCATGGTGTACACCTGTGATCCCAGGACTCAGGAAGCTGAGGCAGAAGGATCAATAGATGGATTCCTGCCTGGGCTACACAGAGAGATGGAAACCAGCCTGGGCTATTCAAAGGGGAAGGAAGGGAGTACAACCACATGAGCGTCCAGTCGCACAGCTGTTTTATGAATGGGCTCCAGAAGAAAGGAGGTGGAGAGAAAGAGGTTGGAATGTGGACTAGAACCAGTACTCACCCGGGGTCCTGGAGCTCCTGCAGGCCCCTCAAACTGCTGTCCCTGGAGGAAAAAAACAAGTGTGACCCCTGTTCTCACAAGGCCCCTCAGCCTCCTCACAGCCTCCCATCCTCTCACCTGCTCTATTGCTGCCGGCTCTCCTTTTGCTCCTTTTTCTCCAGCACCCTGGGGATAGTGGGCAGAGAGAGGGGACATGAGGGCACAGACAGAGATGTGAGGGGAGAGATAGAGACACGAGGGCAGAGGGACAGAGACGTGAGGGCGAAGACAGACGTAAGGGTACAGCAGAGGGACTGCTATGTGTGAAAACACAGGCCGTACAAGCCTGACGACCTGAATTCAATCCCTGGACTCCACAGTGGAAGGAGAGTACTAACTCCTGAAAGCCATCCAAGGCATGAACTCCAAAGGTCCTTATTTTGACTCTGCTTCTTACCCAGTGATGGTGGACCTTACTCAACCCTATCTGTCCACAGATAACTCTGGAAGTCAGTGAGTGACACCCATTTAGCAAATGAGTTACATCACTTGACACATGTGATGACTTATCCTCAGTGTTAACCTGACTGGATTTGAAATTGCTTAGAAGAGGCTAGGTGTGATTCCTCAAGCTTTTTTTCCAGCAGAGGCACGCAGATCTCTGGGAGTTCAAGGCCAGCTCGGACTACATAGTAAATTCCAAGATAGCCAGGACTACCTAATGAGACCCTGTCTCAATCAGTCAAACAATAAATCCAACAAAAGTAACAAAATGAAGTCACCTAGGAGATTGATGAGGTGTAACTGTGGGTGTGTCTGGGTGTTTCAAGAGAGATTTTACTGAGGGATGGTGATACTTCCCCACATAGAACTAAAGTGGAGACAGAGAAAGCTTCCCCTTCTCCAAGGACTGAAACCTCCCCAGCACATGCTCCTGTCTCCATGATGCTCAAATGTGAGTCCAGGCAACTGTAGCAACCCTCTGAAACATGAGCAAACCAACCACCTCCTCCTGCCAGCTGTTTCTGTCAGGTGTTTTGTTACAGCACCAAGAAAGTCAGCTCCAGTCTCAATTCAAACGCCCCTCTCCCAGCACAAGGAGAACAAGGGCTACCTGCTGCTCTAGCCACTTCCACCCAAGGCTTTACAACTACGGATATGGTCTCTCTGTTCAGGAGCCAGTCCCAAGTCTTTCTCCCTAGAGTAGATGGGCTCTCCTGGATTCTAGAACCTTCTAGTCACCCCTGGTTTGAAATCTCACTTGAATGTCAAACATGTTAGAAATTCAAGATTCCTAGAAATACTCAGCTTTCTACTTTGTCCTGGAGTTCACTTGATGTCTGCCTTTCTCCACTGTCCGCACTATTCTTACTGGACAAAATACCTGAGGAGGCTGAGCAATGGGTTTAATCAATCCCATGCCTTTAATCCCAGCACTAGGGAGGCCAGCCTGGCCTACAGAGCGAGTTCTGGAATAGCCAAGGCTACACAGAGAAACCTTGTCTTGAAAAACAACAACAACAAAAATCTGAGGAACCAACTTAATGGTGGGAGGGTTCCTTTCAGCTTACACTTTGAGGGGATACAGTCTGCCATGACAGGGAAGGTATCGTGAGCCAGCTAGTCATGCTGCAGCCACAGTCACAAAGAGCCATAATGCTCAGCTCACTTTCTTTTTTTTTTTTGGTTTTTTGAGACAGGGTTTCTCTGCATAACAGTATAGGCTGTCCTGGACTCTCTTTGTAGACCAGGCTGGTCTTGAACTCACAGAGATCTGACCGCCTGTGCCTCCCATGTGCTGGGATTAAAGGCGTGCGCCACCACGCCCGGCCTTCACTTTTAATGTAGGAGATGCCAGCCCTTGAGCTGGTGCCACCCACATTCAGGGTGGGTCTTCCCTCCGGCATGCCCGGAGGCTTGTGTCGAGGTGATTCTAGGGCCTGTGGGAGGTGAGAGCCATCATATCCACCTCCAGCAACAAGAGCAAATGAATGTCCCCAAACCAGAGTATTTTCTCTCCCATTGTTTGGTAACACTACAAGCTTCCCCACCGACTCTCTTGCTCCCCCTACTGTCCATTCAACAGGCAGGGCACTCAGAGCTGAAAGCAAGGTTCCTTCCACTGGAAGTCAAGTGGCTTCTCACCCGCTTAGACTAAAGGCTAGTTGCATCACCAGCCCCTGTCACGCTCTAAGTGCTTGGTAAACATTTTTCAACTGCAACTGTGCCAGGGTCACACAATGGTACTTCACACAAGACAAACACAGTCAAGAGAAAGCACGTATCTACAGTCCGCCCGCCTCCTGACCCAGCCCCTCTAGACTCACAGGAAATATCTGGAATTCAGTCTGTAAGGACTGTTCTGCTGCACGGAACTTGGGGCCCATAGTGGGGCCACCTCCTTCTTCATCCTCCTCAGTAGCCTCCATCTCTGGAGTCCTCAGCTCAGTTTCAGGACTGGAGTCCGATCCCTGCTGAGGACATTGGGAGCATCAAGGTTTGGTCTCAACCTTAACGTCTGCCATCAATCACCTTCCCCACCCCACCCCCTGGACCAGCACCGTGGACTTCCCACCAACCTGCAAGTCGGTGGCATTTTGTCCAACAGTCACAGTGGCAGTGAGGGTCAAAGATGTAGGAGTCGGAGGCAGGTGGGGAACCGACTTCTCTGTCTCAGGGGTGTGGAGAGAGGTCTGCAGCAGGAATGAAAGGAGTGTCAGATCTGGGATGCAGCCAATCAAGACAAAAAGGAAACAGAAGAGGAGCCAGGTCTCTCCCTTAAGGGAGTCCCCAGCTGGGGGGGTGGGGGTGAGTAGACAGGTAGTTTCCCGCGGAGCTCAGAGGCTGATGGGGGGAAAGCCAAGTGTCCCCCCTACCCCCCCCCCCCCCCCCGCACAACTGGTCCAAAGTAGCCAGAGGGGGAAGGTCCACAGATACAGGAGGAGCAGAGCAAGGCCAAGTCTCCCAGGCCTGGGAACAGAACTGGATTGGCTCCAGGGCCCAGTGGTTAAAGTCAAGAGCCAGCACTCAAGGCCAGACTCCCGGAAGCCCAGCCCCACATGTGTTCTCCCATGACAGCTCAGCAGTCAGCCAGCCAGGCTGCAGGTCTTCCAGCCTGAACAGCTGCGGAAGAACTGGGTCAAGGCAGAGAAAGAGAGCCGTGGGGGTATAGGTCAGAGCCAGGGGCTGACGAGGGCATGTTACTCTTGGTGTTCATACTATGGGCTAGAAAGATCTGCAACTGGCGTGTAGTTACAAGCCGTGATCCCTCCATCCAAAGTCTTCAAGCAATGACCCAACCAATGACTTAAAACCTCCCAGTAATTTACCAGCCAATAACCTATAAAATTAACCCAAATTATCCCAAGAACCAGTGACTGCTAAGTGAGCCCTGCTTCATGATTCCCACCAAATAAACAGCCTTCCACTCAGGGACCCTATTATGACCCCAAGCAGTGGAATAATCCAACAAAAATCACTATTGATTCCCAAAATAATGAGCCCTCTCTGGGACTCCCCAACCAATTATTCCACTAACAATGACCCCATTACGTCTTCTAGCCATCTCCCTAACAAATAACCCTTAACCTTTAACCTGAAACTAGTGCATTGATTCATGTTAATGTCGACTTGACACAACCTAGAACCACCCAGGAAGGGAGTCTGTGAGTGTTTGTCCAGACCAGGTGGGCCAGTGGGATGTCTTGGGGAGATTGTCCTGAAGCTTAGTTGATATGGAGAGACCCAGCCCACTGCAATTGGCACTTCCTGGGCAGGACTTCTAAAACAATATTAAGCAAATCAGTGCCAGCTGAGAGCCAGACTAAGTCTCTCTCTGTTCCTGACTGTGGATGTAATGCTGTATGCTGCTGCCTTCATTTCCCCAAAATAATGAACTGTAACCTGGAATTGTGAGATGAAATAATCCTCTTTCTCCTTTTAGTTGTTTTGGGTCAGCATAGGGGTTTGGGGGGGGGGTTGTTTGGTTGGGTTTGTTTGTTTGTTTAGGTTTTTCTCTGTGTATTCTTGACTGTCCTGGACTCATTCTGTAGACCAGGGTGGCCTTGAACTCACAGAGATCTTCCTGCCTCTGCCTTCCCAGTGCTGGGATTAAAGGCTTGTGCCACCACGCCCAGCTTGCTTTATTTTTTAGTGTGTGTGTGTGTGTGTGTGTGTGTGTGTGTGTGTACATGCATATACCACATGAGTCCAGGGCCCTGGTGAGGACATCAGATCCCTTGGAACTAGAGTTACAGGCTGTTGTGAGCCATGTAAAGATGTGTTGTTGCCATCTTCATCAAAAGTGACTAAGGCCCTCAAGACCCAGTCTGTGCCATTCTTGTGTAGAAGACTCCGGGGAGGTGGGAGGGCATCAGCAACTCATCTGATGATTCCAGCCACTCTCTCCCACACCTCCATCCCAGCTCTCTATAAATATTCTGCCCAGGCTGCACATGGTGTCCTGGTCTCTGGAAAGGCAGCAGTAGTGAGCGTGGAAGGCTAGCTGAAGGGGCCCTCCACTTGTGCAGCTAAGGAGAAAGTCAGCATCCATACTTAGGGTGACTGCTTAGGGGTCACCCACGCCCCAGGACATAGCCTGTCACCTTAGCTCTCTGCAAGTACACCCAATCAACTCATTGGTTTTCCAAGCTGGAGCTTAGTGAAATCATACCTTTGTTGACCATTGCTTCCCTATCTATTGACCATGTCTCCCCAGGAAAACTTCACACACAACAAAGAGCATCAAAACCACCAACAGTGACTTTTATCAATGGCCTCCTACGGGAGACCTCTAACTAGGAACTCCTTAAGCATTCATCTCAGCAAACAGCTTCCTCAACCAGCAATCCTAAATAGCACCCTCAGGAAGTGAGGGTGATCAGTACATGACATCTCCAGGGCTGACTTGGCTGATCTAGCTGGCTAGGCAGATGTCCCCTTCCTCTCTCTCTGCTCCATGCAAGTCGCTCCTGAGGGTGCAAACTCAAAGAGGATGTGCTTCCCTGTTGTGGTGCAGAAGTGTCTGTGCTCACCAATGACCCCCAGCACTGATCCCTACACACTGACACAATAACCAGTGTTCTTGTTGCCAGTTACCCCAGCTGCGATCCCCTCATTAAGACTTCATTATGACCCTTCTAATCATTGTGTCCTCTTGCATTCAGAGGTGCCTCCTCCAGCTCCCCACAAGTACAGAATGCCCAAGAGACATCAAAGGGTCTCTGACACAGGACCTGGCATCCCCTCTGGCTGAGAGAATCAGACCTCAGGAGTCAGGCCCTGAGGACCAACACAAAGACGAGGGACCAGAGACAGGCAGGCATCAGGCAGTGAGGAGCAAAGCAGGAGGCCCCAAGTTCTCACCTGGTTCTCTGGGGTACCAGGGGTTGGACTCAGCCTTGAGGTCTCCTTGTTTTTCTTTCTTCCCTTGCCCTTGCGACCCCGCCCTTTTTTCTTTCCTTTGCCCTTTCGACGAGGAGAAGCGGGTGTATCTGGTTCATCTTTGGGAGCCTGAAGAAGGAGTTCTACTTAGGGCTAGAGTCTCTCCCAACTAGAAATGCCATAATTTGAGTCACTGAGAGCTATGACATGGTCCATCGTTGTCACTCAACCTGTGGTTCACTTAGCTCTGTGTGTGTGTGCACATGCATGTGGAAACCAGAGGTCAGCCTTGTGTGTCATCCCTCAGGCACCATCCACCATTTTTATTGTTTTTGAGACACTGGTGGCCTGGAGTTCACTAATTAAGCCATGTTGGCAGGCCAGTGAATCCCAGGGATAGGCCTGCCTCTGCCTTCCCAGCACTGGGATTATAAATGTGCCACCATGTCCAGCTGTTCCACACAGGCTCTGGAGATCAAACAGGTCCCAGTGCTTGGAAGTAAAGGCCCTTTACTGACTGAGCTGCCCCTCCATCCCCAGACAGATTTTTTTTTTTGTTATTGTTGATATTTTGGAGACAGGATTTTGCTGTGTAGCCTAAGTTGGCCTCAAAGTCATAGTCCCCTTGCATCGGCTTCCTAAGTACAGGGGTGACAGAGCTACATCTCACCACCCCTGGCTTGTTATGTCACTTGAGTTTAAGGCCATCTTCTGGGACTTGCCCTGTGTTTAGGGTCCAGTGTCACTCAACTCCTCATTTCCAGGCCATCATCTACTCTTGATGGATACCTGGAGCCAGGGATGCCTTGCCTGCCACTCAGAGCCCCTCACTCACCTCTGTGGTTGTGGAGTCTGGGGTTTCACAGCCAGGGAGGTAGCGCTCACAGGCCTGGAAGGCAGCCTGAGGGTCTGGAATTAACAGCAGCTCCTGGATGTCTCCCTAGACAGGAGGAAAAGGAGCCACAGGATGATGCTAGCCCTAGTTTCCCAACATATCTCTCCTCCCCTCCTGCCAAGGAGCCTCAGGGCTTCACACTCAAAGTATCCTAAGAAGGGGAAGACCTATGGCATCTACACCTGTAACTCAGAGAAGCAAAGATCTCCCCAACCTCATGACACAAGACAAAACACGCCCAGTATGAGGTCAAGCTAGTCAACTTTTAAAAACTACATTTACTTACTTAAAGTGTGTGTGCACATGCACAAGTGTCCCAGGTCACTCCCGTGTGGAGCTGAGAGGACAACCTACAGGATTTAGTTCTCTCCTTCCACCACATGCATTTCAGGTTCGAATTCAGGGCTACAGGCTTAGCAGCAAGTGCCTTACACACTAAGCCATCCCACCGACTCCTAGATAGTCAACTTGACAGGATCTAGAATTACCTACAACACAATCATCTAGGCATGCCTGTGAGGGATTATCTACATTACATCTTAAATGTGGATGGCACTATTCCATGGGCTGGGGACCTGGACTACATAAAAAGAACGAAACTGAGAGCTGGCCGCGGTGGCGCACGCTTTTAATCCCAGCACGTAGGAGGCAGAGGCAGGTGGATCTTTGTGAGTTTGAGGCCAGCCTGGTCTACAAAGTGAGTCCAGGACTCACTTAGTGAACTAAGTACCAGCATTCATCTCTGTTTCCTGGCTTCAGACCAGTATCATATGCCACCTCACACTCCTTGCCTTGATGGACTGTGCCCTCAATCCACAAGCCCAAGTAAACCTTCACGCTCCTGTCTTGTATTTTATCTCAGCAATGAAAAATGTGACTAATACATTCAGCATCTGCCCCCTGAAGCACAAGGTCCCTTTCCTCTCAGGTCACCTCCGTGTGACAGGTACTAGACACCAGGTGGCTCACTGGAGAAATGAGGTCGCAGGGCCTCCTGGGAGGTTCACACCTCAAAATCACACAGCACAATCTCCACACCAACCGAAGCCACACAACACTGCCACATCTGCCCATTTCACCCCCCAGATAGTCACACACTATCCTGACCACCAGCACTGCCTCATGTGGTGGCCTCGGTCACCTGTCACAAGCGTTTACTCCAGCAGGGACCAAGTCTCATGTGCATGGTGGAGTGATGTCTTGTTGATTTTCTGAAACTGTCTTGTGTGGTACTCCCTTCAGCTCTGTGGGGCTAGGTGGAAACTGGGTGCTTTCTTTCTCTGTTCTCTTCTAGTTTAGGCTAAGGACAAAGCTCCTCACCCTCTGCCTCAGTTTCCCCTGTCACTGAACTCCATACCTCAAAAGTCTCTTCCCTGTTGTCCTGGGTTCCCATCACAGTGAGTCCAGCTGTACTGATAAACCGAGGCCCCTGGCCAAACATGGGGGGCTGAGGTTCACAGTCAGCTACCAGGGTCACCTTGTTACCACTGATGCTGAGCGCCACACGGTGCCATCTGCAAGAGGAACAAGTATCAGTGCAGGGATTTCCACAGGGCACCCCTGCCCCTTTCCCATACTCACCTGCCATCCGTAAGGTTGACTTGCTTGGGGAGGGGACTGAAGGAGTCACCTAGGAGACCCAGAGCTGGCCCTAGCGCCAGTCCCAGCTGCCGGACACCCTTCTCATCGTAAATAGACAGAAGGACAGACTGATTGGCTGATTGGCCCCGCAGAGTGAGCAGCACAGAAAAATTCTCAGGAAAATGCCCCTCTGTGTGGGCAAAGGTAAAGAGAGCAGGTTAGACAGCCCCAGTGACTTTACCCTTCCAGGATGACCCCCACTCCAGCCTTCCTGTCCCGACTCACCTGGAAAGAGCTGCCATGTGGGGATGCTGAGCAGGCTGGACTTGCCTACCCTGAAGGCTCGGTCACCCTGTGGAATCCTCTGGGGACAGAAGCCAGGCCCCTCGGCAACCCCAACCTGCTCCTGATGCACACCCAAGGCTTTTAGTACATCCACAGGCTCCACTGTAGAGAGACCCCAGGGTGAGGATGTATGGTCAGAACCAGCACCAGAGTTGGGCCTAATTTGCACAGCTTCCAGTCCTGACAGCTACCCAGAAGGCTGAGGCAGGAGGATCCTCTGCCTGTTCTACACAGTGAGTTCAAGACCAGCCTAAGCAACTTAGTGAGACTCTGTATGAAAATAGAGGAAGTAAAAAAAAAAAATCCTCAAAACTCAGGTCTTGGGCTCCTCTCTCCCAAGTGTGCTAACAGTCCAGGAAGAAGCTGGTGGCCAGGGACCAGCAGCACCTCCCCACCCCCTGCTCCCCCACAGATGTTCCTGGTACATCAATCTGTTGACTGGTTATTTTTTTCCCCTAAGTTTTCGGTGAGAAAAAAAAAAAAAAGTTGACCTAGTTCTAGGATGAATCAAAGCTTCCTGGCCGGAGCCCCAGAGCCAAACCTTCTCCCTACACCCCCACACTGGCTCCTTGGGCAGCTTCCCAGCATAGAACCCCTTGCAAGGGAAAACCCACAAGGGGAAAAGGAGTGTGTGGGGTGCACTCTTCCTAGTCCCAATAGTCTCTTCCCTCTGATCCGCAGCCCCAGGGACCCCTCCCTGTGACTTCCAGGCCCCACAGCCTTCTCCCTCTTATTCTCTCCTCTGACTTCCCCTTGACTTCCTCCATCTGACTTCCCATTTAACTAACTTCTAGCTTGTCCTCTTCCCTCTGACCTCTCCCTATATCTTCCCCATGTTCCTCCATCTTACCCTGACTGGTTTTATCACCTTCTGACCAATTATTTCTGATAACCCCCCCCCCCCCTCCCCTTCTCTCATCTCAGAAAAGAAAGAATAGGTCTGGCCCGGACAGGCCCCTAATCCAAGCCATCCTTGCAGCCCCACCCAGGCAGCTTGGCCAGTGTTAACTGGATCCACATGGCTTGGGCAGGGCAGATGAGGGCTTCCCCTGGGCCCAAAGCCCCTGGCCTGTCCTCTCCCCTAGCAAACTGTCCCACTAACCCTCTGACCCAGACTCTTGGCAGGAGCCAGGTTCTGCTAAACCTACCATGACCTCAGTCCAGGGTGGCTCAGCTGACCTTACCACTAAGAACTGGGTTGGGGTAACAGACTTGGGGGAAAAGGGATTTTGAAGAAAACCCCCCCATCCCAGACACACCCTTTACCCTCCAAACTTTACAGAGCCCTGAGCCCTGAGCCCTGCCCATTCTACCTTCTCTCTGTCCTGCTCCAGGGCTCAGATCTGAAATCAGTCAGTCAACAATCTTGCTTTCTTGATATCCTCTCCCCTATCCTCTCCCCCCCCCCCATCTGTAATTGTCTCTTCAGTGGCCAGGCTGTCATTAAGAAGCATTTGGACTACAGCCCCCTGGGGCTGACTTTGGGCTCTCAGGCTCAGCTAACCACAAAGTCATTCCCGGATGGATTATCCCAGCTATCCCCTCTAGACTGGGAACCCCAGGGAAGATTTAGATCCACAATGTCATCCAGTAGAGGGACTGTGCCCAGCTCAGTTTGTTGTTTTTGGTTTGTTTGGTTTTTTTTTTTGGAGGGGGGGTGTTTTTTGTTTTTGGAGATAAGGTCTACTGTAGGCCAGGGTGGCCTTGACCTCCTGATCCTCTGTTGTTCACCTCCAGAGTGCTGAGATTATAAGCATGCACTACCATGCCTCATTTATGCAGCTCTGGGATAGAACACAGGGATTTGTGCATGCTAGATGAATACTTTATCAACTGAATTACATCCTAACACAGATCTCAGCTTCTATGCAGTAGGAAAAGGGGTCTCCCCTTGGTCACTGCTCACTCCCATTTCAAAAGTCTTTCCTGCCGTCTAACACAAAAGATTCTTGCTTCAATCTTGAGCCCTCTCTACAATGACCTTTCAGTGGCTGACTGCCCTTTCTCTCTCATGGCTCCACGACAAGGAGGCACACAAGAGCCATTGAGCCTGTGGGACGGGACGGACATACAGAAGGGGTCAGGAGCCGCCCAAACTCTCCCCCAACACAAACACACTCTCTCCCTTGCCTTGGTCAAGGCCTTGGTGGAGTCTAAGGTGTGGAGGGAAGCAGGTAGGGATTCGACTGGATCATGGATAGAATTCCCCAAAAATGCATGCATGAAAATTTGCAAGCATGGGACTTGCCACCAGTTGAGGTTAGGCAGTCAATCAGAGGAAAGGTTTTGAGGACTGACAAGTGGTTCAGCAGGTAAAGGCACTGGCTGCCAAGCCTGATGGCCTGAGCTTGATCCCAGGGACCCACTTGCTGGAAGGAGAGAACTGTCTTCCATATGTCCACTGTGGCATGCAGACACACAGACAAAATAAATAAATGTAAAAAACAGAAAAAAATGAAATTTGATGCCGTTGTTTAGCATAAGTGGGGGCCCTAGCAGCAATATTGCCACACCATAGACCCCACAGGCCAGATTTGCCACAGGAGATGGAGGAGGGTTTAACCCGGAGAAGATTTCTCCCATACCATGCAAGAGAAAAT
Source organism: Lophiomys imhausi (assembly GCA_907164525.1). Lineage (NCBI taxonomy): Eukaryota > Metazoa > Chordata > Mammalia > Rodentia > Muridae > Lophiomys > Lophiomys imhausi. Next base: position 3,448,244 of record CAJQZJ010034167.1, read on the forward strand.
GTGACCAAGTCACTGAGTAGGCGACTGACTGTGGAAGATGACAACATTTGTAAGTGGACCGTGGTGAAGCATGTGTGAGAATCTGAAAGCACAGGAGGGTCCTATCTGGGTGGCAGATGGGGTTGCCTGGGTGTGGCCACGAGTTGCAGAGTCCCAGGGGTCTTGTATTCCGAATGAATGCCTGAGGTTGCATGACCGTGAAGTTGTGCGAGCGTGGGAATGGGGCATAGGCCAACATAGAGTTCACTACGTGGGGTATAACCTCCCCAGACTCAGCAGGAACTGAGAAAGTGGGGTCAGTGTATGCACGTGTCGGGGACAGAGCGCACCTTCCTTTACCTCTGGGAGGTGGTCTAGATCATAGAAGCCCTGGTCATCCATCTCATGGAGAGTCATCCCCGCAGAACCCTGAGAGGCGTGGCTGGGGCACCAGGCCAGATGCTCACAGCTGGGCATGCGTCAGCGGTGACTCACGAGTCCCTTAGCCCTGGGGATCCCCTTGGGGGGCCCTGAGAAATTCTTCAGGAAAAATCACCCCAGGATCTTTGCAGCTGGGGTGCGATGCAACTTCCACTTGGCCGCCCCCCCAACCCCAGCGCTCAGCTCCACCCTGCCTCGTGCCGCACCCAGCCTTGCCCCTCAACCCTCAAGGCAGCCCTCCCGTGGGCCCTGTCCATGGTGCTGACTGACGCTGTGGCTCTAGGGGGAGCAGGGTGGGGGGGGGGAGGAAGGGGTGGGATCCAAGAAGAGAGGATAGTGTGAAGTCTTTGTGAGAAGTGCAAAAGGGAACTGTGTCTGTCACAGTTGGGGCGGGGTGCTTGCTGCCAAGCCTAATGACCTGAGTTTGATTCCAGGGATCCACATGGTGGAAGGAGAGACCTGATCCCCAGAAGTTGTCGTCTGACCTCCACACACACTCTTGTGGCACAAGTGTACACACACACACACACACACACACACACACACACACACACACACACA
>CAJQZJ010034167.1:3449234-3461398 GCA_907164525.1 Lophiomys imhausi
ACACACACACACACACACACACACACACACACACACACACACACACACGTTCACAAGTAGATAGATAACTGTAATTTTTTAAAAAGAAGACTGTGAATTCCTGACTTGTCAATTCCTCTCACCACCAATCTCAGAATCACCCACTCACGGTCGCATGAGCAATAATATAAACCCCTAAATCCTAACTACAGCCAACCAAAGACAAATAAACACATCTGTAACACATGATTACTATCAAAATCATCCACATGGGATTAGGGATGAAACTTGGTTGAGAAAGTGTTTGCCTAGCACGCTGGAAGCCCTGGGTTCCATCCCCAGAACCACGTGACCTGTCATCTCAACACTTGGAGGATAGAGGGGGAAGGATTAGAAGTTCAAAGCTACAGCCTGGGTTACATAGTAAGTTTGAGGCCAGCCTGAGCCACATGAGATCCTATTTCATACAACAGACAGGGGGCAGAGAGAGAATTACAGCTCCCCGGACACGTAAATTGAACCCTCACATGTGACCACACATGCCCTCCCAGGGACTGCTCTGTCACCCACATTTGCACAGTCCCAGTCAAACCTCACACCCAAGTGCACATGTATACTCCTATAAGATACAGTTTTTTAAAGGCAAGCTCTCATATCCCCCACGCAGGCCTCAAATTCACCATGTAGTTCAGCTGGCTCCCGACTCATTATACTCCACCTCTCCAGCCACGACTCTGGAGTTGTGGATGTACATCATTACAGTTTCATGTGGTGCTGAGGGCGGAATCCAGAGCTTGGTACATGCTAGAAAAGCTATCTATCAACTGACCCCTATGCCCCAAACACCCACCCTGTCCCTTTTTAGAGACAGGGTCTGTTTATGCAGCCGAGATACCCTTGAATTCAGTACTTAGCGCAGACTAGTCTTGAACTTGCAAACCACCTAACTCTGCCTCTTGATTGGGATTGCACCACACCCAGGCGCGTGTTCCTCTTCACACACCAGCTTGTAAACACAGCCACACGTTTCCTAGCAACATCCCCCTCCTCAGTGGTCACATGCACACATCAACTAGAGCAAGACCCTAGGGTCTCCACATCATTACGAACACACATCTTGGGGTCTCCCTTGTACCCCTAAGTGCTAGTCCAGCCCTTCGTCCCGGCTCACCAGCCAGCGTCCAAGACACGAGCTGCAGGAAGCCCAGAAGCAGGCAGAGGCCGGCCCCAGGCTGGTCCAGTCTCCGGGAACTTCTCATCCCAGCGGGACCTGGTGCGCCAAGGCCAAAGGTGTTGTGGACCGAGCTGCCGGGGAACAGTTCCTGGACAACCACAGGCTGTGAGGATCTGCAGGAGACTGACTGCCCGAGACCCCGCCCTGGCCGCGCCCTGCGCTCCAGCGCCCTGGCCGGGCGGCGCTCGGGCGAAAGGCGTGGGGGGGGGGGGGGCGGGACACGACCCAACAGCTGCACAGAAAAAGTTTGCTGAAGTGTGCGCCACGTGCTGATTGGCTGGCTGAGATCGGCGGGCCATTCCTGCAGGATTCCACCGCCGGAACGACGAGCTACGCCTACCAGCCCTAGAATGGGGGAGGGGGCGGGGGAGTCCCAGCCTAATGCCTTCAGCTGACTCTCTGAAAGGCTGTCTTAGCCTGATCAAACCTTCAACCTCAGAGCTAGAGAGAGGGTCTCAGCAGCGAGAGGCACTTGCCACCAAGACTGATGACCTGAGTTCTGGCCTGGAACCCAGATAACTGAAGGAGAGATTACCAAAAGTTGTCTCCAACTTTCACACGCCTGCCATAGCACACACACACACTAGCCAGATCCTGGACACACACTAAATAAATAAATAAATGTCATTTGGGGGCTAGAGAGATAATTCAGTGGTTAAGGGCACTGACTGCTCTTCCAGAGGACCCCGGTTCAAATCCCAGAACCCACATGGCAGTTCACAACTGTCTGTAACTCCAAGATCTGACACTTTCACATAGATATACATACAGGCAAAACACCAATGCACATAAGTTTTTTGTTTGTTTTGTTTTTGGTTTTTCTAGACAGGGTTTCTCTGAATATCTCTGGCTGTCCTGGACTCGCTTTATAGACCAGGCTGGCCTCGAACTCACAAAGATCCGCCTGCTTCTGCCTCCCAAGTGCTGGGATTAAAGGTGTGCGCCACCACCGCCCAGCTTAAGTTTTTTAAAAATAAATAAAATGTAATTTTAAAATCATAGCACCTACACTAAAGGCATAGTGGCACACACTTTTAATCATACCACTCAAGAGGCAGAGGCAGGGGGATCTCTCTGAGTTTGAGGTCAGCCTGATATACAGAGTGAGTTCCAGGACAGCCACAGCTACATAATGAGAACCTGTTTCAGAAAAAATAAATAAATTAATTAATTAAATTCAATAAAAGCACCTTCAGCCTGCCTTCAGACATGGGATTAAGGTCAGGTATAAAGCTCTACTTAATCCTTTCTGTCTCAGGGACTGCAAAGGAAGGATTCCCAGCATCATGGCAAAGCCTACCCTTTGGGATCCCACTTCTTCTATAATCCTCACCCCAGATCCCCAAACTATCCTAGCCATTCTCTAAACCTCCATTAGTCCACATGAGCCTTGGAATTCAATGCCTGGTACCATCCTTAAATTCTTGCCATTGACTCGGAAATGCACTTCTAACCTTCCTTCCAACTTCTGTGTACATTCATGTGCTTGTGAGTGCATGGAGCCAGGGAGGGGAGGGTGTACATGTATGCACCTGTGTCTGGAGACCGGACAGACACTAGGTGTTCTCTACCACTCTACCACCTTATTTTTTATGGTAAGGACTCTCACTGAACCTGGAGCTCCCCAGTTTGGCTAGTCTGGCTGGCTGCTGAACCCAAGGAACCCTCCTGTCTCTCCCTCCACAGTGACTGGATTCTAGGTGATGCACTCAGCTTTTGCCATGGGTGCTGAGGATCTGAACTCCGGTCCTTTGATTCAGGTTCTCACTCTTTTTTTTTTTTTTTTTTTTTTGGTTTTTCGAGACAGGCTCTGTATAACAGCTCTGGCTGTCCTGGACTCGCTTTGCGCTTTGTAGACCAGGCTGGCCTCGAACTCACAGAGATCCACCTGCCTCTACCTCCCAAGTGCTGGGTAGGTTCTCACTCTTGTACAGCAAGCACTTGACCAACCAAGCCATCTCTCCAGCCCTTAGCCTTATTTTTTTTCTTTCAATTTTATGGAGTGGGAATGGAACCCAGTACCTCCTATTATATGAACACTCTGCCACTGAGCCACTCCTCCCTGCCCCCCCATCCCCCAAGCTCTTAATCTCCAAAGAAAGGAATTGGCCTCCATCCCTCCAGTCCTTCTGCCGCACCCTCAGATCACTCAAGGGAGACACCCACCCCAATCCTAAACCCCCATCAAATGAGACTTCCCAGGTGCCCAGCCCCAGCTGGTCAAGGGATGGTCTGCTCTGTAGTTGGCTGTTGCAGACAGGCAGGAGTCAGGGGAATTTGCCCAGGGAGAAATCTGTCTGTTCCCAAGTACCCATTATGGGGAACTGGGAAGTGCCAAACTTCTCCCTCCCAGCCTGGGTTCCTCAGACAAAGAGTCTCTGTCCTTGGAAAGAAGGGGGTGGGGCCCCATATAGCTGGCAGAGATGGGGTTCCCTAGAGTGGGGGGAAAAAGAGAATCCCCTCCCCCCAGAGACAGCATTCTCCAAATAGAAGGCTGTCATGAGGTCCTAGCCCTGTCCACTTTGCTAGGAAGTTCTTCTGGCACTCTAACTACTTTTTTAAAACATTTACTTATTCATCATGAGTGTGTATGCATGCATGCAGTCTTGTACAAATGTCACAGCTCTCCAGGAGAGTTAGAGGACAACCTTGGGGAGTCCATCCTCTCTTCTCCTTCTAGAAAATTGAACTGAACTCATGTAGTTGGGTTTGGAGTAGGTGCCTTTATCTGCTGAGACAACTGGCTTCCCCAAGTCTAACTTCCTGACAGCTAACTGACTTTTGGAGGGGAGGGTATGCTGGAACAGAAGCCAGGTCTTGTGTGAGGGCTCTACCTCCAATTTATGTCCCCACTCTGCTCTGACTGACCACGCCCAGCGCAACTAGACCTTTTTACACGCAGAGAAGGGATACCCATCCCCTCCTTAAGCTCACCGACTCATCGGAATGAAACATTTATAATCACTTATAAGCCAGGCAACAAAGGTATGGCCTGCGACCCCAGCACCTGAGGGGATGATGTTCTCACAGTCAAGCCCACCTGGACTACAGAGGGAGACCATGTCTCAAAAAAGACAAAAAGAAAAAAAAAAAGACAAAAAGTTGGAGGGTGGGTGAAATGGCCACAGGGGTAAGATCTTGCTACCAAGCATGTCAACCTGAGTTGGATCCTTGGAACCCACAAGGTGGAAGGAGAGAATTGACTCCCACAAGTTGTCTTCTCACCCCTATGTACATACCATGGACACACAGAAATGATAAATATTTGGGGTATATATATATATATTTGTTTTGTTTTGGTTTTTCAAGACAGGGTTTCTCTGTGTATCTCTGACTGTCCTGGACTCATTTAGTAGACCGGGCTGGCCTTGAACTCACAGAGATCTGCCTACCCCTGCCTCCCAAGTGCTGGGATTAAAAGCATGTGCCACCACGCCTAGTGATAAATGTAATTTTTAAAAAAGGAAAAGGCTTTAAAAAGTGCAGTAAGCCGGGCGTTGTGGCGCACGCCTTTAATCCCAGCACTTGGGAGGCAGAGGCAGGCGGATCTCTGTGAGTTCGAGGCCAGCCTGGTCTACAAAGCAAGTCCAGGACAGCCAGGGCTGTTACACAGAGAAACCCTGTCTCAAAAAACCAAAAAAAAATAAAAATAAAAATAAAAAGTGCAGTAGCTGAAGAATGAATGCGTGTGGACAATCAGGGCTGAGCCTTGAACCGAATCTCCATTTATTTATGTTTGTTTGTTTTAGTTGAGACAGGTTGCGACTAAATTGCCCCGCCTAAAAGGAAACAAATAACTGCTGAGCATGGTGGCCCACTCCTTTAATCCCAGCACTTTGGAAGCAAAGGCAGGCAGATCTTGGTGAGTTTGAGACCAGCCTGGTCTACATATCAGTGCCAGGACAACCAGGGCTACACAGAGGAACCCTGTCTGGAAAAAAAAAACACAAAACAAAAAAACAAATATGAAAAAAATTAAACAAACAAGTAAATAAGTAAATAGCCCAGACTCTCCATCTTCCTGCCTCAGCTTCCCAAGCCAGTGCTGGATTTACAGGTCTTATGCTCCTAGGTTTGGCTCTAAGAAGAAACATCCTATGGACAAGAGTGGGGCTGTCTGCAGCTGCCTGTCCGGGGTCAGACTCGGCCAAGTCCTTCCTGGGCCTCCTGGCTCTGCAGAGGATCAGGCGCCTGAGGTTTAGGAGAGAGAGATGAGCTGAAGCTGGAGGCCCAGTGGGGGTGGGGCAGGGGCTGTGCAGGTGACCTCACAGGTTCCTGAGAGGATCAGCATGGCCTCCCAGCCTCGGAGTGTGCTCATCTCTGGCTGTTCATCGGGGATCGGCCTGGAACTCGCTGTTCTGCTGGCTCATGACCCCAGACAACGTTACCAGGGTAAGGGCTAGTAGCTTCCTAGGGCCCAGGGCTTCCAGCACTCTCTATTTTCACACCCTCCTGGATGTAGGTTGGTTACATGGGCCTGGGAAAGACCCGGGACACACAGAGGGAAGTTCTCTCTTACATTACCATAGGTAATTCTCGAATGGCATATATATTTTTTCATTTAACATTTATTATTTTTATTTTATGTGTGTGGGTGTTTTGCCTATATGTATGTCTGTGTACCACTTATGAACCTGGTGCCCAAGGAGATCAGAGAGGATGTTGGACCCCCTAGAACTGGAGTTACAAACAGCTGGGAGCCACCCTGTGGGTGCTAAGAACTGAACTCCAGTCCTCCGGAAGAGCAGCCAATGCTCCTTAGCTCTAAGTCATCTCTCCAGCCCCTCCATGTATTTCTTGTGTACTAGATGACAGATAGGAAAAAGTTATGAACAAGAAACAGGGTGTATGTGTGTGTGTACATGCGTGTGTGTGTGTATGCATATGTGTGTGTGTGTGTGTGTGTGTGTGTGTGAAGAAGTAAACCAACTGATAGTATGTTTACCTAGCATGTACAAATCCCTGGGTTCTATTCCCAGTTCTGGCACATACCTGCAGTCCCAATACTCAAGACACAGCCAGGAGTATCTGGAGGTCAAGGTCAGCTACATAGCAAGTTCAAGACTAACCTGGGTTCCATAAGACCCTGTCTGTAAAGGAAAAAAAAAGAATTAGCCCCAAACCAGGCCCATGACAGGGCACATCTGAAATTCTACTATTCAAGAGGTTGAGGCAGGAGGATTCTGAATTCAAGGTCAGCGTAAGCCACACAGTGATACCTCAAAATAATATAGGCAAGCAAACAAAAAACCTTCAGTTAGGGTAGTGTACAGAGGCAGAGCCAGTGGTGGCACATGAATTCAATCCCAGCTTTCAGGAGGCAGAGGCAAGCAGATGTTTTTTAGTTCAAGGCCAGCCTGGTCTACAGAATGAGTTCCAGGATAGCCAGGGCTACATAGAGAAATTCTGTCTCAAAAAACAAAAAAAAAACAAAGGCAGAGGCAGATGAATCTCTGTGAGTTTAAGGCCAGCCTTGTCTACAGAGTGAGTTCTAGGACAGCCAGAGTAACACAAAGAGACCATGCCTTGAAAAATACAAAGAAAGAAAGGAAGGAAGGAAGGAAGGAAGGAAGGAAGGAAGGAAGGAAGGAAGGAAGGGAAAAAAAAGAAAAGAAAAGAAAAAGAAATTGCAGGCTGGGAATGGTGGTGCTGGTTTGTAATTCTAGCATTCCAGAGCAGAGGCAAGAGGATTATGCTAAATTCAAAACCAGTCTAGGCTATATAACAAGATCTTGTCTCAAAAAAAAAAAAAAAAGAAAGAAAGAAAAACAAGAGAGGAAGGGAGGACTGAGCACTCCCAGTGATAATAAATGTTAAGGTAACAAAGCAAAGAATCTGGAGCCAGGTGTCCTGGCACAAACCTGTAATCCCAGCTCTTGGGAGCAGAGGCAAGTGGATCTGAGTTTGAAGCCAGCCTGGTCTACATAATGAGTCCCAAGACAGCCAGAGCTACATAGCAAGACCCTGTCTCAAAAAAAGAAAAAGTAGGGGCTAGAGAGAAAGTTCAGTCAATAAGAGCAGGATCAATTTCCAGCACCCACATGGTGACTCACAACCATCTGGGACCCCAGTTCCAGAACATCCAACAGGTACATCCATGCAGACAAAACACTCATACACATAAAATCAATCAATCAATCAATCTTGAGGTGGGGGGGGGAAGGAAGCTGTCCCAGAAAACATCTCAAAGGAGACTGGCATCCCTGAGGTTAGTCAGTGACAATAACCCCACTAAGCTGATTACAGCTCCAAGATGAAACTCTTACTGTCTTATGTACGGTGCACCTAACCTTGGGGCCTTAAAGGGGCCTTTAGATACTAAAGCTGTGCTGTTCACAGCTGCACTGCAGGCCATCCCTAGATCCTCTGACCCAGAGGGGAAGCTGGCAGACATTGTTGTTTCAGAGCCAGCTGCCGAGGTGAGGACATCACCCCAGTTGGCAGAGCTGATTCTCCCAGCTTTCTGGGTTAGAGGTGGGCAGAGTTGAGTATGAATGCATGAATTCCACTGTGAGCAAAGCTCTTCCCTGTGAGTGGGTATACATACTGCTAAAGGGCCTGCAACAGGGCTCAGAAGGTAAAGGTGCTTGCCACAGGGCCAACAACCCGAGTTCAATCCCTGGGATCATACGGTGAAAGAAGAAAACCAATTACTACAAATTGTCCCCTGAGGTTCACACACACACATACACAAAATAAAAGTAAAATATTTTTTAAACATAATACTGATAAAGGGTGTTGGGGCTTTTGTTGTTATGTATATGTGCTGAAGACAGAACTCAGGGCCAGTTGCTTGCTAGGCAATCACTCTACCACTCAGCCACCACATCCATAGTCTTTTCTTTTGTTTTTGAAATACCACCTCACTATGTAACCCATGCTGACCTCGAACTCAAGATCCTCCTGACTCAACCTCCTGAATGTTGGGGTGGGAGGCATGTGCCCAGCTAACTGTACCCAAGACCATTCTAAATGAATCTAGTCTGTTGTTTAATCCTGCTCAGTGGGAAACACAATCATTTTCTTCCTCATTTTAAAAATGGGGAAACTGAGGGTCTGAGGCTGGGGCCCAGCTGGTAGAGGACTTACTTAGCACAAAAGAAGTCCTGGAGATATGAGTCTGCCATTCCAGGACTCAGGAGCTGGAGGCAGGAGGATCAGGTGTACAAGTAAACCTTGGCCAAATAGTGAGTTTGAGGCCAGCCTGGGCTATGAAAAATCCCTGCCTCAAAAAAGAAAAAAAGCTGGGCATGGTGGCACACACTTTTAATCCCAGCACTTGGTAGGCAGAGGTAGGTAAATCTCTGTGAGTTCGAGGCCAGCCTGGTCTACACAGCAAGTCCAGGACACCCAGGGCTGTTACACAGAGAAATCCTGTCTCAAAAAAAAACAAAAGAAAAAATAAGACAAGAAAAAAATATGTGTGTGCATGTACATATCTGTTGGAGTATGTGAACATATGTGTATAAGTCTGCATTTGTTGTATTGGTGCTAAATGTAAGTGTGAAAACATGTGGGTCTCCATCTGTGACTATTTATGTAAGACCAGAGAAACAGTTGGGCATGGTAGCTTACAGCTGTCATCCCAATACTCAGGAGAGGAAGGAAGATCTCCACAAGTTCAAGGCCAGTTTGGTCTACAGATTGAGTTCCAGGCCAGCCAAGGCTGCATAGCAAGACCCTGTCTTTAAACAAAAATAGGAGGGCTAGAAAGATGGTTCAGTGGTTAAGAGCACTTGCTGTTCTTGCAGGTTCCCATCATCCACTTGGTGGTTCACAACTATCCATAAACACGAACATGGTATACAAACATACTTACAGACAAAACACACATAAAAAACATGGCACACGCCTTTAATCCCAGCATTCAGGAATCAGAGGCAGGAGGATCTCTGTGAGCTCAAGGCTAGCCTGTTCTACAGAGCAAGTCCAGGACAGCTAGGGATCTGTTACACAAAGAAACCCTGTCTCAAAAACCCAAAAATAAGTAAATAAATAAAAGCAACAATAGGTCTAAAAGCTCACTCAACAAAGTGCTTCCCATACAAGCGTAAAGGTCTGACTTCTATTCCCACATGTGGGTTAAAAAATGAGTCTTAGGCCGGGCAGTGGTGGCGCACGCCTTTAATCCCAGCACTTGGGAGGCAGAGGCAGGCGGATCTTTGCGAGTTCGAGGCCAGCCTGGTCTACAAATTGAGTCCAGGACAGCCAGGGCTACACAGAGAAACCCTGTCTCGAAAAACAAAAACAAAAAAAAAAAAATGAGTCTTAGTGGCATATCCTTGTAATCTCAGCACTTGAGACAAAGGGAAGAGAAGCCCCTGCAGCTCACTGGACAGTCTAACCTATTTGATGAGTTCCAAATTCAGGGAGAGACTGTCTCAAAAACAAAACAAAACAAAACAAAAAAGGTGGGGCTGGCAGGATGGCTGATCAAATAAAGCATTTGCCTCTCAAGCCTGACAACCTGATTTTACTCTCCAGAACCCACAGTGTAAAAAGAAACATAACTCCGCAGTTGTCCTCTGGCCTCCATGCATGTACTCTGGTGAGCACACACACAAACACACTTAATTTTTGTGGGTGGGGGGCAGTTGTCTCCTAGAGAGTGACACCCAGGATTATCCTGTGCCCTGTAACAGGTATACACATATACACACACACCCTGGAGAAACACACCTGTCCAGCTCTGCTCTCTGCCTCCAGTGGTAGCCACCATGAGGAACCTGGGAAAGAAGGAGCCATTGGAGGCAGCTGCTGGAGATGCTCTTGGAAAGACCCTCACCGTGGCCCAGCTAGACGTGTGCAGTGATGAGTCAGTTACTAACTGTCTCAGTCACATCGAGGGAGGACAAGTGGATGTGCTGGGTGAGACTTGGCAGCCCCTGGGATCACACACACACACACACACTTCAACTCAAGTATATACCATCAGCAAGATGACTATAGCCCTAGATAAAGGGGTAGACCAGTTGGCCAAGAGTCAGGAGTACCAATCTGTTAATTAGAGATGCTAGACTTTGGGAAAGGAGATCTACAGGACAGACCTCCTCACATAAGGAGAAAACCAAATGTGGTTGGGAAAATTACTTCAGTGAGTCACTTGAAGACAGGAGGATGATGAAGCAGCCACTCATATCCCCATGGAGCCTGCTAAGGTGGGTGGGTCTGACCATCTTGGTGCAATTTTGGGGCAGACAGGAATTGCTCATGTGTGGTATGACAAATATTCAGTTTCCAGTAGCTCTTCCACCCACTTTCCCAGGCCCAGCTGTACAAAAACCAAACTGTTTAAAACCACCTAGGTTCCATATGTCTCCTTCTAGACTTGTTCTGAGGACTCAGGTCCTTGGGGTGACGTCAAGAAACATTCTGTGTGCCCCCTTAGTGAACAATGCAGGAATAGGCCTTGTGGGGCCCCTGGAGGAACTCAGCCTAACTACTATGCAGAACGTGTTCAACACCAACTTTTTCGGAGCTGTCCGTCTGGTCAAAGCCGTGCTTCCAGGCATGAAGAGGAGGCGTCAGGGCCACATCGTGGTGGTCAGCAGTGTTATGGGGCTACAGGGTAAGTCTGGGGACCTCCCTCCCCACCCAAGATTAGAAGGCTGTCAAATAGGTTTTAGTTCATAGTTCAAATGAACTTGTGTTGAGAAGTATGAAATGAATATTTCTACAAATGTGTATATTAATTTATGCAGGAAATTAGTGCAGCAGCAGTTATTCTTTAAGCAGCTGTTTCCCCAATAAACAACACAGAGAGACCAAGATTTATTTAATTAGCCATGAGCACGATACTGACCAATTATTGCCCAGCCTAAACCATCAAGCTAGACTGGCTTCCTCCCAGCCAAAATCCACATAATTTTGCAGGGTTTTTTGTCCTTTTCTGCTTCATCTCTTTTCTCCTGGTGCTCTCTGGACCTCTCCTCCACTTCCTCTCTTTCTCTTCTCCTCACCGGAATTGGATGTCCCATCCTATTCTCTCTATTGCTCAGTATTGACTGGTCAGCATTTTATCAACAAGGCAGAGAATGAATGAACAAGGCAATGTTTACACAAACTTGAGACAGGAGATTCTTAGAATAAGCATGAGAAAGCCATGTCCTGATTGAAACCAGACAGTGGGGTGGAGAAATCAGCATTTGAATAATACAAGGATAAACTTTACACAGTGCACAATAACAGTACGCCAACAGAGAAGGACTCTGAAGCCCAGAAGGGAAATGTTCTGGGACGGACTTACCTTGTCTGTCCTGGTGTAAGAGCAGGCACCAGTGGTGAGCATGCCATTGACAACCATTCACATCCCAGAATCAACTCCACTCTGGATATACCTGAAACTTCCTTTCACTCACACCCCTGAAGTCTAATGAACCATCAGCGCTCCCCCTCCTTGACAAAAGCTCCCATCGGGACTTAGGGATGTTGTATAGTGTTGGGATTCCAAGAGTCAACAGAAAAGACAGAGGAGATCTACTTGTGATGTCCACCATGGACCAAATCCGCCTACTTGCCATCTGTGATCCTGGCATCTTCTTCCTCCTCAAATCCTTCTAAACTCCCTTCCTCATCCTGGACATACTCTGTGACCTGGCTCCTTCCTCAGCCACCCTCTAATTACATATGCTATGGAGAAGCATTAACAAGTCACTGTGCCCATGGGCCCTGGGGATGCCATAAGTAAATGAATCATAGATATAGATGGAGGGAAATAGGGGAGTTTCTAGGGAGCAGGTGGAGCTGAAAGGTAGTGACACACTGTCCAGAATGACCTTGTCCTAATGCTATGTGTACCCATTGCACAATTCCATACACCCATGATTCTGGCCATGAGCAGTCCTTCATTCAAATGCCCAAATCCTCCTTTCTCTGTGTTCCAAAGACCTCACCACCCTAGAATCCACACACACACACACACACACACACACACACACACACACACACACAC
>CAJQZJ010034167.1:3470704-3493271 GCA_907164525.1 Lophiomys imhausi
CACACACACACACACACACACACACACACACACACACACACACACACCTTTTAAAAGTATTTTAAATAATGACAGTTCTATAGCAGCTCACATCCTGGATTTCAAATAATTGACCCAGGGGAATATGCCCTTCCTGCCCTAGTCTCCTGCTGTACTGAGTAGAATTTTTGGGTTTTGTTTTGTTTTGTTTGTCAACTTGCCACAAGCTAGAGTCATCTAGGAAGAAGAGCCAGCAGTTGAGGAGTTGCCGCCATCAGACTGGCCTGTGGTCAAATCTGTGGGGCATCTTCTTGATGAATGATGCAGCCCATTGAGGCAGCGTCACCCCTGGGCAGGTGGTCCTGGGGTGTATAAGAAAGCAGTCGAAGCCGGGCAGTGGTGGTGCAGGCCTTTAATCCCAGCACTTGGGAGGCAGAGGCAGGCGGATCTTTGCGAGTTCGAGGCCAGCCTGGTCTACAAAGTGAGTCCAGGACAGCCAGGGCTACACAGAGAAACCCTGTCTCGAAAAACCAAAAAAAAAAAAAAAAAAAAAAAAAAGAAAGCAGTCGAGCAAGCCCTGGAAATCAAGCTGGGAGCTTACATCTGATCCACAGGCATGAGGCACAGAACTTACTGGGAATGGTATGGTTTTTGAAACCTCAAAGCCCACCCCCACTGACATATCTTTTCCAACAAGGCTATACCCTTTTTTTTTGTTTGTTTGTTTGTTTTTTCGAGACAGGGTTTCTCTGTGTAGCCCTGGCTGTCCTGGACTCACTTTGTAGACCAGGCTGGCCTCGAACTCACAAAGATCCACCTGCCTCTGCCTCCCAAGTGCTGGGATTAAAGGCGTGCGCCACCACCGCCCAGCTAAGGCTATACCCTTAATCCTTCCCAAACAGTTCCACCAAGCATTGTCAATCAGGCATTTAAATGTATGAGCTTTGAACAGGTAGGGATTTTTTTCCATTCAAATATTGCAGAGCTTAAGGAAAGACAGCTTAATTTAGCTCACAGTTCAAAGGTGTACTACAGTCCATCATGGCAGAAGACATGGGTGAAGGAGCATGAGGCAGATGGTCACTTTGCATCCACAGTCAGGATGTAGAGAAAGATGGACACTGGTCCTTGTTTCGTTTCCTCTTTTGTTCACTCCAGGATTGTGGGATGGTGTTGCCCACATTACAGGGTGGGTGTGCCTAGAAGTTCATCTCCTAGATTATTTTAAATCCTATCACAATGGGCGGGAGAGGTGGTGGCTTAGATGATGATCAGCATGAGGACCCAAGTTTAATCCCCAGCACCCACTTAAAAAAGCTAAGCATGAGGACACATGTCTGTAACCCCAGCCTGGGAAAGCAGAGACAAGCAGAGACAGGCTGCATCTGGCTGGTTAGGTTCTTGCCTAGTTGAATGGGTGAGCTCCAGGATAATGAGAGACCCTGCCTCAAAGAGTACAGTGGAAATGATACACACATTTAATCCCAGCACTCAGGAGACCAAGGCAGGTAGATCTTTGTGAGTTTCAGGACAATCAGGGATATATAGTAAGAGCATGTCTCAAATAAATAAATAAATAAATAAATAAATAAATAAATAAATAAATAAATAAATAAGCAAATTATTAAGTAATGTGGAGCCCCAGAGAGATGGCTCAGTGAGCAAAGGCACTTGCCACCAAGATTGATGACCTGAGTCTGCAACCCACAGGGTGGAAGGAGAAAACAGGCTCCTGCAAGTTGTCCTTTGACCCCCATGTGCATACACATACAAGTGCCACATTCACACATGCACACACACAGACATATGCATACCCCCACCACACTGGACACACAATAGGCAATCTCTAAATGAAGATCAAATGCTTTTCATTGTAATTTGCTGGACCTGAGGTATGTGAGACGGGAGTATATGGGGATGGGGACCAAATCAAAGAAAAAAGTAACAGAGATGGAGTTCAGAGCCCCAGACACCCTCACCTTTGGTCCATCTGCTGCCCTGGGCCCCTTCGCATCACCTTCAACACAGAGAAATACTTGGTAAGGGGCAAAGATCAAATCTCCTAGCCAAGGGTGACTCCTTGAGTGCCTAGAACTGTAAAGGGACACCAAAGCTCTAGAACCTTCCAGATTAGAGTTCACCTGCTTTCAAAGATCAACAAGCAATCCCCAAGACCCACGTGGAAGGAGAGACTGGACTCCAGCAAGTTGTTCCCTGACTAGAACATGTATAATTTAGCAAGTGCATATACGAGAGAGATGAGAGATAGCTGGGTGTGGTGTGGTGGCCCTTGCCTGTAATCTCAGCACCTAGAAACCTGGAGTAGGAGGATCCTGAGTTCAAGGCCAGCCTGCTAGAAATTACCTGCCTTCTTATGGTCTAGCTTGCTGTGAAGATGCAATTTCACAGAGGGCTGTTGAACCACAACTCCCAAAAGTCCCAAAGTTGCTGTGTGTTAGTTCATCTGTTTTTTTGTCTCTATGGTGTGTGCAGGTATGCTTAAGTGTGTGTGTGCAGGCGTGGGAAGGTATGTGTGTAGGGTTGTGAAGGTATACATATACATGGAGGTCTAAAAGAGATCCAAAGTACCTCTAGTACACTCTGCTTTACTTTTAAAACTACATTTATGGCTGGGCAGTGGTGGTGCACACTTTTAATCCCAGCACTTGTGAGGCAGAGGCAGGCGGATCTCTGTGAGTTCAAGGCCAGGCTGGTCTACAAAGTGAGTCCAGGACAGCCAGGGCTGTTACACAGAGAAACCCTGTCTCAAAAAAACAAACAAATTGAGCCGGGCGGTGGTGGCGCACGCCTTTAATCCCAGCTCTTGGGAGGCAGAGGCAGGCGGATCTTTGTGAGTTCGAGGCCAACCTGGTCTACAAAGCGAGTCCAGGACAGCCAGAGCTGTTAAACAGAGAAAACCTGTCTCGAAAAACCAAAAAACAAAAAAAACAAAAAACAAACAAACAAAAAAAAAAATTGGTGCATTTATTTATTTATTTAGCCTGCATACCTGGGTGGAGGTCAGAGGACAGCTGTGGAGGTTGGTTCTCTCCTTCTACACTGTGGGTTCCAAGGACAGAACTCAGTTTGTCAGTCTTGGTGGCAAACACCTTTACCTACTGAGCCATCTCGCTGGCCCACAGACATATGGCAGCCAGAGAAGGCCTTTCAAGAGTCGATTCTCTCCTCTCACCTTGTGGGTAACAGGGACCAAGGTTTAGCTCACCAGTCTTGCTGACAAGTGTCATCATATCTGATGAACCATCTCGGTGGCCCCATGCCCAGCTATTTTACGTGTGTGCTAGGGATTTGAACTTGGGTCCTCTTGCTTTTATAGCAAGCACTCTTCCCCACCAACCCATCTACCTCTCCAGCTCCATTTATGTGTGCTTTTTATTTTATTTTATTTATTTTTGTTTGTTTGCTTTATTTATTTATTTATTTTGTTTTGTTTTGTTTTTTGAGACAAGTTTCTCTGTGTAGCCCTGGCTGTCCTGGACTCACTTTGTAGACCAGGCTGGTGCTTTTTAATTTTTTTGTTTGCTTGTTTTCTTCTGTTTTTGAATTAGGTCTCACTGTGTGGCCTAGCTGGCCATGATCTGCCTGCCTCTGGCTCTGAGTGCTGGGATTAGAGGTATGCGCCACCACACAGAGCCCTGGTTTTTTGTTTTGTTTTTTAGGTAGGGACTTATGCTGCTTGGGCTAGCCTTCTGCCTCCAGCTCCCTGAGTTCCAGGATTACAGGCTTATATCGACATACTCTGCTGCTCATTGTGAGCTGTAAGATTTAAGTTTACAGCTTAAATGTATGTTGGGTTTTTAAGTTCTCAAGAAATGTCCACACTCACAGGAGTGATTTAATTTGTCACACTCATGGACATTTTTCTGGTATGTTAGAGACAGACTCAGAGAAAATGCTTCCTAGACAAATGCACATTAGAATAATTTCGGACATCAGATGCCGTGCAAGAGGCAAAATTGTCCAAGTTGAGACTAGGCTGTAGTTCAGTTGATAGTGATACCCACCATGCTGGAAGTCCTGGATTCCATCCCCAGCACCACTAACCCTCTGTAATGCACACGCCTGTAATCCCAGAACTCAGGGTTAGAGGCAGGAGGATCAGGAGTCATCCTTGGCTACCTAGTGAATCCAAGAGTAGCCTGAGCTACATGACAGGCTATCAGGCTGTCTCAAAATTAAAATAATAATAATTAATCATAATAATAAATTGTCCAAGCTGGCAGACAAAACCTCAGGCAGAATTTCTCTGTAACATCAAGCCAAATCAATATTCTCTTTAATATACATACCAGCCAGTGGGACTTACTGGGGACAGAGCAATCCTTTTTCCAGGAATCTGCTCAATGCCCTGTGCTTTCCTTCCTGCTTTTAATATGTGTCATTTGCTTTCTGGAAATAGAGGCTGACGTAGGTCAGGAACAATGGACAATGGATCTGATTTACCAAGAGCAACCATCCCCTGCAAGGAGGAGGAGCCTAGTGAGTGCTAGCTGGGTGCAGAAATTGAAAGCCAGATCAGCAAGAGTTGTGTGTGTGCCTGTGTGTGTGTGTGTGTGCCTGTGTGTGTGTGCCTGTGTGTGTGTGCCTGTGTGTGTGTGTGTGTGCCTGTGTGTGTGTGTGTGTGTGTGTGTGTTTGTGCCTATGCGTGTGATGTGTTTATGCCCTGCTCTCCACCTCATTCTTTGAGACAGAATCTCTCAGTGAACCTGGGACTTGTTGGCATGTTTAAACTAACTAGCTGGTCCGTGGTGAGCCCTGGGGACCTGCCTATCCCTGTCCCCAGCACTGGGAGTACAGGTATACATTACCGTGCTTGGCTTTTACATGGGTGGTGGGGGCTTGAACTCAGATCCTCATGTTTTCGCCAGAAGTATTTTAATGACTGAGTCATCTCCTTAGCCCCTCCCTTTGTTTTTGAGGCAGTTCTTGGCCCCCTCCTGCCCCTGGGCTTTTGCACATACCATCCTCAATACCTAGAGTCTCTCTCATTCCCTTCAGCCAGAGGCCCTCCCTTTGCTAATCCATTCCTGTTTCTTCCTTTTTTTTTTTTTTTTTTTGGTTTTTCGAGACACGGTTTCTCTGAATATCTCTGGCTGTCCTGGACTCGCTTTGTAGACCAGGCTGGCCTCGAACTCACAAAGATCTGCCTGCCTCTGCCTCCCAAGTGCTGGGATTAAAGGTGTGCGCCACCACCGCCCGGCTTCCTCTTTTTTTTTTTTTAAACATAGTTTCACGTAGCTCAGGCTGGCCTGGAACTCTAGATGTAGTTGAGGATGATTTTGAACTTTTTGGTTTGTTTGTTTGTTTTGAGACAGTCTCCCTATGTAGACTGGGATGGCCTTAAACTCATAAAGATCCTCCTGCCACTGCCTTACAGCACTAAGAGAACAGACATCAGCCACTGCACCCACTTCATGTGGTGCTCAGGATGGAACCCAGGGCTTTGTGTGCAGAAACAAGCACTCTATCTATACAGCCTGCAAGAGGATTTTTAAAAATTCTTCATTATGCCTGCTAATTTGTGTGTGTCCGAGGGCACTCATATGGAGGTCGGAGGGTGACTTTCAGAAGTCGGTTCTTTCCATCATGTGGGGCCTGGGATAGAAGTTGAGGCCTCAGGCTTGGTGGCACTTACTGCTGAGCCAACTCACCAGCCTTGGAGAAGATTTTGATCATGTTTCTAAGGAAGTTTGATGTACGAAGCTCCTGGGCCAGGCAGGTCAAGTACTAAAATAAAAGGTTGCTTGTTCCTGGAACTAATGCTAGAAAAAGGAGCCAAAATTTTTACATCTAGATCAGCGGGCAGCAAGAAGAGACTGTGAGCCACTAGGTCTGGCTCAAACTTCTGAAACCTCAAGGCCCACCCCCAGTGGCACACTTTCTCCAACAAGGTCACACCTACTCCGAAAAGGCCACATACCCTAATCCTTTCCTTCAGCAAATCCTACCGGCATGCGCCACCACAACCGGCATCTAATCCTTTCAATAATGTCACTCCCTGTGAGCCTAAGGGAGCCATTTTATTCAAACTGCCACAGGCTCTTATCTCAAATACCCTAAAATCCTCACCAGCTCCCACGGTCTTCCTCTTCTGCCCATACTTTGAGAGGGCTGCCCCTATCTTCCTGAGATCTCTCTCCCTCCTGTCCTCTCTCAGATGCTCAGTATACAGATACTGGACATCAAGGTGGACCCCAACAGGGGTTGGGGAGACTTGTGAGGTGCGGTTGAGCTGTGTGCTACAGGCACTGGCCATCAAGACCCTCCTAGAGGACAATTCCAAGCCCTGCCCCCCCTGTACCAGCAGAACCCAGAGTCGCCGTGACCAACCAGAGCCTGATGGCTAACGAAGTCTTCTTTCCTCCTGCCGAAACTGGTCAGGTAGAAAGTGTCCTCTACTGCCACTTCAGGGAACTGAGTGCAAACTGCACCTCATTCCTCTCCCTGGGAATGTCCCTGTGTGATGAGCAACCTGCACAACTGCGCATGGCAGCCTTGCCCCCAACAACAGAGACCCTCAACTGCTTCTTTTCCCAAGGCTTCGTTCCTAGGGAGAGAGGCCCCAAGAGAACCTGAGGAACATCTTTCCCCAGGTTTCCAAAAGCCTGGTGTACCCCTCAAAACCAGGCAGAATAGGAAGCCACCCTCTGTCTTTCTATCTCCCAACTTTCTGTCACACTTTAGGTGCCCGGACCATGGAGGCCAATTACAAAAGGAACACAAACAGAAGTTCAAGGCTACCTTTGACAGGAAGGAGTCCAACGAGGACAGCATGGGTAGAGCATGGAGAGGCCAGAAGGGAGAACAAGGGGAAGTCACAGAGGAAGAACGAGCAACATGCTGAGGGTCCCATCGCTTGTACTGTATCCAGTGCTTCTGTATTTTGGGGTCAGGCTTAGGCCAAATAAGACATTCTTCCACCTTAGCAATAAGGTGATGGATGTTGGCATCCAGGCCTGGTGAGTCCTCTTGATTCCCAGCCTTGCTAGAGGACCAGGGACACCAAGAAACTGGACAGACCAAGGACTTGCTACTGTTACAGTATGACCCTGGACTGTCCCCCATGAACTCATGGTGCTGGAACACTGGGCTCTGGCACAAGGTGCTGCTGGACTGCCAAAGGGCATCTCAGAGGTAGAGCCTATCTGAAGGAAGTGGGTCATGGGAGGAAGAGTGGTTCTGAAATGAAAGCCCTGTCCTGTTTCCTGTCGGTTATCTTCCACCTGTCTACCTTGAGAGTCTGTTCCATGCTCCCTGAAACATCTCTAAAACTCTGGGCAAAATCAACCCACTGACCTTTAAGTGCTTCTGTAGAGTGTTCTGTCACAACAATGAGAAAAACAATGACACCTGATTCCTGTTGCTATGACTAAGTCAGACTGAAGGGAGGAAAATGCTCAGAACTGCTGAGCTATCTCTGGAGCTCCATAGCCCCTGTGTTAGTTTTTAAAAGCCACCTTGACCTCTCCCAAAACTGTGTGGCTACCAGTGTCCCAGCAGCCTCCACCCTTTGAGTGCAGGAGTCAGTCCCAGGCTTCTGCCTGTTGTAGTCTGTTAGTGATGGGTCCCAGGGCTCCATGTGTACCAGGAAAATACTTGACCTACAGAGTCACAACCCACTCACAGGCTCATGTTTTGAATGCAGTGAGCTCCAAATATTACCCTCTGAAATCATGAGATCACAGGTGTCTCCAAGTCATTCAGAGACCCTCCACGCTCCAGGTATGTCTTCAACGAGCTGATGGATGGGTGTGTGCTGGCCGTTTTCAAGGTCAAATGTACTCCAAGCAGATTACCATCCAGAGCTCACTGCAGAGGGTGGAGGTGACCTTCTCCAACTTCCACCTCTATTCCCAACCCACCCCAATAGCTATATCCTCTCTTCTCCCCCATCCTAACAGTTCCCTGGAGGCCTAGACTATGTCTTCCTGCACAAGAACATGGTGTTTGACAGTCCCAAAAAGAATGTCATCAGGATCCCTAAAGTGACACCAGCACCCAGGGCTCCTACAGTGACCACAGTGTGGTTCTGTTTCACCCACGTGAGCTCAGGATCTGAGTGAGTTTCCTCATCCAAGAAATGAGGAAGGGCTGTGGAGATGGCTCTGTGGGTGATATGCTTGTTATGCAGGCACAGGGACCTGGGTGTGATTCCCAGAGCCTATCTAGAAAGCTGGGCATCTTGGCTTGTTTCTGCAACCCAGCACTGATGAGGTAGAGACAGGAGGGTATCTCAGGCTCACTTGCCATCCAGCTTAGTCAGTAGGCGATTTCTCCAATTCCAGTAGAGACCCTCTCTCAAAAAAAAAAATATATAAATAGCTTGGCATGGTGTTGCATTACTTTAGTCCCTGCATAGGCAGAGGCAGGTGGATCTCTGAGTTTGAGGCCAGCCTGGTCTGCAAATCGAGTTCCAGGACAGCCAGGGTTCTCTGGAGTTACACTGAGAACTGTGTCAATAAATAAATAAATAAACAAACAAATAAATAAATAGATTGTCTGGTAATATAGCAAGCCTGGTGACCTGAGTCCCATGCTGGGTACCTACCTGAAAGAGAGAGCTACTCCCCATAAGTTGTCCTTTGATATCCACATATGCTTGCGTACATGCATGTAAGTATACCTACACACAAATATATAAACACAAAAGAAAAAAACCTGAGGTACATAGGGCCTGAGGAAAATAGCTGAAGTTATCTTCTGGCTTCCACACACATGTGCACATATGCACGTGAACACACACACACACACACACACACACACACACACGCACGCTCACTCAGAGCTGGGAAGCAGTGTGACCAGGAGGGAGGGAAAAGCGTAATTTCCCTCTTTCTCCATTCTCCCTAGACAGGGTGCCCACCTAAGACATTGAGCCTCCAAGATGGCCTGTCTTCACAGAGGGTGAAACCTGTCCAAGCAAAGACCTCAGGAATGAATATTGTTGACCCACCATACAGTATCATGTTCACAAGAAAGCTGCAGTATTTCAAGCTGGGGGTGCCATTCCCTGTTCTGGTCAGATCCTGGGCTCTTTACATCGGGGGACTCGGGGTCCCCTCCCCAAAACGGATCTCGTGGGTGGGCTCAGGCCAATGTTGAATCCATGACCCTGTATAGATGAATCCCAAGGTCCCTCCTAATCCTTTTCTTCTTTTTTTTTTTTTTTTTTTTTTTTGGTTTTTCGAGACAGGGTTTCTCTGTGTATCCTTGGCTGTCCTGGACTCACTTTGTAGACCAGGCTGGCCTCGAACTCACAAAGATCCGCCTGCCTCTGCCTCCCAAGTGCTGGGATTAAAGGCGTGCGCCACCACCGCCCGGCTCCTTTTCTTTTTCAAAGCTAAATCTCAAGCTCAGGTTGTCCTTGAACTCACTAGGCAGTCAGGGACAATCTTGAACTCCTGATCCTCCTACCTCTGCCTTCCACGTGCTGGGAGTACGCCACACCATGCCCAGTTTACACAGTACTGGGATGGGAAGCCAGGGTTTTGTGCATGCTAAGTAGGCTTAACTAACTAACTGAGCCCTGGCCCCAGCTCCCTTCCAGATCTTAGTCCAGAGCTGATGAACATTGGGAAACCTGACCTTTAAAGCAACACTTACTTCAAGCTTCCCAAGCCCCAATACCCCTACCCTCTCTACTTCACATTTCCCACTCCAACCAGCAGAGAACACTCAGGAGGCCACATATGATAAGAAAGCCTTAGGGGCACCCTTCACAAAGACTCAGATGAACAGTGCCACGGGGGTTGTGCAGGGCACAGCGTAAGTGCTTGTACCAAGCAGTCCTAGAGATCTTCTCTACTTTCACTTCTCACTCCATCTCAAACCCACATGGATTTCCAGCAACCAGAGTCCTCATCCACTGCTGGAGCCACAGACCATTATCCTTGGAAGATGGAGTGGCCGCTCTGACCCATCAGCACAGATACAGATCTGAAAAATAGTGGCTCGTTTTGTTATCGACTCAGCAGGGTCAGGAGGGTGGGATTGGGACCTTGTGGGCTGGAAGGCTGGACTGGCTCTGGACACTGTGGGTGGAAACAGATGACCTCTCTGACCTTAGGCTTCAGCCACCATGAAAGCTAGGCCTTATTCAACCCAAGAGGACTCTGGGAACTTTCTACATATTGAGGCAAAGATACTGGGCACAGAGGTGAGCAGCAACAGTCTGCTCAGCCTTAACACAAGACCAGGACCCCAGGACCAAGGACGAGGCGTATCACTCCATTTTCCTAGTGAGGGCCTCCATCCAGGGTCCTGGGCAAGATTTTGCTTCCCCAATGCACCTGGGTGTTGCCGGCTGGGTGCAGGAGTCATGAACAGGACACAGGGGGATGGCTCAGCTGGTAAGGTGCTTCCCACACAAGGACCAGAGTTTGACCCCCAGAACCCATCTTTAAAAGCAGGGTGAGAATGCCTGTAATTCAAGTGTTTGAAAGGCAGGAGGACTCTAGGGACTCACTGGCCAGGTGCCCAGATTCGCAAGTTCTAGGCCAAAGAGAGACCCTGTCCAAAACAGAAAACTAATGCGTGGGTGGGAAAATGGCTCTGTGGGTAAAGCCCTTGCCCCACAAGCATGAGGACTTGAGGTCAGACTCCCCGAGAACCCATGTAAAACTGTAGTACTCACTTGTAACCTTAGTAGGGGGAGGCAGACAAAGGGTTCCAAGGGCTCTCCAGCAGGCCAGCCTAGCCAATCACTGAGATTCAAGTTCAGTGAGAGACCGTGTGTAAAAATATAAGGTGGAGAAAGACAGAAGACACTCCTCAGCAACCTCTGGCCTCCACAGGAGCACACACACCACCACCAACAACAAAAACAATTCACCCATGCTGGCTATCAACTGAGCTAAGATCCAAGTTACGATGGGCATTGTGATGCACGCCTTTCATCCCAGCACTCGGGAGGCAGAGGCAGGTGGATCTCTGTGAGTTCAGGGTCAGTCTTTTCGTGGAGGTTCAGATTTCTTTGGAAACACAGTTGTGTTGAATGAATGTGTTTTTTGTTTTGGTCTCAAGTGAGGGCTGTGGGAGTGCTTTCTTTACCAATGAAAACAGACTCATGAAAAGGGCATGCAAAGCAGCGTGATGACTGTCACCTGTGGGGAACATCCTTTGATGGACAGACACCTGGGAGAGCTCATGATCTTGGTCAACAGGAAGTGCCTCAGGGCCAGGCATGGTGGTACACGTCTTTAATACCAGCACTTGGGAGGTGGAAGTAGGCAGATCTCTGTGAGTTCGAGGCCAGCATGGTCTACAAAGTGAGTCCAGGACAGCCAAGACTCTGTTACACAAAGAAGCCCTGGAGAGAGAGAGAGAGAGAGAGAGAGCAAGGAAGTGCCTCAGGAGGAGGGCTTTTTTGCTTGGCCTGGCTTCTCATTGTTGCTTCACTTCGAAAGACTCTAGATAACGTTTTTGCCAAAGGTTCCTGCTGCTGAGACTTGCTGGCCTAGGTTGGACTGAGCCCAGGTAAAGCCTTGGTTGGAGCTGAAAAAGCCACTGCACCAAGGCCTCAGAGGGCCTCACCTACCCTGTGGCCATTCGGCAAACACAAATGGACATGGCAGCAGTGGCCAACTCAGAGGCCTCTAGGGTGCAGCACCTGCCCTGTGGGGGTTCGACTAGCTCAGCCGGGCTAAGGAGACCATGGCCTCTCCTGGGGGTGCAGCAACTGGAGATACTAGAACCAGGTAACCACTGCAGCTGCTTTTGATTGCAGTGTCCCTGTGGGTGCTGGTTTAGATGGACTGCTGACTAATTGCCCCAAGGACTTGCACCTGAGAACATCTTCATCTTGGTATCCTTACTCCTGTGCCTGAGATTGGTGGTTGGAAGGTATTTAGAGATATTAATTAAAAAGTTTAAAGGTACGTTTTCACAGCCTGGTCTACAGGGTGACAGCCAGGGATACACAGAGAAACCCTGTCTTGAAAAAAAAAAGCAGAAAGTACTAGGTCCTGTCCACAGCACCCCATTGACCAAGCAAGGTGTCCACACCTGTCATTCCAGCACTTGGGAGTAGAGGTAGAAAGATCAGGAGCCCAGGACCATCCTCAACTACACAGGGAATTGAAAACCAGCCTGGGCTATCCAAGACTCTGTCTCAGACCAAAAGGAAGAAGCGGGGGGAAGGATCCTAGTATGTCCCCCAAAGAGATAAACCATGATCAGTGATGTGGCTAATGGGGTGACCCGCAAAGTGAGCCAAGCCCTGTATGTCTCCCTGTTGGTTAATTAAATTATTAGCAGTATTTATATTACAGTTAATTGGTCTGTGGTGTTAATCCTTAACCCGCCACTATAAATGATCACACTGAGACACCTGATGGATTTTAACAAGCCTTAGCCTGGGTTGTGTAATCTTAGTCCATCTAAACTAGCTTTTAATTTTAATCCCCAAATAAAACCCCAATATATATATATACATCCCCTTGGACTGTTATTCTCCATGCTATGCTGATGTTCTAGGCCATGTAGAATGATCTTCTTTCATCTAACTCATAGCATGTTTTCTTCTTCCTCCCCTTGGCTTCTTCTTCCCATCATCCCCTCTGTTCATCAAGGCCTCCCACCTTTGCCCTGCCTACCTCTCTCTCTGCCCATACTAAATCCAGGCTGCAGCATTTATTCAACAAATCAGAGACAATTGTTAGCAAGCAAGGTAACACAGCATTACTTGGTGTACATGCTTGTGGCCTCATACAAGTAGGCCTCTGGGAGCAGATTAATTAACATTTAGAATACATAACAGATCACTGCTTCTTCCAGAAGCTTCTCTGAGCACACTATCCATGTGCAAATGCTGGACTCTGTCCCCACATGGCAATTTGTGGCTGTCAGTCTCAAGGAAGGACAAGGTGACTCCAGAGATTCCAGCCCTGGGGGAGGAGATGAACTCACACTGCTCAGTGCTCAGACCTTTGCACTAATCCACTGAACCTCCAAAGACCACTGGCAGCTGCATCTCTGAACCACTGGCGCCAATGGACACAAAATCATTCTTTGTTGTGAAAAATCAGAGCACTGATTGAACAGGTGTGGTGGCACACACCTTTAATCTCAGCACTTGGGAGGCAGAGGCAGGCAGATCCCTATGAGTTCAAGGCCAGCCTGGTCTATAAAGTGAGTCCAGGAAAGCTAGGGATACACAGAAAAACCCTGTCTCGAAAAACCACACACAAAAAAAATTCCTGTGAAGATCAATTTTCTTTTTTTTTAATTTTATTTTATGTGCATTGGTGTTTTGCCTGTGTGTCTGTTTCAGATTCCCTGAACTGGAGTTGCAGACAGTTGTGAACTGCCATGTGGGTGCTGGGAATTGAATCCAGGTCCTCTGAAAGAGCAGCCAGTGCTCGCTCTTAACCACTGAGCCATTTCTCCAGTCCCCTATTTTCTTTTTAATTGTATGTGTGTGTGTACATGTGTCTGCATGTGTGTGTGTGCATGTGTTTGTGTGTATATGTGCATGTGTACGTGTGTGTGTGTGTGTGTGTAACTCATAAGTGCAGTGTCCTCAGAGTCCACAGGCATCAAATCCCCTGCAGCTGGAGTTACAAACAGCTGTGAGCCTCCACTGTGGGTTCTGAGAACCACACTCTGGTCCTCTGCAAGAGCAGCCAGGGCTCTCAACCACTGTGTTATCTCTCCAGTTCCATATTATCTCATTTAAATTTCACACTAACTCCAACCAATATGTACCATGATTTGGATTTGAGATGAGCAATTGAAAGCAGAGAACATGAAACAGCAGAAGCAGGCCTGTGCCAAGCAGTACACTGAGTGTGTGTGTGTATTGTCTGCAAGCACATGGTCTTGTCCCTCCTGCCCTAGGACCAAGTGGAATTCCCCTACAAGGAGTCACTGTGTTCTAGGCCAGAAGCCCGTTCAGCCAGATGGTGGCTGTGCCCCTCACCTCCACCAGGATTGTGCCCTTCATGCTTCTCCCTCTCAAGATTGGGATATGGAGGTCAAGACCACAGGCCCTGGGACCCAGGAACACATGAAGAAGATTCTTTTGATCTGGGTAATTCTGTAATTGGTAAATCACCTTGCTGCATGAGTCCCTGTTTAAGGGGCAGACAGGCAGGATTTCCACAGGTCCCAGACTCTGTGATTTATCTGAGCATAGGAACAAGATGGGTGAAGATGGATCAGAAGGTTGTCAATGAGCTGGCTTGAGAGAGCCACAAATCTTTACTTTGAAGCTGTGAATTGTAATGTTACTTTTGCTGTGTCATTGGGTGACTTACTACATTTCACTGAGCCTCCATTTCCTCATTTATAAGAGCAGGCTAATCATGCCACCTATAGAATAGTCAGAGATCGATGGGGAGTGCCCATATATGTGTGAAATCGAGCTAAAATTAACACCAACAATTAGAAATTTAGATTGTTTTCCCCCCACCCCCACTGGTGATGTAGGGAATTGAACCCAGGGCCCTCTGCAAGCAAGGCAAAAATACTCTACCACTGAACTATGCACATCCCAGCCCTAGATTTAAAAAAAAAAAAAAAAGTGTTTTTGCTTTGTTTTGTATTTTAGGCTGGCCTCTGATTCACATACTCAGGACGACCTCCAACTCCCAGGCCTCCGCCTCTACCTCCCATGTGCTGGGGTTTCAGGTGTGACCTGGGCTGCACACAGTGCTCAGCGGCAGCTCAAAGCCAGCTACGTGAGGAGACCCTCCCAAAATACACGCATCTCCTTAAGCACTTGTAAAATACAAGCACCGGCCACAATGAGACCAGCTGAATCTCCTCAGGCGAACCCTTTCTTCCTTACAAGCAGAGATACAAACACCCTAAAGCACTAGCTCTGGGATGGGAGATGCTTGCTGGCTACGTGTGCTGACCGCTCTTGAGTAGGACCAGAGTTCAATTCCCAGCATCCACCTAAGACACTTATGATGTAGCTCCCCAGGTGATCTCACACTTTCTTCTGGCCTCAGGCACCCCACCTCCACACACAGCCACACACTCCGCATAAATAAAAATAAAGACAAAAAATTCTTTAAGAATATCAACTCGGGCTGGAGAGATGGCTCAGAGGTTAAGAACACTGGCTGTTCTTCCAAAGGTCCTGAGTTCAATTCCCAGCAACCACAAGGTGGCTCACAACCATCTACAATGAGATCTGGTGCCCTCTTCTGGAGTAAATGTGTACATGTTGGCAGAACACTGTATATACAATAAATGAATAATTTTTTTAAAAAAATAAAATAAAAATCCATGTGGTGTCTGTATGTATTCATTTATAATGGTGGGTTAAGGACTAACAGCTGCTGAATCAATTAAATACAATATAAACACTGTTAAATCATTTAATTAGCCATTTTTTCTACATATGGCACCCAACATGGTGCAATTAGAATCCATGCTTACACTGGGCGGTGGTGGTGCACATCTTTAATCCCAGCACTTGGGAGGCAGAGGCAGGCGGATCTTTGCGAGTTTGAGGCCAGCCTGGTCTACAAAGCGAGTCCAGGACAGCCAGAGCTGTTAAACATAGAAACCCTGTCTCGAAAAACCAAAAAAAAAAAAAAAAAAAGAATCCATGCTTACAGCCTGAGAAGGCCTGGGTAAAAAGTGATTTCCTAGCCAAAGAGCAGGGAGCCAAACCCAAATACATTTCAAAGGAGCAGCTCCCTTAACAAAAGCTACTGCCTTACAGCAAAGGTGGAAGCTTAGCTCTCCTTATATGCTAAATAACTGGCAGACTTCTAAACAGAGCTTGAGAATGGAATTAACTGCCTAGATTAAAAATGGAGAAATTCATAATGTCTCAATATGTTTGGATTCCAATTGAGTTTGTTTCTCTTAACATACAGATGATTTTTACACTGACAATTGTGGTTCTATGTAGACTTTTTAAGAAAGATCTGGCTAGGATAGGCTTAAGGATATCTGTAAGGGAGAGAGCTTACAGATGGAATGCTAAGTTGCTGACAATAACAATGGGGGAAGGAGGAAGGCCCTTCCTGATACAAAAGAAATTGATGGCAGCTGGAGTTCACAGATGCCTAGCTACTAAATGCTTATCAAGAGTATCTGGAAAAGACCCACCAAGGATATAAAGCCAAAGCTAAATTCCAGGAAATAATGAACAAAACTTTAATTACAGCATGGGATGGCATGGTTAGACCACGGCTTTTGGAATGTTGTTTCTTTGCTTGATTTTTTTATTAGATATCTATAATTTTCCTATATCTGGAGGTAAAAAGAATATTTTTGTTGTTTGGTAATGCTAAAATATAAGAGATATTTAAAGATATAAAGAGAAGGGGGTCACAAGCCAGTCTCCTTAGATGTGGGGCTCCCACAGGAAAACTGGTTTCAAGAGAGATTTTAGGCTCTAAGGGAGGTATGTTAATCGTTGTGTGTGATGGTGCATGTCTTTAATCCCAGCATTTGGGAGATAAAGACAGATGGATCCCTGACCTTCACCAAGGTCAGCCTGGTCTACAAAATAAATCCAAGACAGGGATATACAGAGAAATCCTGTCTCAAAAGAAAAATAGATGTTAATTGTGAGAAATTATACATTTTTCAGAACAAAAGGACCAAACACCAAAGAAGGCAAGACAAGTCCAGACGGTCCAGTTTCACACAAACTGTTCCAGCCAGGACTTCAATGAAGCCTTGAACTTTCCCATCCAAAATTCAACTTCAGACTACAAGCTGCTCAGGATATTCAAATTGTTGAGCACATAGAGACTGGACAACAAATGTTACTAAACAAGGTATAGGAGGTTAGACTCAAGGACTTTTCTATTTCTTTTTCTTTTCTCTATCCTTTCTTATATAGGGGGAAGGTACTTGAAAAGAAAAAGAAGGGGGATATATGTATATAATATAGAAATGATAAGATATAAGGATAAATTATTGAATCTGCTCTGAAATTTAAAACTATTGTTATTCTTAAAATAAGGTTATCTTTTGATACATTGGTATAGAATTTTGTATATTGATAAAAATAAGATTAATTTTGATAGACTTTTACAGTTTGCTTATTCAAAGATAGATATATTTATAAATAAAATAGATGTCTTCAAAACCCTCAGAGATGTACAGAAGTAGCATTTAAAGATATTATTATTTTAAGAATTGTTTGACTTTAAGACAGTCAGCTCCTGAAAGCTCCCATTTGACTTGGAAGAAAACAATGATTATCAAAAAGAAATCTCCCATCAGGAGATGATTCCTACTGGACAAAAATGTCCTTGCTCTCTCAACAGACTATATACAGTCCAAAGATGGACCAGAGCTTAAATGCAGGTAAGTTGATGTCCTGATTCTGCAGAGACAGAAGGGGAAAATCCTTATTTATTTCCTCCTGCACAATTATGTCTATGATATATGCTTGCCAGAAGGCTTAAGATGACAGTCCAACAGTATTGATAGATATTTGGGACTGTCTAGGCAGCAAACTGTCATATTTCTTTTTGGAAGCTGCCCTCCTATGCTTCCTACTCACTCAAATAATAACTTTATCCCTTCTTATGTCTTTGATGGGGTGAAGGCATAATAGCTATAAAATTTCAATTAAACTTGAATTATTTAGGATTTAAAAGGAAATATGGGATATTATAAAAATTACTTAGATTTGGAATTTTAGACACACCAAGATAGATAGATGATTTTTTTTCTTCTTCAAGATTGCCTGATACAAATAGGCTAAACAATATGAGTGTACCTTTTATATATGGTTTGCTTGATTGTTTCATATTTGTTCTTATTGTTTTTACTATATGAGTTTAAAAATTTAGCCTTTTTATTAGACAAAAGGAGGGAAATGATGGGGTGGTGTTAAGCATTCTAAATATTGATTGGTCCTGCTTGCTGTGTGTTACTTAATTGTCTCTGGTTGGTTAAATAAATGCTGAGGCCTGGAGAATGGGCAAATACAGAGGTAGGCATGACTAAGGTTCACGGGCTTCAGAGACAGAGAGCATCTTGGAAGGAAGAAGCTGGCAAGAGAAGCAAGGAGCAAACAAGAAGGACACGCCATGGGGTAGATTAAAGAAGATCCTTCATGTGACCTGGAACATCGGCTTAGCATGGAGAAAAATAGTTCAAAGGGACATATGTATATATGGGGTTATATGTGGGTAATAGAATTATGAGCTAGCTTAGATGGGCTAGGATTGCACAACTCAGGCCTAGGCTTGTTAAAATCCACGTGGTGTCTATATGTATTCATTTACAATGGAGGGTTAAGGACTAACAGCCACTGAATCAATTAAATACAATATAAATACTGGTTACATCATTTAATTCGCCTTTTTTTTTTCTACAAGGAGAGCTACTTAAAGGAGCAGCACAGAAAATGAGAGAGAGGAGGCAGCTTTGCTGAGAGAGTTTTACAGAGAGAGGTTGAACAGAGAACAAGCTAGACACAGGTGAAGACAGAATGAGCCAGAGAATGAGGAGTCAGAAGATTAGAACATATCACTAGAGTTAGTTTGAGGCCAAGCAGAGCAATTCAGAGAAACTGAGAGAAGCCAGTTTGAATCAGTCAGCTTGGAGAGGAGTTTGAACCAGAACAGCTAAATTGAACCAGCCAGCCAGAGATAAGAAAGAAGAAAAAGTGAGCTTATTCAGCAGTAAGTCTCAGAGACTGAAAACATGCTAGGCCTAGACTAGATTGTAGGGAGGCTAGAAACTTCCAGGACTAGGCGTAGGTTAGCAGATGGAGGCAATAAGCCTCTGAGATAACAATTAAATCAGGGGAATAAAAGTTCCTTTTATGCTCATCCTGAATGAGCTAACCCAGATGCAGAAAGATGCACATGGCATCTATTCACTTATAACTGGATTTTAGCAATATAGTATAGGATAACTATCCTATATAACCAACAGACTGAAAGGAACAGGAACATAGACATTGTTACCTGTTAGTGGGACACTTTGCCCTTGTGGAGCTGCCATGTAGGCCCTCAGTGCAAGAGGAAGCTCTTAGCCCTCATATGACTGCTGAACTGAAGGGAGCTGATATGTAGGGCACCCCACACCAGAGGGGTAGGATAGGTGTGAGAAGGAGAGGGTGGAAGAATGGGCCCAGGCAGGGTAGAGGGAGGGGACTGTGATGGAGATGTAACTTGAAGTAATAAATATTTTTTAAAAGTACCTTTTACACCCAGAGTCATGCAGAAGATAGATGGTACTTCATGGAAAGAAGCCCTGTGAACATGGCCTTCATGCAGGTGTGTGCAGCCTCTTGTCCTGGGTCATTCTGACTAAGCTTAGGTCTCTGTATCTGAAGGGACTACACAGCATGAGCATGGAACATGGAGGTTCACTGTCAAGGGTACTAAATAGCTCAACCTCTCTCCTAGTGCTGGGGTGATAGGTGTGTGCTAACATTTTTATGGAGCTGGAGATCACCTTCTGCATGGTAGGCAGGTGCTCCACCATAGCCAAGGCCCCATCCCTTCACTGTGGGTTTCTAGGCAGAGTTCTACCACTGAGCCACATTTCCCAGCACCTCTTTGATAGACTGCAGGCACATGCTCTACCTCTGAGGCACAGGCCAGACCCTTACAACCCTTCTTATAAAGGATGGCAGACATTGGTTTTGTGCCCACACAATCAAGTGTGACTTCTAACTCCATCTGCAGAAACCCTATTTCCAAATAAAGCCCTCTAGGGTGAATATGAACTCACTGGGGCACTATGGAATTCAGTTCAGGGTAAGGGTTAAAGCTGGAAGTAAAGAGGAGTTTGAAGCCAGAATTCTCCACCTACAAACTGTACTAATCTTTGGCTCTCTAGTCCTTAATTTCCTTATCAGATTGGTTGTTTTTAGAAATCTGTGGGATTGTATTGACCCCAGGACCTTAGCACATGCTAGGCAAATGCTCTCCTCTGAGCTATACACCCAGCCAGCCATTAGCACTTAGCATGACAACCTCACCCATGCACACTCTGAGCAGCTCTCTCTCTCTCTCTCTCTCTCTCTCTCTCTCTCTCTGTCTCTTTTCCCCTTCCTCCCCCTCTCACCATTTTTCCTCCAACTACATCATACAGGCTATATCTGGGTACCTGGAAACATTTCAAAACTCAAATAAGTGTCTCTTGAATGCTCCAGGGATCATGTGTGTGACTCTGTTGAAAAATAATAATAGCTACTTAAACTATTTACTAGTATTTATCTTTAATTGGTTCAGCAATGTTAATCCTTAACCCACCATTATAAATGAATACACACAGACACTGAAGGGAATGGAAAATTATTAAAAGACCCCCTAAGTCGGCAGTAGAGGTTCCAGGAACTTAGCTGACCATAAAAAGCGTGGAACCAAGAATGTAGGTCATATGGGTCACAGGCCCCCAGGGTTTCAGGAACTGGCTGACCACTAAGTAGATATCAAAACAAGATTAGGTTCATTCCTGAGAAAAACAAGTATAGGGTGTGTTTCCTGCTAATTAACTAAAGAATGAGTTGGTACTTTCCACCTGTGATTTTCCCCCACCCCCTTAATCTGTGGTGCTCCTCTATAAAATCTTTACTCTCAGACAACTGGGGGTCACAGCTCCTCTACCCCTGCGTGGGATATGAGTTGCGCCCTCAGTGCACTGATCCCCCCGAAATAAACCTCTTGCAATTGCATCAAGATGGTCTCTTGCAAGTTTTTGGGTGGCCGTGATATCCCAAGTGTCGGGAGAGGGACTTCCCTCCCCTGGGTCTTTCAACACCACATGGATTTCAATAAGCCTAGGCCTGGGTTGTGCAATCCTAGCCCATCTAAGCTAGCTCATAACTCTATTATCCAAATATAACCCCATATATACATATGTCCCTTTGGACTATTATTCTCCATGCTAAGCCGATGTTCCAGGCCACGTGGAAGGATGTTCTTTAATCTATCCCATGGCACGTCCTCCTTGTTTGCTCCTGGCTTTTTTCTGGCAACCTTCTTCTTCCCAAGATGCTCTCTGTCTCTCTAAAAAGCTTGCACATCTTAGTCCTGTCTAACTCTGTCTTTGCCCAATCTCCAGGCCTCAGCATTTATTTAACCAATCAGAGTCAATTAAGTAACAGACAGCAAACAGGACCAATCAACATTTAGAATGCTTAACACCACCCCATCAACTCTCCATATACAGATGGGTACCAGGGCTCAGTGTAGGGAATTAGATTTAGAAAATATTTAGTAAATATCGGATACAGTCTCTGGGGCAGGTACTCAGTCGTCAGGAACACAATCTCTTTGGTAGATTCTTTAAAGCACTTGGCAGTCCTTTTTCTGGATCTCTGATGTAGATTCGTCAGGGTAGGTTGGCTATCACAGTCTTACCTTAAATAAGGCTTAATGCTTTTTTCTCTCTGGGAGACCCCAGTCCCTTCGCATCAGCAACTCTGCCACTCTGCCTCAGAGTCCTTAAAGATGGCCACAGTTTGGACAGATCAAACCCCTCTGGGCAAAAGCTGAGCCACAGGGTTTAGTCCTTGGCCTTTTGCTGTCTTGCCAAGGCTTTCTTTGCTCACCAGCTTCTTTCTGCCTCAGGGAAATCCCGCCATCAGTTCAACAGCACTTTCTCCAGCAGGACCCTCTGAGCTCTCTGGCATCAGGGACCTCTTTTTGATGGAGCACCATGCACTGTCCTTAAATAGAAGAAACTCTGTTTCAGCTTAATTTGGGTTCCACCCACTTAGCAGCTGAAAACAATGTCAGGCCAAATACTTTGTTTCTTAAGTCCATTAAGTCTTTTCTGTTTTTCCTGGCTTCAACCTTGTTTTTCAGTCCATTAAGTCTCCTGTTTGTTTCCTGTTTTCACCTGACTTCATCCTTGTTTTTCCACAAGCTGATAAACTAATCGCTCACAGCCAAGTTGATCTTCATGCCCCAAATTAAGAGGCTGTATCAGATACCCCTATATATTTTCTAAATCTAATTTAATTATTCTAACTCCCTATAGTTCAGAAGCAGGCTTGTGCCTCACAGTCTTCATTCTTATTGCCCTGAATGAAGGGATCAACTTGCACAGCCCAAAGATGGCAGTAGGTGTAGCAACCCATGCTCTAGCCCCTCTGTATCTTCTTTTTCCATCTAGGGACCTCTTCTAACATCCTCCCTCTGACTCTCCAGAATTTGATTGGCAGCATCCAGAGAGCGGGTGACTTCCTAGAGACCCAGCTCCCCTCCACTCAGATGACCTTTACTGCAGCTATAACCTCACACACACAGGTGTCATCTACAGCCCCTAAGTCAACTGCCACCTGGACAGCCAGCCCCACCAGCCATGGTGAGTGACTGACCAACAGTCACAGGGTGGACACAAACATGACCTCAAATACTACAGTGTATAAGCTGTGGTGCTTACTGAGAAACTACTATACGCCAACTCTTGAGCTCAAGGGACAAAGATGGGGAAGATAGACAGGATGCCTGCCCTCCAAGGTCCCACTGTCTCCAAGGGAAGCAATCAGGTGACAAAAACATCAGTGTATAATTACTAACTGAGATAAACACTGGCAAGATGGTGAACAGGGTGGCTGACGCTGGGTGACACGGAGGGGCACAGAGATGGGAAGCTGGGTGACACGGAGGGGCATAGAGAT
>CAJQZJ010034167.1:3493281-3504307 GCA_907164525.1 Lophiomys imhausi
AGCTGGGTGACACGGAGGGGCATAGAGATGGGAAGCTGGGTGACACGAAGGGGCACAGAGATGGGAAGCTGGGTGACACGGAGGGGCACAGAGATGGGAAGCTGGGTGACACAGAGGGGCACAGAGATGGGAAGCTGGGTGGCTATTTTTTTTCTTTTTTCCTTTATTTTTTATTTCTTCAAGTTACATCTCAGTCACAGTCCCCTCCCTATTCCCCCTCCAGTCCCATGCTCCCACCCTCAACCCCCCATCCTCTTCCCTTTTTTTTTTCTTTTAAGTTTAAGGTATATCTTATTTTCCCCTACAGTTTCTCCTTTCAGTCCAACAAATGGCTCTTTCTCTTATAATAATAAATACAATACAGTACAACAGAGGTAATTAGGCCACAGTTATGAGGGTTATATGGCTTAACGTACATTCCCAATGACCAGTCCATATGTATTTGGTACCTGACTTTAACATTCTACCATCTAACCATCTCCATGAGTTTAAAGTTCTATATCTGACTCAACATTCATACTAATTGCAACACAATTTTAAAAGTATCTTCTTAGATGTATAACACTCTCTTGACTCCTAAACAACTCAAAATTTAATTATGAGACTTTATCTATCTGTTCTTCAATCACCTCAGAGACCTGAGAGGGATAAATATATCTGATTTTATAGGAAGTACAGGGTCTGCAGCTTCCCAAACTAAGAAATGACATACCAGTGGCTGCCTGGACAGTTCCCATTTTCTCTCCATACATTACAGCATCGCTCTTCAGTCGTTTGGCCCCGGGAAGCTGGGTGGCTATTAAAGGCACAGATGCAGTGAAGTGCAATGGCACATGCCAGCCATCTCAGCATATGGGGGGCCGAGGCAGGAAGAGTGCACATGGGAAGTCAGATTGAGCTATCTAGTGATACCCTGTCAAGAGAAGGGAACGAGAAAGGGAGAGAGAAATAGAGGGTGAGAGAAAGGAAGGGAGTCAGGGAGTGATAGAGGAAAGGAGGAAATCAAAAATGAAGAAATATGGGAAGGAAAAACATGATATACAGGGATGTGGGGTTACGGTCCAGCTTGTCCACTGGCCAATGGCCTTGTCTACAAGAGCCACATTCATCTACTGGGCTACCCAGATCAACCTGCTCTTGAGTCTCCTAGCTTCATTTTCTTTTCACCTTCCTTCAAAAAATTTTGGGACAGGGTCTTCTGTAGCCCAGGCTGGCCCCAAACTCACTACATAGACATTATGAACTCCTATCCCTTCTGCCTCTACCTCCTGAATGCTGAGATTACCAGTGTGTACCACCACACCCAGTGTATACCATTCTGGAAATAGAATCCAGGGCTTCATGTATGAAGGGCACACACTCTATCAACTGATTCACATCTCCAGCCCTGTTTTGGTTTTGTTTGTTTTCTTGTTTGTTTGTTTTTTTGGTTTGTTTGTGTGTTTGTTTTTAGTTTTCCAAGACAGGATTTCTACAGGTCTACACTGTGTAGACCTGGCTGCTCTGGAACTCACTTTGTAGATAGACCAGGCTGACCTTGAACTCATAGAGATCTACCTGCTTCTGCCTCCTGAGTGCCACCAACAACCAGCTGAAGGTTTTTTTGTTTATTTGGATTTTTTCTGTTGTTTTGTTTTGGTTTGAGTTGGGTTTTTTTTTTTTTCGTTTGTTTGGTTTGGTTTTGGGGTTTTTGTTTTTGTTTTTTTGGTTTTTCTTTTTTTTTCTGGTTTTTCTTTTTTTTTTTTTTGGTTTTTCGAGACAGGGTTTCTCTGAATATCTCTGGCTGTCCTGGACTCGCTTTGTAGACCAGGCTGGCCTCGAACTCACAAAGATCCGCCTGCCTCTGCCTCCCAAGTGCTGGGATTAAAGGCGTGCGCCACCACCGCCCGGCTTTTTTTCTGGTTTTTCAAGACAGAGTTTCTCTGTATAACATCTCTGGCTGTGCTGGACTTGCTTTGTAGACCAGGCTGGCCTCGAACTCACAGAGATCCACCTGCCTCTGCCTCCCAAGTGCTGGGATTAAAGGTGTGTGCCACCACGCCTGGCTGTTTCTGGTTTTTCAAGATAGGGTTTCTCTGTGTATCCTTGGCTGTCCTGGACTCACTTTGTAGACCAGGTTGGCCTTGAACTCACAGAGATCCACCTCCCTCCGCCTCCTGACTGCTGAGATTAAAGGCATGTGCCACCATGCCTGGCCTATTTGTTTTTGTAATGTTTGTGAGACAGGGTCTCACCGTGTAGCTAGTGCTGTCCTGGAACTTACTGAATAGCTTAGGCTGGCCTTGAATTCACAGTGATCTCCTCATCATCCTGAGTACTGGGATGGTAGGCATGCTCCACCAAGCCTGCTGTTTATAAAAAACCCTTCGCAAAATGTGGACAATACTGATCATGCTATAAGGTAGGGCTCCAATTACTCAGATATAGGTAACTGAGATTCAACAACGATCCTAGAAGTCCCTTCAATTCAAATGAAAGCACTCTTCCCTAATTTCACACTGGACATGAGGATAGAGAAGACAGGAAGTAAATATTTGGGGGTCAAGAGGAGCTGAACTTTCTGAATAATCCATATTTCATGGCTTTAAGCCCACTTTAGGGACAGTCTAATGCAGAAGCTGCAGCTGGGTCTGTACAATGAGACAAATACTTTTGGAGAGTGGTTGATTGACAAGCAGAAGCTGAGAGGTGACTTTGGGTCCACCCAAGTGATATGGACTAGGAAAGTCAGGGACAGGGAATTAATCAAGGTGTTGATCCACCAAGACCCACGCTGTCCATGGTCCTGAATAGAGGCCCCAAGGTGTCCTATGGGGAGCTGTCCTCAGTGCTGACAAGGATATTGGGAAAGAGTGACTAACCCAGGTGCTAGTTCACCCAGTCCAATCTGAAGGGGGCTACCTGCAGATCTGTACATGGTGCTGAGTGGGGGCTTAGAGGAGCCTGGCTGTGGAAATTCTGACAACCTGGCGGAGATCTGTCGTGGTGCTGAGAACCTTGGAGACACTGATGTGCTGTGGTGTGGTGACTGAGGTGCTGGTGTGTCGCTCCCAACCCACGCAGCTGTCTGTGGTGCTGAATGGGGCTTTGGGAAGTAGGGCTGGAGTCCCCAAATTGCTGAGGTTCCCAGTCCAACTCCAGGGTGTCTCTCCATGGTGCTGAACTGAGGAGGGATAATGGTGCTCATCAATCCATACTGAGCCCTTTGGGGGTGCGGGCCAGTGGATGGGTCACGCTTTGTGATACTGAACTGCTGTCTGTGTTCCAACACTCAGACCACTGTGGTGGCCCTTGAAGCCTTGATCCACTTCAGGCAAGTGGTCTCCTTCGAGGGTGCCCAGGATCTCTGTGTTGAAATCAATAGTATGTTGAAATCAACAGTATGTTGAATGTTCAGTGGACAACTGTAAGGGAAGATAGATTAATATAAATTAGATTTAGTAAATATCTAGGGGTTTCTGATACAGTCTCTTAATGGGGGGCATGAAGATCAATTTGGCTGTGGGCAATTAGCTTATCAGCTTATGGACTTTAGGATGAAGTAAGGTGAAATGAGGGGAGCCTCTATGGACTAAACAAGGAGGAAGCCAGGTGAAACAAGAAAAGACTCTATGGACTAAAAGCAAGGTTTATGGCCTGGCATTGTTTTCAGCTGCTAAGTGGGCAGAGCCCAGATTAAGCTGAAGCCGGTGGAACAAGAAGGGATCCAATTTAAGGACAAGTGGATGGAGCCTGTGGGCCCCATGCTAGAGAGCTCCAATGGTAGAAAGGACAATGAGTAGTTTGTATCTTCTGATGGAGAAAATACTGCTGGACTGACGGCCAGGTCTCCCTGAGGCAGAAGGAAGCTGGTGAACAGAGAAAGCCTCAGCAAGACAGCAAAAGGCCAAGGACTAAACCCTGTGGCTCAGCTTTTGCCTAGAGGGGTTTGACCTGTCTGAACAGTGGCCTGAACAGAACTGTGGCCAGCTTTAAAGACTGAGGCAGAGTGGCAGAGTTGCTGATACAAAGGAAATAAGTTGGCCTACAGACGCTGAGGTCTCCCTGAGAGAAGAAAGCCTCAAGCCTTATTTAAGGTGAAACCACCATAGCCAATTTACCCTGACAGATCTACGTCTGAGATATCCCAGAAGAAAGACTGCTAAGTGCATTAAAGGGTCTACCCCAGATACTGTGTTACTAATGACTGAGGACCTGCCCCAGAGACTGTATCCTTCTAAAAGGTTATGAAAATAGTTGTAATAGTTATCAGTAGGTTTAGTGGTTAGATCATAGGGGTTGTAGGCATTCGTAGGGTTAGTAGTTAAGTGAATGTTTATATTTGAATAGTTATCAATAAATAAGTATTGAATAATTTAAAAGGTTCGGTTTCAGACCACTGATCACAACAATGCCTACCAGCAGCAGTTAGCAAAGATAGCACTCTGAGGGATGAATGGGTGCTCCATGCAGAGGCAGTACTGGGGGTGAGACCAAGAGTCACGTCCCTGCCATCCTTCCACCACAGAATGATCTCATAGCCATGGGCAATTTGACCATCTGTCAACATGTCACCCACTCATGTACTCTGTTGGTACTTTCTGAGGTTGTGCTAAAGCCCTAAGTTTTGAGAATTCCCACATCCCTTGCCAGCACAGAGCATAAAATTAAAAGACACTACAGTTCATGCTTAAGAGATTCCATCTTAAGCATTCTAATACAGGAAGAGAGGAGTACGTGTGTGAAGGAAGGAATTATGTGGGTACAGGGAATAAGAACACTCCCATGGCATGATTCCATCAAGCCTCAGCCATTGCCCAGCAGGTAACAGGCCTGACATCCTGCCTATTTGGGAGGCTGAGACAAATACATCACAAGGCCAGCCTGGGATTCAGAGTGAGTTCAAGGCAAGCCTGGGAAACTCAGCAAGACCTTGTTTCAAAATAAAAGGATCTGGGAGCCTGGCTCAGTGCTAGTACCCATGCCTAGAATCCTCCAATGAGGGGCAAGGATCCTGGGTTAGCAGGAAAGTGTGTGACGAGACTCCCCTAGTGATGATATCAGTTCCTCCTAGAGTGGAGGCACAGGCTGGACACTGGACAATTCCAAAGGAACTCATGTTTGTGGAGATGGTGTGTGTGTTGATTCAGTTATCCAACAGAGGGCAGTGAACAGGCAAAAGGGGACATTCCCCCAAATCTCCAGTCATAGGTGCTAGCAACTCTTTGGGAGGCCAAAGGGACCTTGTAGTGGGCACACTCCATGATGAGTTTCTTGTATGGATGTGTATTCACATGTGTGTGGATCCATAAAGTGGGGAGTACATGTGCCTTTAGAGGCCAGAGGTTGATTCCTCTCTACTTGTACAGGGAGGTAGGGCCTTTCACTGACCCCAGAGCTTTTGCCGATTTTGGCTATCCAGCTGACCAGCTTATCCCAGGATCTTCTCTCTGGCTCTTGGGTGCTAAGATTCCAGGCAACTGCCACACCTGCCTGGCTTTCATGTGGGATGTGGGGAATCCACCACTGCAGTTTCCACACCTGACTAGGCCCTTGCTGAGAGAATGACCACCCCAGTCCCAAAAACTGAGATTCTCACAGTCAGAGGAGAAGGACAGATGGGCCAGGTTGGGAGAGGACACCAGTCTCTCCTTGCCTATTCTCCCATCTCCTGCCTCCCGCCCACAGGTACATTTACTTCTTGGGCAAGGAGATATTCCTCATGCTTTGGTCCAGTGGAAATGGAAATGGGATTTGGGACAGAAGGCACCAGCTTCAGAGATTCTCCGAGTACATGAGCACCCATGGGTGCAATGATGCAAAGGAAATTGGAGTCTCCCTTTAGGTATTAGTCTCATTAATAAAAGAATTTAAGAACGGACTCAAATGGAAACATAAGGACAGTTTGTTGGGGTTTTAAAAGATAACCCCAGATGGGTGTGGTGGCACACACCTTTAATCCCAGCACTTGGGAGGCAGAGGCAGGCGGATCTTTGTGAGTTCGAGGCCAGTCTGGTCTACAAAGCGAGTCCAGGACAGCCAGAGATATTCAGAGAAACCCTGTCTCGAAAAACCAAAAAAAAAAAAAAAAAAAAAAAGATAACCCCAGATGGGTGTGGTGGCACACGCCTTTAATCCCAGCACTCGAGGGGCAAAGGCAGGGGGATCTCTGTGAGTTTGAGGCCAGTCTGGTCTACAAAGTGAGTCCAGGACAGCCATGGTTAGTTCACAGAGAAACCCTGTCTTGAAAAACCTAAAATAGTAATAATAATAATACTCCAGTGAGGACCAGCTGTCAGCCTCAGCCATGGCTCAGAGGAGGAGGGTGGAGGAGAGAAGGGGAAATGCCATGCCTTTGATGGTCAGACACATGGCGAGGAGGAAAGATTTAGACAAAGAGTAAGGAAGCTGAAAATGCTGAGGGGAAACCCCAAGGTTCAGGAAAGTATGTTTAGAAAAGACATAGAAGGCTGGGCATGGTGGCGCACGCCTTTAATCCCAGCACTCGGGAGGCAGAGGCAGGCAGATCTCTGTGAGTTCAAGGTCAGCCTGGTCTACACAGTGAGTTCCAGGACAGCCAGGAATACACAAAGAAACCCTGTCTCGGAAAAAAATTTAAAAAGACATAGAAGGGCTGGAGAGATGGCTCAGAGGTTAAGAGCACTGGCTGTTCTTCCAAAGGCCCTGAGTTCAATTCCCAGCAACCACATGGTGGCTCATTAACCATCTATAATGAGATGTGCCCTCTTCTGGAGTTCAGACATACATGCAGGCAGAATACTGTATACATATACATAAATAAATAAATCTTTAAAAAAAAAGACATAGAAAGCTAATCAGAAATCAAGTTGCTAAGGACAAGCAACATTTGCTTATCCAAATATAAGAGATAGATAGGTGGTCTTCAAAAACCTCAAGAGATCTGCAGAATATGGCATTCAAAGATGTTTTCTTAATTAAGATTTTTTTTTATTGAGACATGTCAGCTCCTGACAGCACCCCCTATTCTACTCCAAGTAGAAGATGAGCATCGAAGAATCTCCAATTGGAGA
Organism: Lophiomys imhausi; assembly: GCA_907164525.1. Classification (NCBI taxonomy): domain Eukaryota; kingdom Metazoa; phylum Chordata; class Mammalia; order Rodentia; family Muridae; genus Lophiomys; species Lophiomys imhausi. The sequence continues at coordinate 3,500,313 of CAJQZJ010034167.1, forward strand.
TGGTTGAATTAGTGGCAAGCCTATCTCTTGGCAAGAAAAATCCCTTGCTTCAATAGTAGACAGAATGCTGTCCAAACAGGACAAAACTTGGAAGCAGGTAAGTCGACAGCCTAGCTCTGCCAAGACAGGGTAGGCAAGTCCTTCATAATTCCTGCTCTACAATCAATGCCTGTCAGAGAAACGGGGCCAAATGACTGAAGATCGATGCTGTAATGTATGGAGAAAAATTGGGAACTCTCCAGGCAGCCACTGGTATATCATTTCTTAGTTTTGGAAGCTGCTGGCCCTGCACTTCCTATATAATCAGATATATTTATCTCTCAGGCCTCTGAGGTGGTTGAAGACTAGATAGCTAGAGTCTCATAGTTAAATTTTTAGTTGTTTAGGAATCAAGAGGGTGTTCTGGATCTAAGAAGATGTTTTTAAATGGTGAGGCAAGTTAGTATGAAAGCTGAGTTGGATATAGAACTTTAAACTCGTGGAGATGGTTAGATAGTAGAATGTTAAAGTCAGGTGCCAAATGCATATGGACTGGACATTGGGAATGTATGCTAAGCCATATAACTCTCATAATTGTGGCCTATTTATTTCTGTTGTTTTGTATTGTATTTATTGTTATAAGAGAAAGAACCATTTGTTGGACTGAAAGGGGGAGCTGTTGGGGGGAAAAAGATATACCTTAAACTTAAAAAAATAAAAGAAAGGGGATGGGGGTTGAGGGGGAAGAGGGTGGGAGGGTGGGACCAGAGAGGGGAGTAGGGAGGGGATTTTGATTGAGATGTAACTTGAAGAAATAAAAATTAAATTAAAAAAAGACATAGAAGAAAAGTTATACTTTTCTGAATAATGTAGAAAAATGGTGTCTTGGTCACTGTTTTGTTGCTGTAAAAAGACTCCACAACCATGGTAACTATTATGGAAAAAGTCACTTAATTGGGGCCAACTTACAGTTTCAGAGGTTTTAGCCCATTTTCAGGGTCAGGGAGTATGGCTGCATGCAGGTCAGCACAGGGCTGGAGAAGGGGCTGAGAGCTTTCCACCCTAATCCACAGGACAAGAGAAAGCAACACTGCACCTGGCATGGGCTTTTGAAACCTCAAACCCCACCCCCAGTGACACCCCTCTTCCAAGGAGACACATCCTAATCCTTCCCAACATCCCACCAACTGGGAACCAAGCATGCAAATATGAGTCTATGGTGCCAGTCTCACACAAACCACCACAAGAGGGCAGACTTGGGACCCTGCATGTCTGCTGTCTATAAGCTTCTGCAGGAGGTTTGAGGATCCTGGGAAAGAAAAGTACAGTATCTCATTAAGGGACTAATTGTCCCTCCCATCTCTCTAGCATGGCTTAAGGTGAGCCCACCTTCCTAGGGATGGCACCTCAGCCCAGGTGATTGACCAGACCGGCTGAAGTATTAAGTCTCCACCCAGGCCAGACTCTAACCCTGAGTCCTGAGACCAGGAAGGGAGGAGAAATCTCTAAGGAAGCCTAGACTGTTGGCTAAGCCTTAAATAAAGAATGCAGCCTGTAGTACCCAAAGTGCAGGCATTCCATTCTGTCCCAGTTTTCGATGGGTATCATTCATTACCTGCCTGACACCCACCACTGTCTGACACCATCTTGACTTACCAGGCCTCCTTTGTGTCCTTCCAATACCCACATTGATTTCAGCCACCGAAGCTTTGCACTTGCTGTCCCTCTGCTAGGCATGCTCCTCAGCCCATTCCATCCGTGGGGCTCCACTTAAAGATCACTACTTCAAAGACCTCTGCCTTTGAAATCTAGGGCTGGGGCATGGCTCAGTGGTAGAGCCCCTGACTAGAATCGCCCCAGTGAGGAGCTGGGGGCATGGTTTAGCCTATGTGACCTCCTGGGTTTATACCCATCCCTTTAAAGAATAAATAAATAAATAAAAGGTAGGACACACAAACATAGTTTTCTCACTCTCTGACACTGGTGTCCTTCTTTGCTTTCTGTTGCTGATAACTCACTGCAAGAGATTAAGTTAAAAGGCTACAGATTTATTTTGGCATGGAGATTCTGGTCCAAGGTCAAAGATCAGATACCTACCTGGTGATGACCCCTCTGCTGGCTGAATTCCCTGGCAGCCTGGGGCATGACATGGTGAAAGACAAGAGCATATGAGGGGCAGGCAAGAGGGCTCAGGAGATAGAACCCTCTGCCACCAAACCTGACACCTACGATAGATCCCTGAACCCCATGTGGTAGAAGAAGAAAACTGACTCCCTCAAGTTTTCCTCTAACTCTCCTGCCATGGCACATCCATAACACAATCAATGTTTAAAAAAAAAAAAGACAACATGTAAAAAGTCAGAGACATATTGGTTCAAACACCTCACCTGCTAAAAAGTAACCCACTAATTCACACACCGATCCATGAAAAGTGTAAAAGGATTGTTCCCACCAACTCCTCATCTCTCCATCTTCCTTCCTGAGAATGAAAGGTTCTTACTGAGAAGGCTACTTTTACTCTTTATTTTTGAGTTTTTCGAGACAGGGTTTCTCTGTGTAGCTCTGGCTTCCCTGGAACTCACTTTGTAGACCAGGCTGGCCTTGAGTCCACAGAGATCCACCTGCCTCTGCCTCCTGAGTGCAGGGATTAAAGGCGTGAGCCACAACTGCCTGGTGCAGGCTACTTTTAAATATCTCCCTCTCTCACCTCAGCCATTTCAGTACTTGGATGGGACCCGAGGCTCCATGCTAGCAAGTGCTGTCCCCACTGAGCCCCAGTCCAAGCCTGCAGTTTCGATGTTCACCAAATTCACCTGAGCACAGCCCTGAACAGGTTCCTCTATCTCTGTCTGGAGATGCATTCTGGGGAAAGTTCGATGGAGAGGACTTGACAAAATCCGAACCACAGACGTGTGTGCCACTAAGGGCATTTGGCACATGCTTGGGTCCCAAGTCTCCTGTATTCACTGAGGAACACAAATTAGATGCCACCTTGGTTACTCCTCAGCTCATAAGTGTCATTGTTAGAATGTCATACTTGCTTTTTTATTTTCTTTTCCTTTCTTTCTTTCTTTTTTATTTTTTGGTTTTTCGAGACAGGGTTTCTCTGTGTAACAGCCTGGCTGTCCTGGACTCACTTTGTAGACCAGGCTGGCCTCGAACTCACAGAGATCCGCCTGCCTCTGCCTCCCGAGTGCTGGGATTAAAGGCATGCGCCACCACACCAGGCATTTTCCACTTTCTTGACAAATATATTTTCTTCTTTGTCCATCCCCTTTACCTAACAAAAGATTTCATGGATGCACATACTGACACACAAGCCTCCTATGTCTAATCAGAGTGACCTCTAAAGCTAAAAATGGAACTCTTGACCACAGCAGCCTGTGTGATGGCTTATCTACACATACCACAATATTCTGTTTAAGTCTCTATTTATGCCTGTGTGTGTGTGTGTGTGTGTGTGTGTGTCTATGTGTACCTCTGTGTGTATTTATGTGTCTGTGTGTGTGCCTCTCTGTATCTATGTGTGTCTGTGTCATTGTGTGTATATGTCTGTGTGCATATGTGTGTTTGTACGTGTGTGTTTGTGTGTACCTCTGTGTGTGTGTATGTGTCTGCTTGTGTGTGTCTGTGCTCTCAAGTGCCATAGCACATGGTAAAGATCAGAGGACAACTATCAGAGATAGTTTGTTCTCTTCTTCCACCATGAGGGTTCTGGAGATGGACCTTGGATTGTCAAGTTTGGTGAACATATTTACCCACTGAGTCATCTTGCCAGCCTGTAGCTTCTTTTTTATTGTTGTTGTTGTTTTGGGTTTTTTTTTTTTTTTGGTTTTTTGAGACAGGGTTTCTCTGTGTAGCCCTGGCTGTCCTGGACTCACTTTGTAGACCAGGCTAGCCTCGAACTCACAATGATCTGCCTGCCTCTGCCTCCCAAGTGCTGGGATTAAAGGCGTGTGCCACCACGCCTGGCTCTGTTTTTTTTTTTTTTTAATAATTTATTTTTTGCCGGGCGG
>CAJQZJ010034167.1:3504707-3522241 GCA_907164525.1 Lophiomys imhausi
CCCCTCAACCCCCCCATCCTCTTCCCTTCCTTTTTTTTTTTTAGTTTAAGGTATTTGTTTTTTCCCCCCAACAGCTCTCCCTTTCAGTTCAAAAAATGGTTCTTTTTCTTATAACTATAAATACAATACAAAACAACAGAAATAAATAGGCCACAATTATAAGAGTTATATGGCTTAGCATACATTCCCAATGTCCAGTCCATATGTATTTGGCACCTGACTTTAACATTCTACTATCTAACCATCTCCATGAGTTTAAAGTTTCTGTTTTGGTTTTTTAAAACAGGGTCTCATTGTTTAGTTCTGGCTATCCTGGAACCTGCCTCTGTCTCCTGAGTGCTGGGATTAAAGGTATGTTCCATCAGCTCTAATTTTTTTTGTTTATTCATTTATAGATTTATTTATTTTATTTTATGTATATGGCTGTTTTGCCTATATGTATGTTTATGAACTATGTATGTGTGTGTAGTCCCAAAAGAGAACGTCAGATCTCTTGTAACTGGTACAGACAGTTGGGGACTACCATGCGGGTGCTAGGAATTGAACCTGGGTCCTCCACAAGAGCAGCCTAGGGCTCAAAAGGGGAGAGAAGGCTGAATCTTACTCCTATCTTCTCCTGGGAGGGAGGATCCACTAATAGGCTTTGAACTTCCAGAATTTGTGGGAGTGAGACCATGTAACCTGAGAGGCTGAGTTAGGGGGTGATTCAGCTCCCACTTGGTTGTTGCTGGCTCATACTGGATACTCTGTAGAGACCAGGTAACACAGTCCATTAGCAGCCAGTATATAGCCCTTTAGATAGCTCAGTGGGTAAAGGTGCTTGCCATCAAGTCTGGAGACCTGAGTTCAAGCCCCAGGACCCACATGGTGGAAGGAGAGAACCAACTCCTACAAGTCTTCATCTGATTTCCACACATGTCCCATGGCACTGGGTGCACCTCCCTATACACATACATACATAAACACAGACCACCATCACAGACAGCCCAGACTGCCCTCCCATGTACTATGTAGCCAAGGCAGGCCTGCAACTGATCCTCTTCCCTATCTCCCAAATGCTGGGATTGCAGGTGCAGGCCACCATGCCACCAAACCATGTTTGGTTTGTCAAAACAGGGTCTCTCAGTGCAGTCCTGGCTGTCCTGGAACTTGCTCTGTAAACCAGGCTGGCCTTGAGCTCACAGAGATCTGTCTGCCCCTGGAGTGCTGGGATGGAAAGTGTGCACCACCACCACCCGGCTGCTTTTTATTTCTGATTGGCACATGTCTGCACATTTTTTAGGCTAAAGTATGATATTTTGCCACCTTTGAACATGGAATTATGACAGAAATGGAGTCTTGGCAGGGTCACCACAGCAAACATACGTGTTTCTGCCAGTGACTCTGCAGGGTCTCTTCTAGCTAACTTTGAAACGGTCGGCCGGACCTGACCAGTGGATAGCGCAGCAGCGCAATTTACTTTTGCATTCTAACTGTAACCCCGTAACCCTTGCCCAGCTTCCCGACCTCTCCACTGCACCGCTGCTACCGCGCCTCTCTGCTTTTAGATCGATTTCTTTCATCCCCACTGACCGAGGTCTACCGGCTTATGCACCTTGGCATAATGCCCTCCAGCCTTATCCCTAATACAGAAAAGAATAGGGCTTCCTCTTTCTCAAGGGTGAATAATATTCCATGGTGCATACAGACCACATTTTCTTTATCCATTCACCTATGAATGGATTTGTAGGTTGATTCTGTATCTTGGCTGTTGTGAGCAATGCCACAACGATGCACACAGGATTGAGCATTGGACATTCTTTAGCATGCTAGTTTCCTTTCTTACAGGACTATCCCCCAATAGCTGATTGACAGATCTTATGCTCATCCTACATCCCGAGGAACCTCTATCCCATTGCCCATGACAGCTATAGGACTTCAACATTATTGATGACTACCCACATGAGGGTGTTCCTTTCAGGCTTGGGTGGAAACCAGGGCCTCACACGTGATTCTTACTCAGCCTTCAGATTTACAAAGGGATTCCTAGGAGACAGAAGTCTACAAGGGTGTTAGAGACTAGGAGTCTACTTTTCTTCACATTCTTACTCTGACTCCAACCTGCACGACACTCCAAAGGTCACCCAATCATGATGCAGTATCTGTGTCCCACATTGTGCTAAGTGCCATCAAGTCCCCCTGGAAAACCAAGCATGGTGGTTCACAGCTGTAATCTCAGTACTAGAGAGGTTGAGGCTGGGGGGCCACCATGCCATACGGTTAAGGAAAGCCAAGGCTATGCAGTGAGACCTGAGGTGCACACCTGCTATCCCAGCATTCAGACGGTGGAAGCAGGAGGATAGGGAGTTCAAAGTCAATGTCAGCTACATAGAAAGTTCCAGGGTAAGCTGGACTATGGGAGCCGCAGCTGAAACTGTGGAGCCCTGGAAAGGGGCGGAGGGGAGGGTTGGTTTCCGTTTCACCGCTAAACCAACATTATCTGCACCTGCGGCGTCCGCCCTGACTGGCCATGGGAGCCAAACCACCCAGCAAAGATTTCTGTGCTCTTGGATCACAATGACCCAATTCCTGTACAAAACAGGGGCCATGAAAGGGTCACAGGGAGGAAGGGATTTGAACCCGAGAAAAACCCAGGCCTCTTAGAATCTGGGGCCCATTCTCCGCTCGAGAAGTTCATAAAGCTTGCCCAAAAACGTTCTTTCATTTTTGTCCTGGGGTATTTCCCCTTTCTTCTTTTTTATTTATTTATTTATTTTCTTTTTTGAAACAAGGTCCCACGTAGACTAGGACAACCTTGAACTCCTGATCCTCCTACCACTGCCTTGCAAATGCTGGGGTGACAAGTGTGTGTTGCCATGCCTAGCTTGCACGCCCATTTTACAGAGGAGGAAACTGAGGCTGGGAGGGAGTTAGAGGGGGAAATGCTGCAGGGGTCGGAGCCGCTGGGCATAGCAAAGAGCCCGGGTGGTCCTAAGAAGCTCCGGGTTCCTAGTGGGAGGAGCGGCGCGGGAGCACGGAGACCTGAGGCCGCGCGGTGCGGCCCCGCCCCCCACGGGGGACGTGAAGACGCGGACCCCGCGCAGCGTGGGGACATGTGACCGACTGCAGAGGCCGCGCGCTGCATCCCCGGCCCTGCCGCGCTGCTGCGCAGGACGCGGGGAGGCGCGCGCCGAGGCCCGGGAGCACCGCATGGGAGCACCACCCGGCGCGCGAGGAGGCGCGCGAGGAGGCGCGCGGCCGCACGGCCGGGGCGGGGTCCCCGCGGGGTCCCCAGCTTCGGGCAGAAACGAAACCGAAAGAGGGGCCCCAGGGAGGCGGAGCCGCGCGGGCGCCACCCAGCCCTACGGGGCCCGGACCCGAGCGCGGCCAGGTGTGCACCAGCCACCATGGCTCAGGATGGCGTGGAGGTAAGACAGCCGTGCCACCGGCGAAGGCCGCGCGGAAAGGGCTCCCGGGGACATCCCTACCCGGGCTGCCCCCTCCTCCATCCCTGGGCACAGCGGGGCTGTAGGGTCAGAGATCAGAAGGAAAGGGGGTAACCTGGCCTCCACCCCGCCACACACACACACACCCCGCCAGACCACAGTTTCGCACCCGGGAAGCTGGGACGCGCCGCAGTCTCCACCATCCCCCAAAGCCTGGAGAACTTTGGATTTTTCCAGGAAATGGCTTAAAGGGAGAGGGGGGTGGGGATGCGGAGGCCAGAAGCCAGGGTCAAGTTCGGTAGAATGAAGGTGCGGGCACTGCTGCCCGTCGCCCCCCACACCAGAGCTCATCCCCCCTCCATTCCAGTTGGAGAAGAGCGTCAGGCGCCTCCGAGAGAAGTTTCATGGAAAAGTGTCCCCCAAGAAGGCAGGAGCTCTTATGAGGAAGTTTGGCAGCGACCACACTGGAGTGGGGCGCTCCATTGTGTATGGTGAGTCGGCCCTGGGGCGACACTGAGTGAGTGTGGCTTAAGAAGCGCCTTAGCGCAGCGTTAGCGACCCTGGTTACCCCCGACCGCTGGTTCTCCGCCTCCTGGAACTCCTACACACCCTTCAAGAGCCCCTCCCATATTCTCCCACTAGGTGTCAAGCAGAAAGATGGACAGGAGCTGAGCAACGATTTGGACGCTCAGGTAACTATCCTCCCTCTCCCTCTCTTCAAAGGTAGGAGAGAATCCCCTTTCTCTTGGGCAGAAGGAACAAACCACTGCTGTGAGTGGCCCACCTTGCCCTCTAGGTTCCTTCCCTTCCTCAAGCAACCTGCAAACAGTAGGGGGTCGTTATGTGCTAATTACCTCAAATGGAGAGGACAGGACAGTAAGATGAGGTCCTGGATGTGGAGAAGGCTCAAGGGAACTCTCCCTTGCACTAGAAGAAAGGCTGGACTGGCTGAACTGGGGGGAAAGAGGTCCGATTGCAGAAGGAACAAGGGAATCAATATAACATGGTTGTTTTTCTTCTCGGCTTCTGTAGCTGGTACCCTGTGTGTTTAGCTTGCTTGAAAGACATACCAGAGTTTTGTTTTATTTGAGACGGGTTCTCATTGTGTAGCCCTGGACTGTCCTGGAATTCACTCTATAGACCAGGCTGGATTTGAACTCAGAGATCCACTTGGCCTCCACTTCCCAAATGCTGGGAATCAAGGCATGCAGTACCGTGCTGGGCACCTAAAAGGATCCAACAAATGATACTCTTTAGGTTTAGGTCTATAAACGATATGATAAAATAATAACAGCAGGACGTAGCCCAATGGAGAGCGCCCGTGGGGCATACCTCCAGGCCTTGGTTCATTTCATACCTCTCCTTGTGTTCCCAGGAGGCAGTCCAGTTAGACAGCAATGCAGCCCAGGGTCTTGACATTCACTAGGTTGCTGAAACCAGCAGCTGACTCAGGGATTCAAACTCTACTTGGAATGAAGCTTGGGCACTGAGAGGCCCCTCTGTGAGGACCCACTGTCTCCCAGCGGGAAGCAATAGAGCAGCCATTCAGACTGCTCAAAAGCCCCACAGCCGGGCGGTGGTGGCGCACGCCTTTAATCCCAGTACTTGGGAGGCAGAGGCAGGCGGATCTTTGTGAGTTCGAGGCCAGCCTGGTCTACAAAGTGAGTCCAGGACAGCCAAGCATACACAGAGAAACCCTGTCTCGAAAAACCAAAAAAAAAAAAGCCCCAAAGCCCAGAGCTTTTTTTTTTTTTTTAAAGATTTATTTTATTTATTTTATGCATATGTGTGCTCTATCTGTATGTACACCTGCATTCCAGAAGAGGGCACCAGATCACATTGTGGATGGTTGTGAGCCACCATGTGGTTGCTGGGAATTGAACTCAGGACCTTTGGAAGAGCACTAGGCAGTGCTCTTAACTGCTGAGCCATCTCTCCAGCCCCAAGCCCAGAGCTTTTTTAAGCCATGTGGCCAAAGGGCAGGGAGATGGCTCAGCTCTTAAGAGCACTTGCTGCTCTCACAGAGGACCTCAGTTCCATTCCCAGCACCCACATGGAACAGCTCACAACCACTCCAGATAGAGGAGATCTGACACCCTCTTCTGGCCTCCATGGATGGGCACTGCACGTGTGTATATGTACACAGGGAGACACACATACATATTTTTGTTTTTGTTTTTTTTTGTTTTTTCGAGACAGGGTTTCTCTGTGTAGCTCTGGCTGTCCTGGACTCGCTTTGTAGACCAGGCTGGCCTCGAACTCACAGAGATCCACCTGCCTCTGCCTCCCGAGTGCTGGGATTAAAGGCGTGCGCCACCACCGCCTGGCTTCACATACATATTTTAAAACTTTAAACTATGTGGCATCAAAGGCAAGGTGTCACACGTGTGGTGTCTGCAGATTGAGAGGTCATACAGGGCTCTGGGCCCCATGGGCCAGGATCCCTAAGTGACTTCAGAATCTGGGCCATCTGGGAAATGAGAATAGCAAATGTATTCACTCCTCGAGGCTACTTGGAATATTGTTTGTGCTTTTGTCGGTTTTTACGGTACCAGGGATTGAACTTGGAACTTCATACATTGCAGACAAGGTTTCTAATGCTCAGCCATGCTCCCAGCCTTCTATTTACTTGTAATCTTCCTGCCTCACCCTCCCAAGTAGCTTGAATGACAAGCCTATGTTGCCAGACCCAGCTCTGGTGGCTAATGGGAAAGCTCTCAACACAGGCAGTGTCTCATCTCTGCTAGTCCTATATACAGCCAGGGGCCTTTCTCTGGGCCAGGAGCCCCGTGCAGACGCTTTGCCCCTCTAAACACAAGTGTAGCACGCCAAAAGCCTTTCCAGTTTCTGCCCTCCCCCTTCTGTGTCTCCCCTCAGGACCCACCCGAGGACATGAAGCAAGACCAAGATATTCAGGTTTGTTGGTGAATGGCATGAGACAAGGTGTGGATGGGAGGAGACATGGATACCTGTCCATGGGGCAGGAGTGAGGATGTTCATGGTAGAGTCCAGAGGCAGTGGTGACCTTTTTTGTCTACATTTGTCCATGTTGCAGGCAGTGGCCACCTCTCTGCTGCCCCTGACAGAAGCCAATCTTCGAATGTTCCAAAGAGCCCAAGACGACCTCATCCCAGCTGTGGACCGACAGTTTGCCTGCTCCTCCTGTGACCATGTGTGGTGGCGCCGTGTGCCCCAGAGGAAGGAGGTGGTACCCCAGACTTAGCTTAAGTCCCTTTCATACCCCATTCCAGACCTCTGTGTCCAGAAATTATGTTTCTGACTGAAGGTCAACAACTCTGTGTGTGTGCGTGTCCATGAGTGTGTGTGTATATGTGTGTGTGTGTGTTCATGCATGTACAAGTGGAGGCTAGAGTTTGCTGGTGTGTTTCTCAGTTGCCTTTCACCTTAGTTTTTGAGACAGGGCCTCTAACTGAACCCTGGGGCTCATCAGTTCAGTTGGGGTGGGACAGCATGGCCCAGGAAGCCTCTTGTCTCAACTTCCCCAGCACAAGGGTTATAGGCACAGTTAGCCATGCCTGGTTCTTCTGTGGGTGACTATGGATTTGAACTCAGTCCCATGAGGCCAGCAGAGATGTTAACCCATTGAGCATCTCTCCACCCTTTTGTGTTTACTTTTGAGTCTTTTTAGTTTATTTACTTTATCCATATTAGTATTTTGCTCACATGTATGTCTGTGCACTACAGTGCCACATGGGTGCTGGGAATTGAACGTGGATCCTCCACAGAAATAACAAGTGCTCTTAGCCATTGAACCATCTCCCCAGCCCCTTGGTTTGGTCTGGTTGGGTTTTGGGAGGTTTTGTTTGGTTTTTGAGACAAGGTTTCTCTGTAGCCCTGGCTGTCCTAGAACTTGCTCTGTAGATCAGGCCTGGCCTCTAACTCAGAGATCGCCTGCTTCTGCCCCCCCCCCCCAATTGCTGCGATTAAAGACGTGCAGTACCATGCCCGGCTTGGCTTCCTAACCTCTTGATTAACGTGCTTCTGATAAAATCGGAGGGTGGCCAGGTGTGGTGGCTTGAGCCTTTAATCCCAACATTCAGGAGGCAGAGGCAGGCAGATCTCTCTGAGTTCGAGGGCACCCTGGTCTACAAAGTGAGTCCAGGACAGCCAGAGTTTGTTACACAGAGAAACTCTGTCTGGAAAGAAAAAAAAAAAAAAAAACAAGCTGGGCAGCAGTGGCAAACGCCTTTAATCCCAGCACTGGGGAGGCAGAGGCAAGTGGATCTCTTGAGCTCAAGGCCAGCCTGGTCTACAAAGTGAGTCCAAGACAACCAGGGTTTGTTAACACAGAGAAACCTTGTCTCAAAAAACCAAACAACAATAACAACAAAACAAAAGCAGAGGTCATGGCTCCATTAGTACAGCCTCAGCCTAGCTTTCATGAAGCCCTTGATTCCCTCCCCAGCACCAAGTACCAAGCACAGTGATGCAGGCTGCTCCCTCCTTCCGAGCATCCTCTATGGTTCCCTAGAGCTGGCTGCTCCCTCCCTCCTCCCATTGTATTTCCTGCAGCTCCCAGCACTTGAGAGGTGGAAGCAGGAGGATCGGGAGTTGAAAGCTAGCCTGGACCACATCAGACCCTGTCTGAGATCTGCACATTGGCCCTGACAGCCCTGGGTTCCTCCCTACCTTCTCAGGTGTCACGGTGTCGCAAGTGTCGGAAGCGTTATGAACCAGTGCCAGCGGACAAGATGTGGGGCCTGGCAGAATTCCACTGCCCAAAGTGTCGCCACAACTTCCGGTGAGAGCCCAGACCCCCGCCCCCCCCCCCCCCCGGCCCCCCCCCGCCCCCCCCCCGCCCTGTCCCAGCCTAGTCCCTTCCTCCTTTCCCCTGGGCCCAGCAGCCCCCTCAGCCCCTCACAGCCCTGCTGGCCCCCAGGGGCTGGGCACAGATGGGGTCCCCATCACCCTGCTACGGGTGCGGCTTCCCTGTGTATCCCACTCGGATCCTGCCCCCACGCTGGGACCGTGACCTGGATCGGCGCAGCACACACACCCACTCCTGCTCAGCTGCAGATTGCTACAATCGGAGAGGTGAGGCTCTCCCTACATTCTGTGTATTGTCCCCTGTGTATTGACCCCTGGGGCTGCTCCCTCCTTCCCTGAGTCCTCCATGGTTCCCTAGAGCTGGCTGGTCCCTTCCTCCTCCCATGGAGTTACCAGCAGCTCCATAGTGTCCAGCCTGTTAGGCCCATGGTCCCCAGTACCTGTGAGTCTGTTTTTGTCACCAAGTTCCCACCTCCCTAGAGAGTTAACACCTGTAAATTTTACGACCTCCATCTCATTTGACTCCAGTGGGTCGCCCTACAGAGCCCCAGTCCCCTCTTACCTCCAGAGTCTCACATGACCTCAGCATCTCTCCTTCCCCTAGAGCCCCATGTGCCTGGGACATCCTGTGCCCACCCTAAGAGCCGTAAGCAGAACCACCTCCCCAAAGTGCTGCACCCCAGCAACCCCCACATCAGCAGTGGCTCCACAGTGGCCACGTGCCTGAGCCAAGGTGGCCTCCTGGATGACTTGGACCACCTCATCCTGGAGGACCTGAAGGAGGAGGAGGAAGAGGAGGAGGGTGACGGTGGGTCCCGAGAGTGACCCTGGCCAGGCACACACAAGAACAACAGACGCTGGCTGTGGACACCTCATGTTGCTATAAGAAGAGACCAGCTCAAGGAGATAGGAACAGCCTTGGAGGTACTCCTGGGACAGTCACAACCGCACAAGCCGGGTCAACATAACAGCCTTCTTCAGAGAGTACGCCCCACCGCGGAACTCAGCCCAGTAGACCCCGTCCTGGTAGCGGCTCCGGTAATGACCTCCATGATACCATACACCATTGAGGTTGGAGTGGGCACAGGCATGGTACCACCAGCCCCCACGATGGTACAGGGCACAGTTGCCTGAGGGGAGAGGGAGAATTTGTGTTCCCACGAAAATAAAAGTCTCTACCAGCACTTCTTTGTGCAAAGCTTTTGCAAGCATCCCTCAAACCTTCCCTGTCTTATTGACTAGAAGCCCCATCCTCCATTCTTCACCAAAATAAAAGGCTTTGGCGTCTCACTTTGTTCTTCAGAGTAATAGCCTTAATTCCCTATCTCCTTACCAAAGTAAGATGACGCATGTCTTTCCCATATTTTCTGCAAAGTAGTGATCTATCATTCATTCCTTGGTTGGGGGTGGGGCATCTGTTTCCTTTCCAGAAGGTTTATTCCAGGTGTACTGGCATGCACCTGTAATCTCAGTATCTGGGGCAGAAGCAAGAGGGTCTGGAGTTCCAGACCAGACTGGGCTCCATAGTGAGATCCTATCTCAAAAACAGACTAGGGATATAGCTTAGTGGTAGAGTGTGCTTAGATTGCAGGGCGGGGGGGGTGCAGCTCTGTCCCCCCATTAAAGGAAGTTTAGCTTTCACTCTCAGCCCTCTAAACAGTATAGGGTGCCTGGGTCTTTCAGTCATAGCCCCTTGCTCTCTAGTTGGCATAGAACTAACTCTGAGGTACTTAGCCTTATGGGAGTTTCTTTCTGAGACAGGGTATCCTGTAGCCCAGGCTGACCTTGAACTTGTTATCACAGGATGACCTGGAATTGCTGCCCCTCAGGCCTTCATCTCCTGGTGCTGGGACTGCAGTCTTGCATCCCCACACCCAGCTCACCACAAGGAAAGTCTTACGTTTGTTTTTACTGTAGGTGCCCACAGAGGCTAGAAGAATCAGATCCCCTGGCACTAGAGTTACAGGCTGTTGTGAACTAACTACCTAGTGTGGGTGCAGAGAACCGAACTCAGGAAATATAGTATGTGCTCTGAACTGCTGAGCCATCTCCAGCCACCCAGAAGGGAAACTTAACTTTACTGCTTTTCACTCTAACCAGAACAAGTCCCACCTCCCTGCCCTCCCACCAGAATAAAAGCTCTCCTTACCAGAATAAGAGTCTCGATCCCTATCCACAGTGCTGAAAGGTTTGTCATTGTGCCAGGAGAGGGAATCTCCAGCGTCACCATGGTACTGGCCAAGCCGCAGACGGTAATGGTCACTCTCAGGTTCCAAGGAGAAGCTGTCATAGTGGGCGCGTGCCCCACGGCCCCCCCAGTCCTCTAAGAGTATCAGCAGCTCATGGTCCCCACGGCTGGTCACCTGATGCACAGGTTCCAAGCCCAACCAGTATTCCCCGTCTGGCCGCCCAAAGCCCACCTGGAAGGGCAGAAGGAACAGGATGAGGTATCCTCCCTGCCCAGCACAGTCTCTGTCACCCCTGCCACAAGCACCCACCTTGTAGTGCTGCCAGTTGGTGAAGAAGTTGACAGAGCCATCTTGCCGCCTCTGGATGACAGTCCAGCCTCCACCTTCCTGTTGCTGTTCACACCACACGGATACCACACGCCGGCCCAGCTGCAGCTCATACACTCCACTTTGCCGGTGACCTGCCCTGTGAGCCTCTGCACAATCCCTCCATGGGCCTGTGGCAAGGTACAGACTGAGTCAACCAATCCCTTCTGGATCAGAGTCCTGATCCTCCTTGCCAGTCCCCTTACCCAAATAAAAGTCTTCTGTCTCCACTTGAGGAAGGGCCATTTCCTCATCAACCCCTCTTCTCAGTAAACATGGGCCTATGAGCCAACTTCTCACCAAAGTACCAGTCCTAATCTCTCATGCCCTCATCAACGTAAGAGGACCCCAGTGGTGGCACACACCTTTAATCCCAGCCTGGTCTACAGAGGGAGTTCCAGGACAGCCAGGGCTACACAGAGAAACCCTGTCTTGAAAAGAAAAAAGAAGCCGGGCAGTGGTGGCGCACGCCTTTAATCCCAGCACTTGGGAGGCAGAGGCAGGCGGATCTTTGCGAGTTCGAGGCCAGCCTGGTCTACAAATTGAGTCCAGGACAGCCAGGGCTACACAGAGAAACCCTGTCTCGAAAAACAAACAAAAAAAATACAAAAAAAAAAAAAAGAAAAGAAAAAAGAAAAGAGTACCCACATCCCTATTTCCTCTTCCTATCTCTTCCCACTATAGTACGAAGATGGATCTTGTTTTGTTTCTGTACTGTTGAGAGGCAACCGAAGACCTTGGTGCTCTACCACTAGAGCACATCTCCAGCCTGCCCTTCTAACAGACTAATAGTCCTTTCTTCTTTTCTTCTTCTTCTTCTTCTTCTTCTTCTTCTTCTTCTTCTTCTTCTTCTTTTAGGTTTTTCTGAGACAGGGTTTCTTTGTGTATCTCTGGCTGTCCTGGACTCACTTTGTAGACCAGGCTGGCCTTGAATTCACAGAGACTTGAACTCACAGAGATCCACCTGCCTCTGCCTCCCTGAGTGCTGGGATCAAAGGCATGCACCACCACGCCTGGCTAGTCCTTTCTTCTTATCCCCTCATCAGAAGAAGAGCACCATTCCCTCACACCACAAGCCAAATCCTAACTCTAGTATTTTCATCTACCCACATGGCACTGAACCCCTAGGTCTTCCTCTCTCTCTCTCTCTCTCTCTCTCTCTCTCTCTCTCTCTCTCTCACACACACACACACACACACACACACACACACACACATCTCCCAGCAGGCCTGCCCTGACTTACCCACTGGCCTGGTGGAGACAGCAAGGTGCCCTGTGGGCAGGGGCGAGGATGAAGGCTCCTGCTGCCTCAAGCTCTGATCTCTCTGGTGCTCTGAAGTTTGGTCTAGCCTCCCGCTGGTGTTGCTGGCACTGCCTACTAGACTCAGAGGAACCAAAGGCACCAGGGGCAGTGGCAGGACCTGGGGCCATACATTCAGACATAATTGCATTAACCCCTTAGCTGAGGAGGCTGGGCATCCCCTGCCGAGGTCGGTGGGGCAGCCAGGGTAGATAAAATCTCCCACCAGATAAACAGAAAATCAGGCAAGGCAATGTCCCACCCAACCTAACACTGGCAGAGGGCAAAGGGGGGTGTTGGGGACTGGAGCTCAGGCCCTCACCCTTGCATAGCAAGCACTCTTCCAAAATGAGCCTGTCTCCCAACCCTGATTAACTTGTTTCTTCTGGTTTTTGTTTGAAAAGAGGTCTCACTCCAGCTGGGCAGCCTGGGACTTGTAACAACCTTCCTGCCTTTGCCTCCTGCGCACTGGGGATTGCAGGTACACGCAATGCCTGCCATACTCTGTAGTTTTGAGCTCATAGAAGGCTGGACCAGTCGCACTCTATTGGTGATATCTGAGTCACTGCACCTATCTGCTGAGCACATGGACCTTGGACAATGTAGAAAAATCTGCAGAACCATCACTAATCCAAAATTCAGGGCCACCGCTGGGGTTGTGGTTCAGCAGTCGAACAGTCGCCTCACATACAGGAGGTCCCAGTGACCCCAAAACCAACAGGAGTGAAAAAAACAGCCCAAGCCAGGCCTGTTGTCTCATGTCTGTCTCATTCCAGCGCCTAGGAGGCATGAGGATCAAGGTAATCCTCAGCTACACAAGGAGCCAGAACTCAGTCTGGGCTACATGAGACCCTGTCTCAATTAAAAAAAAAAAAAAAAAAGCCAGGTAGTGGTGGTGCACGCCTTTAATCCCAGCACTTGGGAGGCAGAGATAGGTGGATCTCTGTGAGTTCAAGGCTACCTTGGTCTACAAAGTGAGTTCCAGGACAGCTAGGGATACACAGAGAAACCCCCAAAAAACCAATATATATATGTACACACACACACACAGTCCTTGTGTATGGTAACTGTCAGTATGAGCCTAAGTGCTTGTAAATATTTTCCTGCAGTGGATGAGGTTCTCTCCAGCCGTTCACCCGGAGGAGCAGCGGGTGGCGCCGCAGGAACTGTTTCAGATTTGGGATCTGTAATAGTCGGGAGTAGGTACCTGCTGCTGGCCCCGTTCCGGGCCCGCGCACGCGCGCTGCAGGCGGCCGAGGAGGCTGCTATGCTGGCTCAAAAGCTGCGTATGCTCACGGAGCTGCGCGTCCACCTGCTGCAGGCGCGCCGTCGTCTTGCGCGCCTCAGCCTCGGCGTCCAGCGCGCGCTCCGCTAGCAGACCAAGCGCGGCAGCAGGCTCCGCCCCCGGGCCAAGCTCCGCCCCAGCTTCCTGCTGCAGTTGCGCGCGCAGCTGGCCCAGGCGCGCGTTCAGGTCGCGGCTTTGCTCGCGCAGCGCGCGCACCTCGCCCGCGAGCGCCCCTCCTTCCGCCGAGCGCCTTTGCAGCGCGCGCAGCAGCTCCTCGTGGCGGCCCACGCGCATGCGCAGCGCGGTCAGTTCGCCGTCCGGGTCAGCTTCCGAGCTTCTGCAGACCTCGGCAGTCTCCTTCTGCGGGGACAGTACCAGGGTGACGCGGCATCGCGTGGCACCTCCAAGCGCCCGCCACGCGCTCAACAAGAGCAGCAGCTGCAGTGTGCGAAGCCTGGTAGTCCCCATGGCCACCTGCAGCGGAGAGGGAGGAGGCTGCTGTCTGTTTTAACGCAGGCTGGTCTGAAAGCTCCCAGGTAGCCAAGGAGGACGATGGAGTCATGAGTCTTGATCCCCAGGCCTTACCTCCACGGTCTCCTATCACAGCCGATTCAGCAAGCAGCATCTGTTTACATCAGAATCCCTTTCCATCCCCGGTTCCAGACACCTAGTTCTCCACCCACAACTTTCGGTGGCCTCCACCTCCTGTGTGTGTGTCTGTCTGTGTGTGCTGGGGATGGAACTGTAGACCTCACTCATGCTGGGCCACTTATTTCTAATTTGAGATACGGTGTACATAGCCCAGACTGTTTCCTAACTTGGGATCCTACTGCCTGAGCTTCTCAATCACTAGATGGCCGATGTGTGCCACTGTGCCACGCCTCACAAGGTGTCTTCAGCCAGGTTAATATTCAGGCCTCCCCTTTCCTGCCTTGCAGCGCTCACACCCAGGTCCTCATGCCACCAATCCCAGGCACTCAGGGTGACACACTTGCACCTGCTCAGAAGGAAGCATGTGTGCAAAGGTTCTGAGGTTGGATCTCATTTCAGATGTGCTGAAAGAGTAAACAGCATGGAGGCCTGTGAGGATGGAAGAGGGAGGGAATGAACAAGAAGACAAGAAAGCCCTTGAGGTTCTGCTCTGAAGCACGGAGAATCGTGGAAATTTCTGAGTTAGAGGCAGGGTGGAGTAGCTACAGCAGCCCCTCACCAGGCAGGAGCTCCCAGCACTGGGCAGGGTCTCTTCTTTTTGGCATATGTGGCTTCCTTCATAGGCAAACCTGGAGTACAAACAACCTGGGAGGCCCCTTCCACTCCCCTACCCAAATCAAGACCAGGAGTCCCTAGACAAACAGCATCTACCTACATCCACTTCTACCCCACTCTCACCTCTCACGACTCAGATGCTGACTCCAGTGAGGTTTGCAGCAAACCCACAAAATCTGAGGAAGACCTGAAGGATTGAGAGGGCCACTGAGCTGTCTGGATAGAGGAGGCTGGAAGGACAGAAGCAGAGAGGAGGCTTGGAAACCACCCACCCCCCCCCCCCCCCAGCCTGGGATGTAGCCTGGGAGCACAGCAAGTGTAAATATTTAGTATTTCTAGTGTGAGAACCCTGAACAGAAGAGCCAGATCCCCTTGCCCAGGCCTCCAGAGCATGATAAGAGAGGCCACTGCCCTCCATGAGTTCCTTTCTGTGAGAGGTTCACAGAGCTTGGGAGGCCCTGGTAGACCTGTGGGACCCTGACTCCAACAACCGTGACATACTAAAATGACAACAATGGGTATTAACGAGCAACCTGCCTGGTGTTGGGGACACCCTTAAGGAGTAAAATTTATTTAATTCTAGCAGCCAGGCTAGGAGTGTAACTCAACTGCAGAGCCCCTTCCTAGAATCCCCCCAATGAGGGGCTGGAGGTGTGGCTCAGTTGTAGAACACTTGCAAGATCTGGGGTTGGTACCCAATGCTGCCAGAAAAAAAACAAAACCTCAGGACATGGTAGCCCATGCTTAATCACAGTACCTGGGAGGCAGAGACAGTTGGATCTCTGTAAGTTCCAGCCAGCCAGTGAGAAAGACTCAAGAAAAGGGGTGGGGTGGGTGTTAGATCTGGATTGATGGAGACAAAGTGAAAATAAAAGAAAGAGGAAACCAACCTCAACAGAAACATTGTCCTTTACTAGAATGATGAAATGGAGACTGTACCGAACCCAGGGGGCTTGGGGTTTAGAGGGCAGAAAAGGGAACTTTGGGTGGAAATTTTTTTTTTTTTTTTTTTTTTTTGGTTTTTCGAGACAGGGTTTCTCTGAATATCTCTGGCTGTCCTGGGCTCGCTTTGTAGACCAGGCTGGCCTCGAACTCACAAAGATCCACCTGCCTCTGCCTCCCAAGTGCTGGGATTAAAGGCGTGCGCCACCACCGCCCGGCTTGGGTGGAAATTTTTATCTGTTGTTCTTTGTAGTTTCAGGGCTGAGATATCCCCACCATTTATTTATTTATTTTGGCTTTTCAAAACAGGGTTTCTCTGTAGTCCTGGCTGTCCTGGAACTCCCTGTGTTCAAGACCAGGCTGGCCTTGAACTCACAGAGATCCACCTGCCTCTGCCTCTCAAGTGCTGGGATTAAAGGTGTGAGCCACCACACCCAGCCATCACAGACAGTTTCGAACTGCCATGTGGGTGCTGGGATTTGAACCCTGGTGCTTTGGATGAGCAGCCAGTGCTCTTAACCGGTGAGCCATCTCTCCAGCCCCCCAGCCAAAAAAAAAAAAAAAAAAAAAAATTAGCATATGTTGACCTTGTCAGGTTTCCCCTGGCTCCTGTCTGCAGATGTTCTTATTACTATGTTGGCTTTCCTGTCAGACAAGATGTTATGGGTGTGCAAGCCAGGGGGTTTGTACGCTTGTCTGAGGCTCTTTGGTTTAGATCATTATCTAGTCACTGCTCTAGTGCTGTGAAGAGACACTGTGAACAAGGCAATTTACACAAGAAAGCATTTAATTGGGAGTTTGACTGCAGTTTCAGAGGGTGAGTACATGACCATCATGGCAGAAGCATGGCAGCAGGAATGCAGATATAGTCTGGGGCAGTAGCTGAGAGCTTGCATCCGACCCACAAGCAGGAGGCAGAGGAAGGCACTGGGCCTAGAATGATCTGATCACTTGAAACCTCAAAGCCCAGCCTCAGTGACATACGTGGTCCAATGAGGCCAAACCTCCTAATCCTTCCCACACTGTTCCACCAACCGGGAAGTAAGGGTTCACCTTATTCAAACCACCACCAATAGTCATTAACTATTCATTGGGTGTGGGGTGGCACAAGCCTTTCATCCTAGCATAAGGAGGCTGAGCCCGGTGGATCTGGGTGAGTTCCAGGCTAGTCTAGTCTACATAATAAGACCCTGTCTCAAAAAATAAAAGAAAAAGAGAAGAAAGGATGAATGAGCTCACACTCCTGCACATAGTACACACCTTAAAAGGAAAATGCTTACTGGATGGTGGTGGTGTAAGGCTGTAAAAATTAATGAATACATGGCCTTCTCCTCTGTGGTGAGACCCTGACCTCACTCCTTCTGAAAACCTTCCACAGAACTCAGTCCTTGAAAACATCAAAGCTTACATAGCTGACCGGTCTGTTCAGACTCCCCTCTGTTCACTCCTCTACACTCCCCACTTGTGTTACCACCTAACTTAACATACTCTTTGTTCCTTTATCACCACCTGTGGCTGTTGCCTTGCCTGCTAAAAAAGGCTACTCCTTGGTGCCTCCACCTTTTTTGTAGCCACTTGTGTATTTAAAGGGCCAGAGAACCATTTTACGGGGTTCATTCCTCTACGGGGGAATCGAACCCTGGCGCGTCAGTTTAATAAACCTCATGTCTATTACAGCGAATGGGGGCATTGGTGGTCTTTGGGTGTCAGGATTCGGTGAGCCCCTCTCGGGTTCAACAGTGGCACATGCCTTTAGTCCCAGCACTTGGGAGGCAGAGGCAGGTGGATCTCTGTGAGTTCTAGGAAACCCTGGTCTACAAAGCAAGTTCCAGGACAGCCCAGACTGTTACACAGAGAAACCCTGTCTCAAAAAACCAAAACCAAAACAAAACAAACAAAATAACAAAATATATGTGTGTGTGTGTGTGTGTGTGTGTGTGTGTGTGTGTGTGTGTATGTATATATATGGACCT
>CAJQZJ010034167.1:3522251-3537512 GCA_907164525.1 Lophiomys imhausi
AGGGTGGTCCATGCCTTTAACCCCAGAACTTAGGAGGCAGATGCAGGAAGATCATTGTGAGTTGGAGGCCAGTCTGGTCTACAAAGCAAGTCCAGGACAGCCAAGGCTATTACACAGAGAAACCCTGTCTCGAAAAACCAAAAAAAAAAAAATCCTATAAAGTTGTAATTGGAGTTAGATCAATATAAATTAGATTTAGTGAATATCTAGGGGCTTCTGATTAAGTCTCTTAAAAGGGGGCATGAAGATCAGCCTGGCATGGCAGCATATGGACTAAAAACAGGGTTTATGGCTTGGCACTGTTTTCAGCTACTAATAGCCTTATAAAGTGGGTGGAGCCCAGATTAGGCTGAAACCAGGAGAGACCCTATTTAAGGACGAAGTAGGTGGAGCCTGACGGTTCCCATGATAGAGACAACAAGATGCCAGTCAGCTTGTATCATCTGGTGGAGCCGATCCAGGCAGACTGAGAACCTGATCTCAAACAGAGCTGTAAAAATACAGTCAGATTTCCCTGAGGCAGAAAGAAGCTGGCGAGCAGAGAAGGCCTCAGCAAGGCAGCAAAAAGCCAAGGACTAAACCCCTTAGCACAGTATTTGCCCTGAGGGGTACAACCGGTTCAAACAACAGCCTGAATAGAACTGCAGCCAGCTCCAAAGTCTGAGGCAGAGCAGCTGAGTGACTAATGCAAACTGACCTAGGTTGGTCTAAGGACAGCTGAGGCTCCAAAAAGAAGAAAGTCTCAAGCCTCATTTAAATGAAGCTGCCATAGCAATGCAGTAGCCAGTTTACCCTAAAGGACCTAAGTCTGATGTGTTTCTGAAGAAAGACTGCTGACCAAGTACCCTAAAGGACCTGCTCCTGAGGTGTTCCTGATGACTGAGGACCTGCCCCAGAGACTGTATCCTTTTTTTTTTTAACCCAGCTATCACCCAAAACATTTAGACTCTATTATATTATTTGTTAAACAGGCTTCACAACACAAAAACTGAGCAGTTATTACTCTATTCTTAACCCACTAAGCTAATCTGGCTTTCTCCCAGTGTAAATCTCAGAGATATTTGCACTTTGTGGCTTTTCTGTTTCAGCTGAATCTCTCCTCATCTCTCTCCCGCCTCTGCCTCTCACTAAATTCTCCTTTTCCTCCTTAACTCCTCCTCCCCTGGAGGCCAGGAAGCCCAGCCCTATTCTCTCCCCTGCTCAGAGATTGGCTGTAAGGCAGGCGGATCTCTGTGAGTTCAAGGCCAGCGTGGTCTACAGAATGAGTTCTAGGACAGCCAGGGCTACACCGAGAAACCCTGTCTCAAAAAGCATTTTAAAAAAAAAACAACCCACAAACATTTGACTTCAGGTAATCCTTCCTCCTTCAAGATCAGGACCAATCAGAATTCTACAAGTATCTCAGACCATGGACACCAGCCAATCCCAACAAGGGTCATGTAGCCACAACTAGAATTCCTCTAAGTGTCCTAAAAGAAACCTGTGAGCTTTTCTTGGGTTGTTGCCATTATGTATGGTCAACCACAACATGCTGGTTGTTTCTGCAGAATAAACTCTCTTTGCTTTTGCATACTATTTGAGTCTGTGGCCTTACTTCAGTGATTCTTAGATATATGAACCCAATAAAGTAGCCAAAAAAGTATGCCTCCAAGGAAGAAAGAGAAAATGAAAGGAGAGTCAACCTAAACTAGGATGTATTTAAAAAAACCATAAGTATGGGGGCTGGAGAGATGGCTCAGAGGTTAAGAGCACTGCCTAGTGCTCTTCCAAAGGTCCTGAGTTCAATTCCCAGCAACCACATGGTGGCTCACAACCATCCACAATGTGATCTGGTGCCCCCTTCTGGAATGCAGGTGTACATGCAGATAGAGCACACATATGCATAAAATAAATAAAATAAATCTTTAAAAAAACATAAGTATAAATGAATATTTTATTAACCTATATTTAATAATACCTAATAAGCACCTATAACCTATAACCTAATAACACCTAAACAACCCTACCCTAACTCTTTTGAAAAGATACCAGGATATGAGTCCTTTCTTTGAGCAATGTGACCAGCCTTCTATCTGCTGGCACACCTCAAGCAGCATTCAGCAGACTGGCTCTGGCATAGTCATGGAAGTCTTTTTCTTATTTTTTAAAGATTTATTTATTTATTTGTTCTGTATACAGTGTTCTTCCTGCATGTATGCCTGCACTCCAGAAGAGGGCACCAAATCCCATTATAGATGGTTGTGAGCTACCATGTGGTGCTGGGAATTGAACCCGGGGCCTCTGAAAGAGCAGCCAGTACTCTTGACCTCTAAGCTATCTCTCCAGCCGAAGTCATTAAAGTCTTATTTTCAGCTTGGTTCAGCTTTTTCCAGGCCTAGCGTTGCCTTTGCCACGTGGCAGTTCCTGCTACCTATGTGCCTCACACACTCAACTTGGGACTGGCTTCAGTCATACATGGCACAGATGCTGTACCACAAGCAGTCTAGTCTTTTAAATCTTTGACTTCAGGTAATCCTTTCTGAGATACTTGTATAATTCTGTCTAGTCTTCAAAGCCTTGCCACAGCCTCAGGTGATATAGATTGATTGCCCTGTTGCCTATTTTCCAGGTCCTCTCTGTAGCCTCAGATTCCACTTGCCTCCTTGTGCCTCATTCACTTACTGATGTACCTTAGGCCGCTCTGCTCCCACTGTTGTCCTTTTCCTGGCCTTCTTGGGCTGACTCATGGCCTCAGGACTGGCAGATAACATATGTTGCTTCACACCTTGTCTCTCTTTTCTCAAGGGGGGCTTGTCCTCACATGGCTAGGGCATCTATTGCACACGGTGGCTCCCTCTCTTACCTCCGTGGGGGCTCCTCAACCTCACCCTCATGTCCTTATATAGGGTGTGGCTTTTGCAGGTCTTTCTCTGGGTCTCGAAGGCTCTTGAGGTCTGATGACCCTAGGCCATGCCGCTCCACCAGGTGCTTTCTCCATGTCCCTCAGAGCTGGGGCTTTGCAGCTAAGCCCCTTTACTGGGCACAGTCCACAGGCTTCAAAATGAGGCTTTCCTCTGCCCCTCCTTGACCACAAGTCTTGGGCAGTGTTCTGTTGCTGAAAGCTTCAGCTAGAGCCTTTCAAACTGTGGCTCTGTTGAGAAGTCCTCTTTCCGTTTCCCAGGCTTTGAAAAGGTCCATATGCTGCCAGGTGCCAGGTTGACCTGCATCCCCCCTTAGAAGTCTGGTTTTCAGAAGTCCTTACTAATTCCCTACAGATAAGAAATCCAATACGTGACAAGACAGAGATGACTCAGGGTTTAGAGCAGAGCACTTGTTGCTCTTGCAGAGGACCCAGGTTCAATTCCCAGCACCCCCATGGGAGCTCACAGCCATCCGTAACTCCAGTTCCCTCTTCAGGATGCCCTTTTCTTGCCTTCACAGGTACCAGGCACACAAGAGGTACACAAACATCCATGCATGCATGTGGGGGGCTGCGGTTCTCCCCTTTTCCCCATGACTCTTGGCCACCAGTGCTTGTGGTCAAGGGGAGCAGATGACATGGAACAGGGTTTGGATGGCTGTGAGTATGATGGATTAAAACAACCCAGGACCAGCTGTAGAGAGGCAGATCAACTTTATTGGGGTGACTGAGCTTAAACAGAACTTGGGGAAGCTGAGTGTGGTGGCCTTTGATCCCAGCACTTGGGAGGCAAAGGCAGGTGGATCTCTGTGAGTTCAAGGCCAGCCTGGTCTACAATGTGAGTTCCAGGACAGCCAGGGCTACACAGAGAAACCCTGTCTTGAATAAATAAATAAATAAATAAATAAACAAACAAATAAATAAATAAAACTTGGGGAGTGGGTAGGGGTTTCCAGAGTGGACACAAATGATTGGATGGAGCTAGGAATGCCAGACAGAGAAACCCTGTCTTGAATGAATGAATGAATAAATAAATAAAAACTTGGGGAGTGGGTAGGGGTTTCCAGGGTGGACACAAATCATTGGATGGAGCTAGGAATGCCAGGGATGCCTCATTTACATTTGGCACCATGGTCCTATCACAAGAAGGGGAACATAATACCTAATTAGCCTATGAGTGGGGGAGTGGGGAGGGAATCTTAGCAGGGAACTGTGTCAAAGGTCATAGTCCAGGTGTGTCTAGAGGCATTCCAGAAATCCCAGGTGCTGCTGAAAGGGTTCTAATCAGGAGAAAGGTAGTTATGTTGGGACCTATTTTAGTTTTTAGCATACTTATAACCATCTTGCTTTTGGTCTCCATTTTGATCATGGAATGAAACTGAGTTCAAGTTCTCAGGCTCTGCCTGCCTGACATAAAAATGGCCTTTTATTTACAATTCAATACTTGTTGGATGTTCTGCTTGAATTAATGATGTATGTTCTACTTAAACAAAACCATAATACCCTGCCATGTTCCTGCTGGGGAACTAGAAAGCCACAACTTTCCCCTACCCTAACTCCCACCCAAACAGCTTAAAATGCTTTGTCTAGCTACCTAGGCACAATGTACCTGGAACAGAATTGTTTCTTCTTGCTTGGTTATGATTTTTCCCTTTAAAAACTCCGGCTGAGCCGGGCAGTGGTGGCGCACGCCTTTAATCCCAGCACTTGGGAGGCAGAGGCAGGCGGATCTTTGCGAGTTCGAGGCCAGCCTGGTCTACAAAGTGAGTCCAGGACAGCCAGGGCTACACAGAGAAACCCTGTCTTGAAAAACCAAAAAAAGAAAAAAAAAAAAAAAAAAAACTCCGGCTGAGCTGGGCGTGGTGGCACACGCCTTTAATCCCAGCACTCGGGAGGCAAAGGCAGGCAGATTTCTGTGAGTTCAAGGCCAGCCTGATCTACAAAGTGAGTCTAGGACAGCCAAACCCTGTCTCAAAAAAAAAAACAACCAAACAAACAAACAAAAACTCTGGCTAGGCAGTGGTGATACATGCCTTTAATCCCAGCACTCAGGAGGTAGAGGCAGGTGGATCTCTGAGTTCAAGGCCAGCCTGGTCTACAGAGCTAGTTCCAGGAGAGTCAAGTCTACACAGTGAAACCCTGTCTCAAAAAACAAAAACAAAACCCAAAAAACGACCAAACAAACAAAAAACAAAACTCACTCTGAGAATGGTTCAGAGTTCCAGTCCTGGTTTCTGAATCCAGACTGGGTCCCTGAACAGTAAGTCTTTGTTCAGCATTCAATTAAACTTCCATCAATCTGAGCCTGGTGTTTTGAGTGGTCAGTGTGCAGCTATTCCTGAACCATAACAGTTAAACCTGTAACTTCACTTCTTTTTTTTTTTTTTTGGTTTTTCGAGACAGGGTTTCTCTGTATAACAGCTCTGGCTGTCCTAGACTCACTTTGTAGACCAGGCTGGCCTCGAACTCACAGATATCCGCCTGCCTCTGCCTCCCAAGTGCTGGGATTAAAGGCGTGCGCCACCACCGCCCGGCGTAACTTCACTTCTTACTTGATATATCTCAGGGAGAGAATGTGTGGGGTCTGGGAACCCCCAGTAGAGAAGAGTAAGTGTATACATTTATATAAATGAATGACTCTGTTTAGCCAAGCATGGTGGCACATGCCTCTAATACCAGCCCTCAGCGTAGCCAGGCTGGCCTGCAAAAGTGAGATCCTGTTTCAGAATAAGAAAAGTCTGTCTGAAAAGGACAGCGAAAAGGGGAGAGGGGGAGAGAGAGAGAGAGAGAGAGAATGAGTTGCATGCCTTGTGAAAAGACGCAGGATAGGGATTCGAACCCTCAATTCACTGCGGCACGGTATGGTTCTTTTTTCTTTTTCTTTTTGGTTTCTCGAGACAGGGTTTCTCTGTGTAGCCCTGGCTGTCCTGGACTCAGAGAGATACACTGGCTCTGACTCCCGAGTGATGCGATTAAAGGCGTGCGCCATCACGCCCGACCTTTTTTTCTTTTTTTGGGTTTTTGTTTTTGTTTTTTTGTTTTTGGTTTTTCGAGACAGGGTTTCTCTGTTTAACAGCTCTGGCTGTCCTGGACTCGCTTTGTAGACCAGGCTGGCCTCGAACTTGCAAAGATCCGCCTGCCTCTGCCTCCCAAGTGCTGGGATTAAAGGCGTGCGCCACCACCGCCCGGCTCTTTTTTTGGGTTTCTTGAGACAGGATTTCTCTGTGTAACCATACTGTCTGTCCTGGAATTCATTCTGTAGCCAGACTGGCCTCGAACTCACAGAAATCCGCCTGTTGCTGCCTCCTGAGTGCTGAGATTAAAGAAGTGCACCACCCCGACTGGCTCCCGCACAGGATCTTTAAAACAAGCCCAGTAAATATTTCCGGTTTGGTCCCTTAAAACACCCAGCGTTGTGCCGGGCGGTGGTGGCGCACGCCTTTAATCCCAGCACTTGGGAGGCAGAGGCAGGCGGATCTTTGTGAGTTCGAGGCCAGCCTGGTCTACAAAGCGAGTCCAGGACAGCCAGAGATATTCAGAGAAACCCTGTCTCGAAAAACCAAAAAAAAGAAAAAAAAAAAAACACCCAGCGTTAAGGATCGCCAGATGACGTCATTGGTGGGCGCACCGGAAGTGGTAAACACACGCACCTCCCAGAGTCGGAAGTTGGCCACGCCCGGGGTGAAGTTGGCCCCCATTGAGCCTCCTGCATCGGAAGTGAGCGGTGTGCGCCGGAAGCGGCCACAGAGGTTGCCTCGTGGAGAAGCAGGCAGCATGGGCCAGTCAGGGCGGGTGAGGCGCGGCGGCCCGGGCGGGCATGGGGCGCCGGTGGGGTCGCGACCGAGGCCGGGGCGCTCACCGCCCGCCTGTCGTCCCCGCAGTCCCGGCATCAAAAGCGCGCTCGCGCACAAGCACAGCTCCGCAACCTTGAGGCCTACGCCGCACAGCCGCACTCGTTCGTGTTCACGCGAGGCCGGGCAGGTCGCAGTGTGCAGCAGCTCAGCCTGGATGTGCGGCGGGTCATGGAGCCTCTCACCGCCACCCGCCTGCAGGTGTGCATCCCCCCAGCCCCTTCAGCTCGTCCCCGGGCTCGGCTTCGTGGCAGCGCGAGGGACTTCAGCGAGGACTTGGGGCCAGAGGTTGATGGTTAGATTAAGTAGCGGAGCGCCTTCCTTCCCTGTGGGAGGCCCCGGCTCAATCCCCAGCACCGCTTGAACCAGGCATAATGGTGTACAGACGAACTCGCAGCACTCTGGAAGAGGAGGGAGGGAGAGATCACGTTGGAGGACAGCCGTGGTTACACAGTGAGGTCTTGTGTAAAAAAACAAAGGGTGGGGTGTGCAATTGAGAGATGACTCTGGGGCAAAGGGGGCTTACTGCTAAGTCTGAGTTCAGTTCCCGCGCCTCGTGTAGTGGAGGGATGAACCACCTCCTGAAGGTTTTCCTCTGACCTTTCGCCTATGCACACACTTACATGCTTGCACACAAAATAAATACTTTAAATATTGGGGGGGGGTCAAGCGTGGTGGCACATGCCTTTAATCCCATCACTCAGGAGGCAGAGGCAGGTGGGTTTCTGTGAGTTCAAAGCTAGCCTGGCCTACAAAGTGAGTCTAGGACAGCCAGGGCTGATACACAGAGAAACTCTGTCTTGAAAAAAACCGAAAAGGAAAAACAAAACAAAAAAACTTTTGTTTTTGAGTGCTGGGGCTATAGCTTAGGGATACAATTAAATCCTTAGTACTCCAGAAAGGGTGGCGGTGGTCAGAAATAACATCTGAGAATCCTCAGTTCAAGCTTCTTTGCTCAATAAGAAATATCTGTATCCATTCCCTTCTCCAATTACCAGGTTCGAAAGAAGAACTCACTGAAGGACTGTGTGGCAGTGGCTGGCCCCCTCGGGGTCACACACTTCCTTATCCTGAGCAAAACAGACAGCAGTGTCTATTTGGTGAGTGGGCACCACCACACCGTGCCTTTCCCTCCCTTGGCCTGGGCTGTTCCTCCCTCATGATGAGTCCACTGCCCTGAGCTGCTGTGATGCTGGCTTCAAAGTAAACGCTCTGAAGCAATGGAGCAGGGCTTTCCCTTTGTCCTACCCGCTATCCAGAACCCTCCACCCTCACCCATCCTTTCTTTGGCAGAAGCTGATGCGCCTCCCAGGGGGCCCCACTTTGACTTTCCAGATCAATAAGGTGAGGGGTGGAGGTGATACGAGAGCCCTGCTTGCCCAGCCCTGCTGGTCACACAGACTTTCCCTAGCCCCTCTGTACTCTCCCTTTCAGTATACACTGGTACGGGATGTTGTCTCATCTCTGCGCCGCCACCGGATGCACGAGCAGCAGTTCAACCACCCACCCCTCCTGGTGCTCAACAGCTTTGGCCCCCAGGGCATGCATATAAAGCTCATGGCCACCATGTTCCAGAACCTGTTTCCATCCATCAACGTGCACACGGTGGGCCAGATCTCATGGCAGCTGCTGGGGGTGGGCAGTTGGGCATAAGGCAGGTATTGCAGGCCCCGTGTTAGGTCCTCATGTATGGAGAGACTCACTGGCATGAAGCAACTAAATTGATCTTACAAAGGCAGGGCTGGAGCTGGTATGATTTTGTTACTGAGGCTGGATTGAGCTTGAACCCCCATCTCTTCCATGCTTAGTGCACCTTGAGAGGTGTACAACTGGCTTTTTAGGGGTTTGTAATCAAACTTGGGCTTTGTGTGTGGTAGGCAAGCACTCTACCAACTGAGCAGCATCTCTGCCCATTTCTCTAGATCCAAGATCATGTGTTAGCCCAGGCTGGGCTTAGACTTAATGCTCTTGGCTCCGGTAGTTTTCAGATTGGGCTCATTACAAGGTCCCACTTAGTAAGAAGTCTGATAGTTGGGTTTGGTAGACCCTGCAACTGAGAGAACCAGCAGTTCTACCTAGTTATAGTCCCTGACTTCAGCATGTAGTTCACAGGCAGCTCACAGATCCCCTCTCCCCGGCCCCAGGTGAACCTGAACACCATTAAGCGCTGCCTCCTCATTAACTACAACCCTGACTCCCAAGAGTTGGACTTCAGACACTAGTGAGTGTTGATGTGAGGGACTCAAGGTGGGACACCCCATGCACCTGATGAGAACTTTGCTGCTGAGGCTGTGTGATTGCTCAGACTCAAAGTAAACGCCCTGATGCATGCACATGAGGAAAAGGGCAGGACACCGTGGACCGCATGACCCTTCACCCCTCCTGTGCTCTCCCCACTGCAGCAGCATCAAAGTGGTCCCTGTGGGTGCAAGCCGGGGCATGAAGAAGCTCCTGCAGGAGAAGTTTCCCAACATGAGCCGGTTGCAGGACATCAGTGAGCTGCTGGCCACGTGAGAAAGTGGGTGGGATGGTAGCTGCAGCTCAGGGCCTCCAGATCTGGCCTGTGGAGCACCCAAGATGATTTATTGTTCCACACAGGGGCGTGGGGCTGTCCGAGAGTGAAGTGGAGCCCGATGGAGAACACAATATCACAGAACTGCCCCAGGCTGTGGCTGGCCGTGGCAACATGCAGGCCCAGCAGAGTGCCATCCGACTTACAGAGGTGAGGGGTGGCTCACAGTGGCTCCCACAGCCCCGAGTCCTGAGGCCAGCCTGATTCTTCCCATCCATGTGTCTCCAGATCGGCCCCCGGATGACACTGCAGCTCATTAAGATTCAGGAGGGAGTTGGAAATGGCAACGTCCTCTTCCACAGTTTTGGTGAGGGGACAGGGTGAGGCCAGCCCGCTAGAGCAGTGCTCAGTCCTATTGTGACCTTGATCGATAGATCCATCTGGTCCTTCACAGTGCACAAGACTGAGGCGGAGCTGCAGGCTATCTTGGCAGCAAAGGAGGAGAAGCTACGGCTCAAGGCACAGCGTCAGAACCAACAGGCTGAGAACTTGCAGCGCAAGCAGGAACTGCGCAAGGCCCACAGGTATGCAAAGGCACTGGCCAGAAAGGTGGGTGGGAGCCTGGGCACCTTGGCAAGCTGACTGTGACACCCTTGTCCCCCAGGAAGAAGAGCCTGGCAGGCATGAAGCGAGCCCATGCAAAGGCCGATGGTGACAGTGATGCTGAAGACCCGGGGGCACCTCCAGAGTCAGTGGGGGCAAGCCAGCTTGAGGATGATGAGGATGATGCTGAGTATTTTCGCCAGGCTGTCGGCAAGGAGCCTGACGAAGGTGCGTGGCAGGGTTTGTGCTGGTGACCCCTGAGGCCCTCTGTTTCTTCTGGGGACCTTGACCATTTCTCTCCCTACAGACATGTTCCCCAGAGTGGCCAAGCGGAGGCGGCAGGGAGGGCCTCTGGGCAAGAAGCAGCAAGGGAAGCAACAGAGGCCTGGCTCAGGCCGAGGTCAAGGTGGCAACTGGCGGCCTCTGAAGCTACAAGGTAGATCCCAGAGAGTCAAGTCCAAGCTGGGACCCAGACCCACACGCCAGGACAGGGGTCCAACATCAAGGAGAGGAACCTGACCCTTCCAGGCAGCGGATGGACCGTGGATGCCCCAGATTGGGGCCCGGAAGCTGCCCTGGGCTCCAGCGCAGCCCGGTTTCCTTTCATAAAGGAACTGCCCAGTTCTTAGCACCAATAAACCTGAACATGGCACTTTTTGGGTCTTCTGTTTGATTGGGGAACAGAGCTCATATGGCTTGTGATAGGCCCAGCACAGATAGCACAAGGAAGAAGTGGGCTAGGTGGGAGGTGTCACCCTGATTGGCTATGCAAGTTGAGATGTGCCAGTAGCCACACTCCTGGAAACCCAAGTGGAACCTTCTATAGCCCAGAAGCTGCTGTGAGGACCATGGCTGCTATTCTAGGTTAGCCAGTTAGATGGAACATGTGACCTGGGTGTGGTGGCACATGCCTTTAATCCTAGCACTTGGGAGGCAGACGGACTTCTGAGTTGGAGGCCTGTCTGGTCTACAAAGCAAGTTGACACCCAAGGCTTGTTACTTAGAGAAACCAGTCTCAAAAAAAAAAAAAAAAAAAGATGGGTGGCCGTGTTGCACACCTTTAATCCCAACACTCAGGGAGGTGCAGAGGCAGGCGGATCTCTGAGTTCAAGGCCAGCCTGTTCTATAGAATCAGTCCAGGACAGCCAGAGATAACACAAAGAAACCCTGTCTTGAAAAACCTAAAAAAAAGATGGAACATGTGGTGTGTGGAGCTAACCAATACTCCACCAGATGCCAGCTCAGACAGACATTTGTTAAGGGTGCTGCAGACTGCTAGGACAGTGGGGTGGTCAGGCCAGAGGTAGCCTTCCATGCTGCTTGTGGTACTTCAAGAGGCTACCTGGTTGGTGGGGATGGCTGCTTGCTAGGAAGGGGAACAAAAGACTGTAGAGTTGAGTTGCTGGGAATGGTTAAGGCTACAGAGTGGAGACCCCCCCCCTCTGTAGGCACCCTCTGGTGGTTGTAGGGGACAGGACCTGGCAACTTCAGGAGAGGAGTGTGGCCCAGAACTGCTCTGGGTGGTTAAGTCAAGGTTCTGTGCAGACTTAATATGGCCATGACCCATTCCACCTGAAGCTTGTCTGGTCCCTTTCAGGTAAGGACCTGCTAGGCTTGCATTTGCTTACAGGCCTCCACCTGCTCAGCACTCACTTGTAGAACTAGCATTTATGCAAATACAGGAGCCAGGCTGAAGCGGGATGTGGCTCAGTCACTCTGCCCGGCCCAAATGGGAAAGCTGCCTCCCAGCTGTAGTCTTTTAGGAGGACTTCCTCTGGGCCCTCCTGGTGGCGGCAGGGGGTGATGGCCTGGGCACTCATCTGTGTCTTCTCTGTGCAGTTGGCAGTCAGCAACCTATGCTAGGTGCTGGCATGGTTCCTCTGGCGGCCTACTTCTGTCCACCCAAAAACTGGAGGTTTGGGAAGTGGCCTGCTGCTTAGAGCGCTTGGTCTCCACCTGCTAGGTGAAATGGTCTTTATCACCTCCATCGGCCCCTTCTTTATGGGAAGACACCTGTGACCCAAGCATAGCATGCCTGTGCTGTCAGTGTTGCTGGCTGGGTCATGGCCACCCTGCTGACTGCCCCCATGCTTGGCTTCTCTCACCAGAAACAGGCCCTACCAGACCTCGGGACATGCAACAGGGCCAATCTGAGCCCGCATCAACTGTCTAGGGATGATGGAGATGGTGGACAGTCAGCTAGGGACACTCAGAAGTTACAGCCTGGCGCTGGCAGGCTTGGGTGGCAACCTGCCTCTGCTGCTCACACTAATGACCTACAGTGTCCTAGGTTTTGTGGTGCTGTGCAGCCAGGGCATGACCACAGCCCAGAAACTGCATGTGATGGTGCTGGCGGCCAGCAGTGCAGCTCCCTATGCCTGCTCTTGTGTGCCTGCCACATCACACAAAAGCTCCATGCGGATGCCGTGTTGCACTGGGTGGATCGCTGCCCCAGCTTCTCCGATGTGTCAGACTGTAGAGGAGCTGGAGCCCTTCTTTGGTTACAAGACAATATGAATGAATCCTTGTGCCCCTGGCCACATGCATACAACCCCTGGATAGCCATGGCACCCAACCTGGGCTGTCACTCATGACACCGAAACCCAGAGGACAAGAGACCTTAGCAAGACCTGTCTCTAGCAGGTACAACCACTCCCTAAACCCAGCTGAGGCCATGACCTGATGTAGCTGAAGCCTCCTCAGCACAGGCTGGGTTGTGACAACAGAACTGAAGTACCAAGGGTCCTCCAGTTACCCCCTCAAGGCTGGTGCCTCACCAGTGGAGGCTCTCCCATCCAGGCAGGTCATTTATAAGATCTCAGGCTGAGGGTGGGGCCAGCTCCATACCCCATGGAAGACCAATGAGAGCAAGCAGGACACAAGTGTATTTGGAGTCTGTTTACTGGAAGCTTTCTGTCCCTGAAGGTCTGGGTGACAGCAGCAGGCAGCAGGTGTCTTAGTTCGTTGATGGCCTGGAAAGAGGGAGGTGGTGATAAGGATGCAGATGAGGACTTGTGATCCTGAAGGTACCCTACATTCACACACCAGAGAAGCCCAGGCCTTGCTTCCTTAGCACAGGACAGTGGTGTCATGCAGACAAGGTATTCCCCAAAGGACAATAAAGGACCTTCCTTCAGACAGGCCTGGCAACCACACAAGGGGGCTATGGAGAACATGGAGGGGGAGGTCTTACTTGGCCCACTCCACATTGAGGATGAGGTGGTCATAGCCAAAGCCCGACACCCCTGCAATGGCACGTGCAGCGTCCTCGCGGCGGTGGAAGCTGATGAAAGCAAAACCCTGGGGACCAGGGGCAGCAGATATTCAGGTGATAAGAAGTCTGTCACAGGACCCCAACTATCCAGTCATCCATTCTCCTACCAGCCCGCTCACCTTGGACTGGCCAGTCGTCTTGTCCTTGGCTAAGTAGATGCGAGAGATGGAGCCAAAAGGTCGGAAGAGTTCCTGCAGGTCAGTCTCACGAGTATCCTCAGACAGGTTAGTGACACGGATAGTGGCATTGTCATCAGCTTTGTGGGCAGGGCAGGGCAGGGCAAAGTAGCAGTGAGAAGCATACCATAGTTGGGACCCCACGCCAGCAATGCAGGAGTAATTAGAGAGTGTCTAATTATTCACTCGCTATTGGGCTATTCCTACCCTCCTCACCTCTGCGGTTTGGCTGCATGGACTCCCCACGGCGGCTGGCCCCATCCCTAAGACTTGGAGGCACATACTTCCCTGTTTTGTTTTGTGCAGCCTGCACAGGCTCCAGTTCTGGAAAGCAGAGGACAAAAAGTAATATTCAGTTCCAAGCCCCAATTACAAGCATCCAGTCATCTTTTTTTTTTTTGTTTTTTGAGACAGGGTTTCTCTGTGTAACAGCCCTGGCTGTCCTGGAACTCACTTTGTAGACCAGGCTGGCCTCAAACTCACAGTGATCCACCTGCCTCTGCCTCCCTAGTGCACGGCCATTACAGACAGCTGTGAACTGCCATGTGGGTGCTGGGATTCGAACCAGGGTCCTTTGGAAAAGCAGCCAGTGCTCTTAACCGCTGAGCCATCTCTCCAGCCTGCCAGTCATTCTTTGATGACCCAAACATTGCATCCACACTTCCAAGCCTCTACTGACAACATAGGCAAAGTGAGTAAGAGACAGGACAGATGTGACCCTGGCACACACAGCCCAGCACTCAGGCCCCACAAGCTGGAGAGTGTTGGCCTCACAGCATCCAGACTGCAAGCCCATGACAGTGAGCCATCCATGATGGCGAGAAGCAAAGCTCCATTCAAGACACAAGAGGCAGCTACCCACAAGACACATTGTATTTCAACCTACAGCCACACTGAGCCCAGCACACTGGAATTGTCTATATAGGTGTGTACACACATGTACACACACACACACACTCATCAGCCACCCCTACATAGGAATGACTATGTCCCAAGCTGCTCACAACTGACCACAGACACTGTGGGGAAAGAAAATAGCATACTACAAAAAGAACAGCTGAGGCCCCTCCCCGGTGCCCCAGGCCCACACCTCCCGGGAGTTTCTCCTTTTCCCCAGTGGACAGGCCCAGCTGCTCAGCCAGCTCCTTCTGCATGGGTCCTAGTGTGTCCTTGTAGGGGCAGCGGGTGGTCCAATGGTCGCCCTTGCAGATGCGGCAGGACACAATCTTCTGGCCCTTGAGCTTGTTCATTGGGTCCTCCTCCTCCTGGCAGTTCAGGTCCTGGTGGGGATTGGGAATGGATGGGTCAGAGGGGACTGCTGCGCCCTGCCCACCCCACCGCCTTTCTGGGGCTCCGCCTCACCCTGCTCACCTCTTTGCTAGTGATGAAAGTCATGGAGACGTCATCACTGACTGTGGTGGTGGCTACATTGGGCCCCGGTGGGTCAAATTCTGAGTTGCCAAACTTCTTCCAATTCTGGGTGCCCAGAGGGATGGGGAAGAAGTGAGGGCAAAGGCAGGTAGGCAGTGGGGTACCCCAGACACACAGCCATGTTGGGGCCTTGACTCCTATGTTCTAGTTTTTAGCCTTCCATGTGATAATGGTGACAATTCCTATTTCCTAAGCTAGACATGGCGGTACATGACTGTCACCACTTACAGGTAAAAACAAGAGGCTCCTGAGTTCCATACACAAGCTCAAAACCAGCCTGAGCTATATGAGGTCCTGTCTCAAAAAAGAAAGATACCGGTGAGGTGGCTCCATGTGTAAAGTGCTTGTTGTACACTCGAGAACCTGACCTCGACCCCAAACTCTCATATAAAAACTTAAGCACGGGAGCTGGGGACCCTATCTCAAGAGATAAAGTTGGAAAGTGATATGATAGCGCAGGTCGCCCAACACCTCCTCTGGCCAGTGTGCACATACAGGTGCCATTCATAACCCCC
>CAJQZJ010034167.1:3537522-3549642 GCA_907164525.1 Lophiomys imhausi
CACACACACACACACACTTCACACACCATGGTCGTTTACACTCTCTCACATTCACACACTGTCACACATACAGTCTCCATTTTCACACACACACACACAAACAAACAAGTAGAGAAGGAAACCACTTCAGGAGACAGATAAGAAATTC
The DNA here is from genome assembly GCA_907164525.1 of Lophiomys imhausi. Classification (NCBI taxonomy): domain Eukaryota; kingdom Metazoa; phylum Chordata; class Mammalia; order Rodentia; family Muridae; genus Lophiomys; species Lophiomys imhausi. The sequence continues at coordinate 3,537,671 of CAJQZJ010034167.1, forward strand.
AGAGTGGGGTGACACCCAACTGTGTCACTGGGAGTTTGTGGGCAGGTCCATGGGCCAGCTCCCACCAAGGATGGAGCAGAAGTCACCCAGATCACAGGAACCTGGAGCTAGTTAAACCTCAGACTCATTCCCTTCCTGTAAAATGAGACCACAACCTCCCTGCCTCCCTGGAGATTGGGAAGCCACACTTGCTAAATGCCTGGTGTGGGGCCTTGCTCTCAAATGTGTTGCTGTTTTTCCTCTAGAAGCCCTTGCCATGTGGTAAGTAGAGACTGCTTGCTTGTTCCTTCAGTCAGACGGGGCAAAGCAGTAAGAATCTAAGTCAGGACTCGGGAGGCTGAGGCAGAGGCCACATTGAGAATTTGAAGACTGCCCAGAAAGAGCCTCTCAAAAAAAAAAAAAAAAAAAAAAACAAGCCAGGGGGTGGTGACACATGGAAAGCTTTAATCCAAGCATTTGGGAGGCAGAGGCAGGTGGATCTCTGAGTTCGAGGCCAGTATAGTCTACAGAGTGAGTTCCAGGACAGCCTGAGCTACACAAAGAAACCATGTCTCAAAAAATAAAAGAAACTGCTGGGCGGTGGTGGCGCACGCCTTTAATCCCAGCACTTGGGAGGCAGAGGCAGGTGGATCTTTGGGGGTTCGAGGCCAGCCTGGTCTACAAAGTGAGTCCAGGACAGCCAAGGATACACAGAGAAACCCTGTCTCGAAAAACCAAAAAATAAATAAAATAAAATAAAAAACCAAGTAAATCAAATAACAAATAAAACAAAGAACCCAAGAGGAGGGCTGGAGAGATGGGTCAGCAGTTGAGAGTACTGACTCTTCTTTCACACAACCCTGATTCAATTCCCAGCACCCCAGCACCCACATGGCAGCTCACAACTGTCTGTAACTCCAGTTCCAGGGGGATTGACACCCTCACACAGACATACATGCAAGCCAAGCAAAAAACTAAAGCACGTTAAATAAATAAACTAAAAAACAAAAAACCCCAAGAGGGCTGGATATGTCTCTGTAGAGTATCTGTCACAGAAGTCCCATTAGAGTCCAATTCCAAGCACACACAATGAAAAGCTAGGCAGAGGCATGTACTTGGAATCCCAGTGCTGGCCAGATAGAAGAGAGTGGAGATAGCAGGATCCACTAGACAGAAAGTCTAGTCTAGTTCCTAACAAGAGGATACCACCTCAAACCAAGAGTGGAATGTGCTGGGGGAATGCTACTGAGCACATCCCCACACAAAAGGAAACAAAAAGACCCAACCTCATCCATTCCTGGACCTAAGCTTTAGGGCCTGACACTAACCTTTAATTCTACATCAACAAAAAATGGCTTCCCAACTCCTCTGGGTCAGTCCTGGGGAACAATAACCCGCCTCCCAAAACGAGGTAGGAGGGTCTCTCACCTTCCTCCTTGCCACAGCCTTTGATGCCTTCCGGGTTTCAATCCTAAAGGTTCTGACAATCTGAAGATGGAAAAAGAGAGGAATGCTTCCAGAGTCTCAGGACCGTCTCAGCCGTCCCCTCATCACTATTCTAAATGCCACAAACACAAAGGACTCTGAACGCCTGCGCCCACCTCAACCTCACCTTGAACTTCTTGCCATCTTCATCTATCTTGTATTCGGTCACCGTCTTTATGTTCCCGTTGATGACTTCCTTGGGAGGTGGCAGTGGGTCTAGAGGAAGATGACGGCAGAGACTGAGTCCCAGGTAACAGGGACTGGGCGGAAAGTAGGCTTTAGGGGAGGGAGGGAGGGAGGAGATAGAGATGGCCGTCGCTCACCTCCAGGCAGTAACTCAGGTTCTGGACTAGCGTCACCGGTGGGCAGAGGGATTCCTTTCAGGAGCTCGCTGGTGACACACTTGTCTGCCAGAGGGAACGCGAGGAGGAAGAAAACTGAGCCACAGGACTGGAACTTTCAAGCCAATTGGGGGGGGGGGGTCTTGGGGGGTAACACCCGCTCCGGGGGCAGAGCGCAAGGAGGGTCTGGGGACACACGACTCTAGCCTGGGCGTGGGCACAGGGGTCTCGCAGCGGGCGGGACAGCGCACAGACACTCACCGTCCTCGCCCTCCTCTTCCACCTGGTCCGCCCAGCTGGGCTTTGAGCTGTGGGGACACGAGATCGGTGAGCGGGTCCCGGCCCCCGCGCCGCCCGGACCACCATACCCCCCGGAGCTGCCCCGACACCGCCTCTGTGGCGACCCCGCCGTCACCCCACGCTCACTCAAAGTCGCCAGTCGGCATCCCGAAGTCTAGCCCCACGCAGCACCCAACACGGGTAGAGAGCGGAAGTGAGGGGAGAGCGAGGCTTCCGGTGCCGCAGCCGCGGCCTAGAGCGGCCAGACCGCGGTGAGCACAGCGCCTCCTGCGGACAAAGGTGGACACGCGGTTCTCACGCGACGCAAAGCGCTGAGATCCAACCTGGAAAAGGGATCTGGGAGACAGCATCCAAGAACTTCTTAAACTGTTTTTCCTCCTTTTTTAAAGGGGTAATGGGCCTATAAGTCAGTGTCTCACTCTGTAGCTAGGATAGCAAGTAACTCTCCGCAGTCCTCCTGCCTCAGCCTCCAGAGGGCTAAAACTACAGGCATGAGCAAGCACCACACCGAGTTCGGCCTTGAACCCAAGGCTAGCCTGAAAACTCCTGATGAATTCCAAGTAGCCTTGAACTCATAGCAATCTTTCCATCTCAGCCTTGCAAGTGCTGAAAATACAAACATGAAACCACCACATCCAAGACTGTTTTCCTCTCTCTGTCCTCCTGGAGAACTTAGGGTTTTCGGCCACCAGTAAACCAATACCAGAGGAGGTGGAGGCAGGAAGCTCGTGAGGCCAGTCTCACCTATCTCTTGGATTCCAGACTAGCCTGCTCTACATAAAACTCTGTCTCCAAACCTTAAACCCTGAAGTCTTGCTTTGTTCTCTAGGCTTACCCCTGAACTCCTGAATGCAAGCAATTCACAAATAGCTGGGACTACAGTTGTGTGCCAAATAGTGGCTGAAAACCACATGTATCAAGAACGCTCTTGGCAGAGTATGGTGGCGCATGCCTTTAATCCCAGCACTCGGGAGGCAGGCGGATCTCTGTGAGTTCAAGGCCAGCCTGGTCTACAGAGTGAGTCCAGAACAGTCAAGGATACACAGAGAAACCCTGTCTCAAAAAAGAAAAAAAAAAAGAATGCTCTTGCTCTGTGATGTTTGGGATGTTTGGAGGATACTGGTTTTGTTGTAGAAGAAACAGTCTCAGACCAAATCATATGTGCCACCATGCCTAACTGAATAGCTGTTTTCTAGAAGAACTTAGACCTTGAAAAAAATCTTTTGCCAGTCCACAGAGGCTGGATCTCCTTGCTGCCAACAAGGCCTTACTTCATCCTTGAGTGACCTTCTTTCTTTAATAGACTCTCAAGACCAAGAACACACACAGTAAATAAAAATGTAATAAACCAGACAAGGTCAAGCAACAACCAAGGATGGAATGGCTGTGAAAGGAGGGTGGTTAACTGACTCACATTCAGTTTTTGGTTTTTGTTTTCGGTTTTGGTTTTGGTTTTTGGTTTTGAGAGACAGGATTTCTCTGTGTAACAGCCTGGCTGTCCTGGCTGGCCTCGAACTCACAGAGATCCGTCTGCCTCTGCCTCCCAAGTGCTGGGATTAAAGGCGTGCGCCACCACCGCTCGGCTCACATTCAGTTTTTAAATACTGTTTTTCATCTTTGAGTATGAAATGAACAAAATGGTTGATTCCAGTGCTAGAGAGGCTTTGGCAGAAAAATTAAGAGTTCGAAGTCAGCTAGGAAGGATGCAAATATAGCAGGCTCATGCACGAATGCCTCAAATAACAAACAAATTAAAAAACAGACTGAAGAGTTCCAGGTCTTTATCCTTCAGTCTGGAGAAAAAGGTTACTGGAAGGTTTTCTGTGGTACCTTAATGTTTTCTTCCGAGAAACTTCTTTTTTTTTTTAATATTTATTTATTATGTATACAGTGTTCTGTCTGCAGGTATATCTGCAGGCCAGAAGAGGGCACCGATTTCATTATGGATGGTTGTGAGCCACCATGTGGTTGCTGGGAATTGAACTCATGACCTCTGGAGGAGCAGCCAGTGCTCTTAACTGCTGAGCCATCTCTCCAGCCCTCCGAGAAACTTCTTGGAGTGGCCGCTGGACGGCAGAGTGGAGGACCAGGAAGGAAGTTGGGGAACCAGGAAAGAATCCCAGCTGCAAAGCCACTTTTAGGAAGGTGACCCACATCTGAGTATTCTGGTGGCCACGGCAGGAAGGCCATCTCATCTCAAGATCGAGCCCAACCTGGGTTACATAGCAAAGCCCTGTTTGTAATGAAAAAAAAAAAAAAAAGAAAGAAAAAAGAAAATTTGCCAGGTGGTTTTAAAAGTACAAAAATAAAGTACTGATAAGATTTTTCCTTGGAACCTAGCAGTTTCACTTGTGAGCAGATTGTATGTAAAGATGTGACAGTAAGAAGGCTGTTCAGGGGCTGGAGAGATGGCTCAGAGGTTAAGAGCACTGGCTGCTCTTCCAGAGGTCCTGAGTTCAATTCCCAGCAACCACATGGTGACTCACAACCATCCACAATGAAATCTGGTGCCCTCTTCTGGGCTGAAGGTGTACCTGCAGACAGAACACTGTATACATAATAAATAAATAAATCTTAAAAATTAAAAAAAAAAGAAGGCTGCTCAGTGAGAATGGTGGCTCATTTCCTGTTCTCAGGCACTCAGGCAGCCTAGGTAGGAGCAGTGAGAGCCTTCAAAGGCTGCTTGCATGGAATACTGAAAGCCTGTGAATAAACAGTGCTGCTCTTTTTCTGGGAAGCAGCTTCTTGTGTAGCTTTGGATGGGCTCAAACTTGCTATGCAGGTGAGGATGACCTCGGGCCGCTGACCCTCCTGCCTCCACCTCTTCAGTGCTGAGATGACAAACCCTGTCACAACTGGTTTATTTATTTATTTATTTTTTTGGTTTTTCTTTTTTTTTTTTTTTTTGGGTTTTTCGAGACAGGGTTTCTCTGTGTAGCCCTGGCTGTCCTGGACTCAATTTGTAGACCAGGCTGGCCTCGAACTCGCAAAGATCCACCTGCCTCTGCCTCCCAAGTGCTGGGATTAAAGGCGTGCGCCACCACTGCCCGGCTCACAACTGGTTTATTTGGTGCTAGAAATGGAGCCCAGTGCATGCTGAGCAAGCTGTCTTAGTCAGGTTTCTATTACTGTGATAAACACCATGACCAAAAGCAACTTAGAGAGGAAAGGGCTCCTCTTATCTTACAGTTTGTAGTCCTACACTGAGGGAAGTCAGGGCAGGAGCCTGGGGACAAGAACAGAATCCGGAGGCATGGCAGAGTGCTGCTTACTGGCTTACAACCCACGACTTGCAGGATTGGTTGTTTTGGTTTTTGCGGCAGTGTCTCTACCTTCCAGTTGTCCTTGTCCTGGCACTGACTGTTTAGGACCTCTCACTCACACAGACACAGCTGCTTCTCCAGTTCTGGGACTAAAGACGTGGGCCACCATGCTCATCCCTTCAGTAGGCTTTAAAAGCAAAATATGAGCCGGGCGTAGTGGCACATGTGTTTAATCCCACCATTTGGGAGGCAAAGGCAGATGGATCTCTATGAGTCTGAGGCCATTACAAAGAGAAATCCTATCTCAAAAAACCAAAAATAAAATAATAAAATAAAGCAGAGTATCCCTGTGTGGGCCAGACTGGCTTTGAACTCATAGCAATCCAAGTTCCTCTGCCTCCAGAGTGTAGGGATTAAGAGCATCATTTTTTGTTTTTAGTTTTGTGTGTTTGTGTGGAGATCAGAGAACAATATTCAGGAGTTGGTTCTGACCTTCCATCACCTGGGCCCTGGGTACCTAACTCACACCATTAGGCTTGGCTACAAGTATGTTTCTCCACTGAGCCATCTTCATGGCCCCCTGTACTATTTTATTTTTTAAGATTTATTTATTTATTTTAGAAATGAGTTGCTCTATCTGCATGTACACCTGCAGCCAGAAGAGGGCGGAATCAGATCACATTGTGGATGGTTGTGAGCCACCATGTGGTTGCTGGGAATTGAACTCAGGACCTTTGGAAGAACAGCCAATGCTCTTAACTGCTGAGCCATCTCTCCAGCCCCCCTTGTACTATTTTTTTGAGCAAGGGAAACTACCTATCATGTCTCTGCTGAAAACCTTTCCCTTCACTCTGGCTTAAGCTCACCTTGATTTTGGCATTATCTTCAAGGAGGTAGATTTGAGCTTTGAGTTTCTTGTCTCCATGCCTGGCTGTCCTTTCAGACCACTCTCTTTAGAAGTCAGGGTGTGGAGGGGAGGCAGAGAGGCATGCTGGTTATCTTGGCACACCTGAAGTGGAGGTAGGAGGATGAGGAGTGAGTTCAAGGCTAGACTCAGCTACATAATGAGTCTGAGAACAGCCTGGGCTACAGGGGACCACATCTCAAAAGACAGAATACAGGGGACTTGATGGGTCTCTCAGACCCTGTGGTATTCCACCCACTTCTAGGTATTTGCCTTAAAAAGAAACAGCAGCTGACGGTGATACAGTTTTGCCCAGCCCTTTGACATAAACTAGATGAACCCTTTGAAACAGAAACATGCAGCAGGGAATAGTGACTCATACCTGCAACCTCAGGACCGGAAGAAAGTATGAGGCAGGAGGATCACTGCCAGTTTGAGATCAGCCTAAGCTATATATAAATGAGCTCCAGGCTGGCCTGAGCTACAAAATGAGACCTGTCTCAAAACAAACTACCACAAACTCTCTCAGGCCATGGCTCATGCCAATAATCCCAGTATTCAGGAGGCCGAGGCAGCAAGATGCTGGCAAGTTCAAGGCCAGCCTATGATACAAAGTGAGACCCTGCCACAAAAAAAAAAAAAAAAAAAAAAAACAAAGAGGCCCAGAGAGCATCTGGTCTGGACAGTGAACTGGGGTGCAGACTCAAGGCTGCTGAGGGTACTTAAAACAGGTGATGATGATTGAGTGCCCAGCCCTAAGCAGGGTATTTATACTACATCCCTAAATTTTGAAAGAAAGGTGGGAAAGAGTGGAAGGAGCAGAAGGGCTACAATTGGCATAATGTTATTGTGCTCTGTGTGAAAATTATCCAGGGCTGGAGAGATGGCTCAGAGGTTAAGAGCACTGGCTGCTCTTCCAGAGGTCCTGAGTTCAATTCCCAGCAACCACATGGTGGCTCATAACCATCTATAATGAGATCTGGTGCCCTCTTCTGGCCTGAAAGCATACATGCAGACAGAACACTGTATACATAATAAATAAATAAAATATTTTAAAAAACCTTTATGGGCATGGTGGCGCACGCCTTTAATCCCAGTACTCGGGAAGCAGAGGCAGGCGGATCTCTGTGAGTTCGAGGCCAGCTGGGTCTACAGACTGAGTCCAAGACAGTGACAGACAAACCCTGTCTCAAAAAAACCAAAACAAAAAAAATTATCCTTGTATTATTCAAATGCTGATTTCTGTGCCCCCATATCTGGTTGCAATTGGACAGGACATCGTAATGCTTATTCTAAAAATATCTTGTTTCAATGTTATGTAAACAATGCTCCCCAATTATTTTCTGATAAAAACTGATCAGCCAGTGGCTGAGCAGAGGAGAGAATAGGGCTGAACTCCCAATCTCAGCCAGCAGAGAGGAGGGAAAGGAAGAAGAGCGGATTCTGTCATGAGTGAAGGTTCAGGAGCCACCATGAGAACACACATGGAACAGAGAAAGCCAGATCAATACTAAAATGCAAGTATCTCAGGGATTTTGGCAGGGAAGTAATCAGATTATTTTAGAGGATTAGAATAGATTAATATCTGCTCTGTTATTGTGCCTTAAATCTTGGTTAATGAATCAAATAGTCTCTTGTAGTGAATTAGTAAGGGCTTTTGGAATACAGATCAGCCTGGCACATGGCAGAATATGGTCCCGGGCATAAGAAGGAAAGCCCAGGAAACTGAAAAAGGCTTTTGGTCCCTGCCTCTCTTCAAAAGACATTGAGAGGAGCCAGAATGGGCAGAGCCCAATTGAGTCTGAGGCTACATGACAGACCAAAGATGTGGACAGTGCCTTGCTGAGGTGCATGGCTACAGCACCTCAGAGACCAGAGAGAGAGCACCCTGAGGAGGGGTGTGGCCAAGGACCACCAGAGAGCCCTTGAGTGTGGGTTACTGTGAGAGCCACACCCTATATAAGCCTGAGAGACAGAGTCCCCCATGAGAGAGAGATAGAGAGGGAGTGGGGAGCACAATGGAGAGACAAAAAGGTACGAAGAAACACATGCCATCTGCCAGCCCTTAGACCACACCAGCCCTGAGGCATTAAGAATCAGGGGTCAGAAGCCTCAGCACATAAACTGACAATTGCCCAGGAAACAGGAGGCACAATCTGAGACAGAGACTTTTTTGTTTGTTTGATTTTGTTTTTGTTTTTTCGATATAGGGTTTCTCTGTGTAGCCCTGGCTGTCCTGGACTCACTTTGTAGACCAGGCTGGCCTTGAACTCACAGAGATCTGCCTGCCTCTGCCTCCCAAGTGCTGGGATTAAAGGAGTGCGCCACCACCGCCCGGCGAGACAGACTTTTGCCATGAGCCAATCCCAGAAAGACAGGAAAAGTCGAAAAGACTGACAGCAGCTGGAGCAGAGCAGCCTGAGGTACACTAGGGAGTGAGCAAGGCTCAAAGCATGCACAGGCTGAGGAGATTGAGGAAATGACAGTAACGGGGGCCTGAGGAAAGCTGGGACTGGCTGACGCCAGAGCAGCAGGAGCAAAGCAACTGAGGCAGGCCTGCGGGCAGTAGTGACAGCACTGGCCTGAGGCACAAGGTGTGTACACCCTCCAAAACCACGACAAACCGACTGAGAGGAGACTGTAGAGATAGAATCCTGCTGAGGAATCCAGGGACCAGTTAGAGACCTCAAAGCCAGACCAGAGCGTGCCAACCCCTGGCAAGGCCTCATAGCCAGAGTAGGCCACACGGCACAGCACCTACATTGAGAGGTTCAGCGAGTCCAAACGGTGGCCTGAGGTATCCTGGGGGCAGTCTTGGCTGACTGGAGCTAGCCCCAAGTTGATCGGTTGAAGCAGGCTGGCTGCATGAGCCTGTGAGCAACAACAGGCCCTGAGCCTGAGGAGAAAGTCTCAAACCTAAGCTGAAATAAGACTGCCATAACTGTGCCAGAGCCAACTGCTGATTGCTGTTTGAAGTGTCCCTGCAGACAGGCTACAAACCAAGTGGCCCTCACGGACCTATGCTAGAGAATCTTGGTATCCTTTCAAAAGGGTTAGGGTAGGGTTGTGTGTAAGTGTTGTTAGATATTAGGTGTTGTTATGTTATAGCTTTATTAGGTATTAAAAAATATAATTTAATAAAATTTCATTTACAGTCTCTGTCTCAGTTACTTGGGGGTTAGCCAGGTTAGAGAAAATACTTGCACTTTTAAATTTGCACTAACATTCTCAACACATCTTCAGGACAAGACAGTCATGGCAGACACGGTCTGAGCAGGAGCAGCAGCTGCTGCACCGAACCAGCCTGTGAACAGTCAGGTGTAGATGAAGAGGGGCTCACGAAGCCCTGAACTCCCTACTGAACTGCTGGCAGATATGGATTCTAGAAAGGAACAGTCATTGTTTGAATTGTGCACCCAAGGGTGAGCCCACCGGGCTCCAATAGCTAGTTCCTAATGTGTGGTCACACAGATGATCCAGATTGAAACCACTGGGTCACAAAACAAAACAGCATGAAGGTGGGAAGGAGACATGGGGGAATGACGGGAATTGGTGGCAGATAAGAAGGTGTAGGGAGAGTAATCAAAATGAGTAGGCATAATGTTATTGTACACTGTGTGAAGACTCAAATGGTGATTCGTGTATCCCCCATATCTGCTTGCAATCCTTGTTCTGAGAATCTCCTGTCTCGATGTTGTGTAAACACTGCTCCCCAATCATTTTCTTATATGTCAATAAATCAGCTTGACAGTCAATGACTGAACAGGGCAGAAAATAGGGTTGGAGTTCCTTCTAGCCAGGGGAGGGGGGAGAAAGAGAAGTGAGGGATTCAGCCACAGAAAGAGGTCCAGGAGACGCCATGAGAAAACTGCTGGAGCAAAGAAAGTCATAAAATGCAAGCATCTCAGGGAATTTGCCTAGGAGGTAGGCTTTTTAGCATAGAGGATTAGAATAGAGTAATAACCGCTCAGCATTGTGCCTTAAACCATGATAAATAAATACAATAGTAGTCCAGTCTCAATTATTCAGGAGCTAGCCAGGTTAAGAGTAAAACTGAAGGGGGCTGGAGAGATGGCTCAGCGGTTAAGAGCACTGCCTAGTGCTCTTCCAAAGGTCCTGCGATCAATTCCCAGCAACCACATGGTGGCTCACAACCATCCACAATGTGATCTGGTGCCCTCTTCTGGAATGCAGGTGTACATGCAGATAGAGCACTTATATGCATAAAATAAATAAAATAAATCTTTAAAAAAAAGAGTAAAACTGAAACACCTTTTAAATTTACACTAACAAGAGTGCATTACACATGTATGAAATTGTCAGAGAACAAACTTGAGGGCCTGAATTCAGATCCTGAGAACCATGTGAAATCCGGGCACGGCGTCCTGCACACGCAATCCCAGCACTAGGAAGGCAGACACAGGATGATCACTATGGCTTGCTGGCTGCCAGCCTAACCAAAAACCAAGGGGCTCTAGGCTCAGCGAGAAATCCTGTTTCAAGGAATTAATGTGAAGAGTGACCGAGAACATTTGTCAGCCTCCTCTGACCTGCACATGTACACTCATGGGTATGCATACCTACAGGCACATACACGCACAAACCAAGAAGAAATGAGAGCAGTAGGCAATCCAAAGCTGGACTTGAGAAACTGCCCAAGTGAATGCCCTACCCTTTCACAAGGGACTAAACCAAAAAGGAAGAGAGTGGATAAACTCAAGGTACTGTCATCTCAGCGCCCAGAAGGCCCAGACAGGAAGAGTAGACGTTCAAGTTTAGCCAGGGCTACATGAGACTCTATCTCAAAGTCTTTTGGTTTAGTTTTTCTAGACAGGGTTTTTATGTGTAGCCCTGGCTAACCTTTGTAGACCAGTCTGGCCTTGAACTCACAGAGATCCACCTGCCTCTGCCTCCCCAATGCTGGCATTAAAGGTGCGAACCACCACGCCCGGCAATTACAGACAATTGTGAACTACCATGTGGGTGCTGGGATTTCAACCCGAGTCCTTTGAAGGAATAGTCAGTGCTCTTAGCCACTGAGCCATCTCTCTAGCCCCTCAAAGTTTTTCTTAAATGTGTATGAGTGTTTTGCATCAGTGTTTATGTGACTGCAGTACTCACAGAGGCCAGAAGAGGGTGCCAGATCCCCAGGACCAACTAGAGTTACAGGTAGTTAGTTGTAAGCTATTATGTGGGTGGGGGGAACTAAACCCAGGTCATTTATAAGAGCAGCCAGTTCTCTCTTTCTCTAAAATGTTTTGAGATAAGGTTTCTCTCTGTAACAGCCCTTGATGTCCTGGAACTCAACTCTGTAGACCAGGTTGGCCTTGAATTCAGAGATCCACCTGCCTCTGCCTCCACAGTGCTGGGATTAAAAGCCTGCGCCACTTGCCGGGCGGTGGTGGCGCACGCCTTTAATCCCAGCACTTGGGAGGCAGAGGCAGGCGGATCTTTGCGAGTTCGAGGCTAGCCTGGTCTACAAAGCGAGTCCAGGACAGCCAGAGCTGTTAAACAGAGAAACCCTGTCTCGAAAAACCAAAAAAAAAAAAAAAGCCTGCGCCACCACAACCAACTTGCAGCCAGTACGCTTAACTGCTGAGCTATCTCTTCAGTCTCCACCACTATGCTCAGTCTTGCTTAGTGGAAATACAAATTTCTTTCTTTCTTTCTTTCTTTCTTTCTTTCTTTCTTTCTTTCTTT
>CAJQZJ010034167.1:3549652-3621154 GCA_907164525.1 Lophiomys imhausi
TTCTTTCTTTCTTTCTTTCTTTCTTTCTTTCTTTCTTTCTTTCTTTCCTTCCTTCCTTCCTTCCTTCCTTCCTTCCTTCCTTCTTTCTTTCTTTCTTTCTTTCTTTCTTTCTTTCTTCCTTTCTTTTTTTGAGACAGGATTTCTCTGTGTAGTCCTGGCTGTCCTGGACTCATTTTGTAGACCAGGCCGGCCTTGAACTCGAAGAGATCCGCCTGCCACTGCCTCTGGGGTGCTGGGATTAAAGATGTCCACCACCATGCCCGGACAAATTTATTTTTTGATAATGAGTTACACACCATGGTGTAGGCCAGACATGGTGGTGCATGCCTTTAATCCAGCACTCAGGAGGCAGAGGCAGAGGGATCTCTGCCTACAAAGTGAGTCCAGGAGAGCCAGGTGTGGTGGGAGTTAGCTCTCTTTAGTCCTCTTTAGTGAATTAGTATGCAGATCAGCTTGGCATCTGGCAGCACATAAAGGAGAAGCTTGGCATCCCTTCAACTGGGGACCGAGATGGAGAGAACCCAGTTGAGGCCATAGCTCTGTGAGAAACACGAAATGCCTTGTTGAAGGAGTGTGGCTAAGAAACAGCACAAGCCACAGATGACGTCAGTAGCAGAAATCTTGAGAGATTTTGAATGATCTTGTGGGCCCTCGAGACTGCCAAGGACCTTGAGATGATGCTATATACATAAACCAGAGAGCTCCACGCTGCACCCTCTTCCTCTTGCCCTCATGGACTGAGAAGATAAAACACGCTGGAGAAGTGTACAGCAAGGTATGCCATTTGTCAGCATTTAGGTAGGCTGCAATAGCCTGAGGCACACACCCTATAAGCAGGCCTAAGAAGGCTGGCAGAAAAGGCATGGCATAGGACCTGCTGAGAGTTCTTTAAAAACTGGATTAAAGGGCTGGAGAGATGGCTCAGTGGTTAAGAGCACTGGCTGCTCTTCCAGAGGTCATGAGTTCAATTCCCAGCAACCACATGGTGGCTTACAACCATCCGTAATGAAATCTGGTGCCCTCTTCTGGCCTGCAGATATACCTGCAGACAGAATACTGTATACAAAATAAATAAATCTTAAAAAAAAAAAAAAACTGGATTAAAGTCATCGCCTAGGGGCTCAAGAGTGCTGAAAGAGTGAGCAAGGTGTGTGGAGTTCGGAGGCCTCAGGCTGTGAAGTATTATACACTGTCTGAGACTATAGAAATAAGTCTCAGCCAATGGAGGAAGCCGACCTCAAGTTTAGTGGTTAAAACAGGCTGACTTTATAAGCTGGCCACAATCAGGCGGTTGAAATAAACTGGCCTTACGAACTGGCAAAGTTAGGCCCAGCCCAATGGACACTTTACTTGAAAGGGACTGTCTGCTGGGACTGGCAGACAGCCAAAATCAAGTTATCTTGCACGGACCTACCCTAAAAATATTAATAACCTTTTAAGAAAATTAAAATAGGGTTGGTTAGGTGTTCTTAGCTATTAAGTGTTTATAGGTTTTAGGTTTTAGGATATAGGTGTTTGTTAAGTATTAATAAATAAGTGTTTTAAATACAAATTTTCTGGGCTGGAGAGATGGCTCAGTGGTTAAGAGCACTGGCTGTTCTTCCAAAGGACCGGGGTTCAAATCCCAGTACCCACATGGCAGTTCACAGCTGTCTGTAATTGCCGGACGTGGTGGTGCACGCCTTTAATCCCAGCACTTCAGAGGCAGAGGCAGGAGGATCTCTGTGAGTTCAAGGCCAGTCTGGTCTTCAAAGTGAGTCCAGGACAGCCAGGCCTACATAGAGAAACCCTGTCTCAAAAACAAAAAACAAAAATAAATAAATAAAAATTTTCTGTTACAGCAAGGCTGGGATGCAAGGTCATACACAGGTGCATAAAATACAGTGCAACAGCTGGACATGGTGGCACACACCTTTGTCCCAGCACTTAGGAAGCAGAGGCAGGCAGGTCTGTGAGTTTGAGACTAACCTGATCTACATAGTGAGAATCTATCTCAATCCCTTCCCCTCCTGCAATTAAAAACTGTCAGGCGTGATAGCGCACACCTTTAATCCTGTGCTTGGAACGCAGAGGCAGGCAGATCTATTGGGGTCAATCTGATTATTACAGTTTCAGGCCAGCCAGGACGTGGTGATTTGAACGAGAATGGGCTCATATCTCAATGCTTGGTCCCTAGCTGGTGGAGCTGCTTGGAAAGGATTAGAAGGGGTGGCCTTATTGGAGGTAAACCAGAGGTGGCCTTTGATGTTTCAAAAGGTTCCAGGCCCAGTGTCTCTCTTCCTCTTGCTTGTAAAGTTCTCAGCTACTGCTACAGCACTATGCTTGCCTGCCTGCTGACCCACCATACTCCCTGTCCCGACTGTCATGGACCCTCTTTGAACTGTAAGCAAACTCCCAGTGAAGTGTTTTTGTAAGTTGCTTTGGTAATAGTGACTCAATATAAAAAAACCAAAAAAACAAAAAACCCTATTCTTGGGCACAAGATGGTTCAGTGGTGGAGGGCTTGATGTGCAAGCCTGGCAGCTGAGTCCCCAGAACCCACACACAGGTGGAGAGGACAAATCTCAAGGTTGTCTCACCTTCTACATGTGCGCTATGGCACACCCCAACATCAGATTGTTTTCTGAGACAGGGTTTCTCTGTGTAACAGCACTGGCTGGCCTGGACTTACTTTGCAGACCAGGCTGGCCTTGAACTCACTGAGATCAACCGGCTTTTCTTTTCTTTTTTTTTTTTTTTTAAGTTTTTCGAGACAAGGTTTCTCTGTGTATACCTGGTTGTCCAGGACTCACTTTGTAGACCAGGCTGGCCTTGAACTCATAGAGACCCACCTGCCTCTGCCTCCCGATTGCTGGGATTAAAGGTGCGTGCCACCACACCTGGCTTCTTTGTTTTTGTTTTTAAATTATTATATATAGTGTTCTGTGTTCATGTATCCCTGCAGACCAGAAGAGGACACCAGATCTCATTATAGATGGTTGAACCACCATGTGGTTGCTGGGAATTGAACTCAGTACATCTGGAAGAACAGCCAGTGCTCTTAACCGCTGAGCCATCTCTCCAGCCCCCTCTTTTTTGTTTTTTCAAGACACGGTTTCTTTGTATATCCTTGGCTGTCCTGGACTCACTTTGCAGACCAGGCTGGCCTCAAACTTGCAGAGTTCCACCTGCCTCTGTCTCCCAAGTGCTGGGATTAAAGGCGTGCACCACCACTGCCTGGCAAAATAATTTTTTTATGACAAAGTTTAATAAAGCTGGGGGTTTGTCCAGCATGGGTTCCATCCCCAGCAGAGCATAAATGAGGTGCATTAGTGCAGGCAGGTAGGTCAATGCAGGCCTGAGCTACACATAATCTCAAAACAAACCATCTAGCATTGATCTGATCAGGGTTTGACCTTCTGGTGTTTGTTCCCTGAAAATGAAGCGTGAACATGAGCCTGAAGGGAAGGATGTCCGTTGGCTCAGCACAACAGCATGCTGGGGTGGCCACATACCTGAGCCCCACCAGCAAGTGTGGAGGTGGAAGCTTGGCACGTGTCCACCACAAGAAGCCAGCAGAGGCTCCATGCAGCCCCTGCAATGCCACTCTCAAGAGGTAACAGCCCTTGGCCCTGTTGAAAGACAGTAGCTGCTCCATAGAGGCACTGGCTTCCATTTACATGAAAGTATGTCCTCCAATTGCTCTAGTACATGTGGTGGGACAGTTAAACACAAGGTTTGGGGAGGATGAGACAGGAGGACTGTGTTCCAAGCTAGACTGGAGAACATAATGAGGCTTTAACAAATTTCTTCTGTGTTTAGGGTTTAGTACAGCACACAGGGACTTGCAAGGCAGAAATAGGATTGTTAGCCTAGGCTACACAGTGAGCATAATGGTTAGACATGGTTGAAATGCACTAAGAAAAAGCTATGTGTACACATTGAGCCATACCCAATGACCCAGGAGCCTCTTCTAGACGTTTCTGGGACAGATGAGGACTACAGAATCTCACAGTTCAGATCCCACCTGTCTGCTGAGGGATTTTGTCACTTTGCATTCCACCATTCTGTCCCTTGGTCTTGGGGCATTTGTGACTCAGAGGAGTACCAGGATGAACATATACATGTTTGGATTTTATACTTGATATTCCCTGAAGACAAACTGAAGTTCCGCTCACTTTAGAATTCAGTAGATCAAGTCAGACTGCAGAAAGTCCAGGCCAGTCTTAAGCCAATTGGAGCTCTGCCTAGCAGAGGTTGGATGGAGGGCAGCTCAGCCATGGTTCTGCCTCTCTTGCTCCAGCATCCAGGTCTTGCATCCTTATGGTCACAGGATGGCTGCTGTATTACCAGACACCACAGTAAACTGTCAACTCCAAGACAAAAAGAGCAAAGTGGCCATGAAACTTAGCCAAGACTGTTTTTTAGGCTTTCTGGAAAGACCAGAAGTTCCACCTGCCTTCACTGGTCAGCTCTGAGTCACAGAAATGCACCCCACCTAGACATGTGTCTGCACACATTCAACCCGGAGCCCCTTTCCCTCCTTTGATGGTGCGAAAAAGAGAAACCACCAGTCACCACCCAGGATGCTTTACAGAAGCGCTTTATTTGGAGAAATATTACAACATATAAAAACTACATCAAGTCTCACTCGCCACCTGCACAGTGGCGGGTCTGATAGAATACAGAATGAAAAAAAAAAAAAAAAACAACTGTAAAATTCAGAATGCACAAAGTACTGCACGGCTTGGTCACGAAGCAAACCTCACACAAACAGCTTCGTGTCAGCCATGGCCACAGACACTGTGCACAACACTTCAAATGATGGGGCTCAGCATAACACCAGTGCATGGTGGGCTCTGGGTGAGAGAGCAGAACTAGTCCATGGTAGCCTCCTTTACTTTAACTGTGGCAGAGGAGGAAGGAAAGGAGAAGTTCACCCGGAGCACACAGCAGCACACAGATGCTCATGGCTGGCCTGGAGAACCTGTAGTGGTTGGAAATGTTCAGGACTGAGACGTGCCTTCCTCAGGTTTCTGTGCCCGTCACCAGAAATGTGCACACTGCCTTGAAAGCCACTGTGTGGTCAGCCCTGGCCCCACCACTGTCCTCATGTGGAGCTGGTGGCATGCACAAGTCCTAGGGCTCAGAGCCGCCCACAAGGAAAGGGGCACGTACCTGAGGCACGCTCCTGAGCTGTAGCCAGCATACAGAGCTTAATCTCCAGGCCAATGGCTTTGGCCAGCGGTGGTGGCACAGCATTACCCACCTGTGGAGAAGGAAGAGGCAACACCAGGTTGACACCAGACTCCCCAGGGGCCTGCCTCCACTCAGACCAAGGCAGAACCATGACCTGGGCACTGGGGACTCAGTCTATACAAGCACCACAGCCCTTTTGCTGTGATGCCCGCCAACCCATACGTCACTAACAGGAATTCTTTTGTTTGGTCTTTTTCTCCAGAGACAGGGTTTCTCTGTGTAACAGAGCCCTGGCTGTCCCAGACTTGCTTTGTACACCAGGCTGGCCTTGAACTCAGAGATCCACCTGCCTCTGCCTCCACAATGCTAGGATTAAAGGTGTGCACCACCATGCCTGGCTAACTGAGCTTTTAAAAGGCTTTAGGAAAAGCAAAATGCAGACACCCACTTGGATTCCCATTATGAGCCAAGGGTTGGTCTGGAGCACAGGGCTGGTCTGCATGAAGCCCAGGCCCAGTTGATGTTTCTGGCACGGGCCTCTTTCTCTCAATAGCAGTTTTAATTAGGGACAGCCAGCCCAGGAAGGGCATTTGTGCCATTGTGCTGCTGCTGCTGACCCACACTCAGTGACATAGCCTGACTCACGAGCCCTGGGTCCCACTCCCTACATTTGAACTGAAGCTGCTTGGTCACAAGCTCTGGTGCTGGGCTGACCTGCCGGTGTCTGTCCAGGATGTTGCCGAAGAGCCGGTAGGTGTCCGGAAAGCCCTGGGAACGGGCACACTCCCGCACGCTCACCACCCGGTGCTGCTCTGGGTGGAGCACACGGCCCTGCTTGCCCATGGGCTCAGGGTTGGTGACAGTGGTGCTGAAGAAACCATCCCACTCCAGGCGCCCGTAGAGGCCGGCCCAGTGGTTGTGCCGGTTCCCAGTGTGTGGCAGGCACCAGGGGATGAGAGTGTTGAACTGCCTGGCTGCGGGGTCACAGGCCTTGCCAGCTGCAACAGAACACTGTGCTATGACCAGGGTTGGTGCCAGGCCACAGGGCGATTCTCCAGGGCACCTTGTCTGCACAGGGCCTCCAGAAGGAAGCTCTTATGGCTGCTTGATTCAGGCACAGAGCATCTGGCACCCCTTTGCCGCAGGTGCAGCTACTGTGACCTCACACCCTGGCGGCCATTTAATTAGCTGCACCCTGGGATGGCCAGGCCTCTTGCTTAACAAGTAGATGTGTCAAATGGGGACTACTAGGGAACCCCAGGAAGCCACCCCACTGAACAGACAGAGTGTACACAGGGCTGTAGTAAGTAGGACCCATGTTCCATGGGGCGACTTGAGGGACAGGACTAAATCCCACCTTCTGCACAGGAACAGACCCCTCGCATGGCACCAGTGCTGCTGTGGCCATTCTTCTTGTCATGGAAGGTGTAGCGCAGCTTCTTGGTCAAAGTGCCATCTGTCAGCCGCACTTCTATGTTGGGCAGGTCACGCCAATCTGATCCTGGTGACAGTGGGATGTGCCGCATACGGGCAGCCACCAATGGGCTCATGTCCTAGAACATAGGGAATCGCAGCTGAAACCCGGTTCAGGAAGCACAGAAGGGGTGCAGAGGCTCCGATCCTGTGAGGAGATGACAGCCACCCAACCCTAGTTTGTGAGATGCCATGTAAAAACTGGGACACATCCGGAGGGACGTCTAAGATGGACATATAAAACAAGGAGGTTCAAAAGGCCAATAATGTACTTTTTGATTTACAAGTGATTTTGAAGGTTTTCATACCAGTGATTGAAAATCAGTAATTAAAAGTTTGAAGATATTTCAAAAAAAAAAAAAACAAACAAACAAAAAAAAACCAAAAAACCAAAAAAACAAGGAGGTTCAGTGTGAAGTCAGCCAGGGAAACAAACAGGATATGAGATTTGGCGTACTAGAAGCCCATACAGAAAAGGTATTAAGAGAGGGTGTGTTGTGGGGGTACTTGGATGCTACCCAGGGCCATCCAAAGATGACACACTACCTACCATCCATGGAGGGTAGGAGACCAGAGATGTTGAACCTGGAGGCCTGTGGAGGCTTGAGTAAGCCCAGGAGGAGGGAAGGTGGGCCAGGCACTGGCAGACCCCAGGGAGCAACAGACCTTGCAGATATGGTCCCTGAGGATGGGCTGGTAGTGAGAGCCTCGCAGCTGCCTCTGGAACCAGGACTGTGGCTCTCCATTGTAGGAGATCTCGGGTGTGGAGGCTCCATTCTGGATCTCGGGGAGGTCAGACATGGTATCCCGCACTGTGATGGTCCGGAAGGGTCCAGAGCTCAGCCTGCAGTAGAGGGTGCTCTCTTAGATGTGAAGCAGGCAGCCTCTGCTGAGATTTAGGTTGCAGGGACAGCTATAGCATGGTCTCTACCGAAATTGGCACACAAGGCAGAAACTGAGGAGAATGGCACAGATGTGCATCAGGCTTGAGCTACTAGCCAGAGCCGGGCACAAATCTACTCAGCGAGCCAGACAGCACAGCCTATTGCTGCTGTCCTGCACATGGAGCATGGAGGGGCTGAGCACAGCTCCTACCTGGTAATGTTGCTAACAAACTTCTTGTCATCCACCACAACGCTCAGTTGGCAGGCACGGGGTGCAAACACATGCAGAGGCTCTGGGAACAGAGGCAGTTTCTCTCCTGGGGCTGCAGCCAAGATGATGGCCCTCCTCCGTGTCTGGGCCACACCATACTGACCAGCCTGCAACAGGGTAAAGGAGATAGCAGCACTAGGCAGTGTTTGCCCAGCTGGCCTCTTTGCAGAGAACCAGAACTGGGAAGCGGGCAACACATTGCAACTCACCAAATGACACACTGCAGCTGACCAGCAAGAGTAGCTTGCCTCAGTTAGCCAGGGCCATGCCATTTGCAAAATTCCCATTTTGGCTAAATGGTAACAATCCCCAACGACAGTAATTTGAATTTCCAGAACCAAGGTCACTTGTCTTCAAAGTCCCCTGTCAACCCAATTCTGTCAAAGCCCAGTAAACACCAACCCTGAAGAACACTAATCCATCACTATGTCTTTTTCTTTATTATTTTTTACGTGCACTGGTGTTTTGCCAGCCATGTCTTTTTCAAGACAGGGTTTCTCTGTGTAGCCCTGGGTGTCCTAGAACTCTTACTGTAAACCAGGCTGGCATCAAACTCAGTTTTGCCTACCTGCCTCCCTAGTGCTGGGATTAAAGGTGTGGGCCACCACACCTGGTTAACCCTACAGTTTTTCTACCTAAGCTATGAGCCGCCTCTGTCCTAAGAACCACACTGGTGGTCACACAGACCTCTGTTGCCCACAGCAGGCCCAAACACCCTCCTGGTCAGTGATGGAGAACAGCAGTACAGGGACCATTTCTGCCCCTCTGCCTGCTGTGTGGTGCCCACCTGCAGCACACCAAAGGTGCATTGGTAGCCCATGCGGACCAGGCAGCGCAGTGTGAGCTTCAGCACCATGGAGCGCTTGAAGGACACGAAGTTCCTGACATTCTCCAAAAGGAAGAATCGAGGCCGGTAATAGTCGCAGTAGCTGTTGGGGCAGGAGAGACACAGTTACTACAAACCCTCACGGGCCCCAGGAAACCTGCAGCAGGTCTCAGGCACTTCCCACTAGGGAAGGGCTCCCACAAAGCTGCATCTAGCCTGGGAGTGACCTTCAGAGAGCAAGCAACAGAGGGCTGTCCATGCTTACCTGAGGAAGGAGACCACCAGGGAGTTTTTGAACTTGGAGTAAGTGCGGGAGTTGAAGCGGTTCATGCCGCTGAAGCCCTGGCAGGGTGGCCCACCACAGAGCATCTCCACATCGCCCTTTTGCGGCAGCCTCTGGCCCAGGGAGTTGGTCACCTCACCAGCCATGACCAGCTTAAGCAGCACGTTGCAGTCCTCTGTGAACACCGTGGCGCCAGGATTGTTCAGCCGAAATGCTTGGGCTGCTGGGTCCCACATCTCGATGGCCCACAGCGTCTCGGAGATGCCTGATGGACACCAAGGCAGAGGTTTGCTTTTTGGGGGCCGTTTTCATTTCATGGCCTCACTTGACAGCCACCTTGGCCAGCCAGTCATGCGTTGAAGCCTCCCCAAAGAAAAGCCAGAGTCAGCACCAGCCCGTGGTTACCTGCTTGGTGGAATCCTTCTGATAACCCTCCACAGCCAGAAAACACATCCAGGGTCCGAAGCTTGGGCAATTTGATGGCTGTCTTGGGCTCTTTGGGCTCTGACACCTGATGTTTTGCCTTCCCTTTCCCTGAAGGAGGAGCAGGCCACCAGTTGTCAGAAGGGCCCACCAGACTGCTCTCCTCAGAGGCCTTATTCAGGAGACTTTTGCCTTCCTACGTGACCTAAAGTAGCCTCTTGGGAGATAGTCCTGGTTCAGTCCTCCAAATACCTGCCCCCAGAATTTGGGGGGCAGAGGCAGAAAGCTTTTGGGCTCCACTTCACCCTGGACAACAGGCAACCCTGTCTCACAAAAACCACGCGCACAGGTGAATGACAGACATGGACGCACCTTTCCCTTTCCCTTTCCCCTTGTTCCCAGGGCTGCGAGCATGGTTTGGGGGGTCTTCGAAGGTTTTGCTCTTTGCATTGTAGGCCTGCACAGAGAGGAGTCGCGTTAGTCCAGAAGTGCACGGATCCCCTCACTCTGTTCAAGAACGGACTGACAGTCTCTATCTCTGAGAAGAACCACAGCCAATCAGCTACCAACGGGATTTGATCTCACCACTGGAAACAGACAAATCCTGCAGCCAGCTGGTCGAGGGGCTGAGGCCATACTACAAAGAGGCTGTTTAAAACCCACGTCTATTCCATTAAGTCCCCCGTGGTCTGCAACATGTGCTACAGTAAGAACCTAGAGTGTACATTCTAAGGAAAGGACATTCTGGGAGCCAGTTGTCCAATGTCACACAAACATGCGCACACAGAACCTGGAGAAACAGGCGCTTTACACAACTTGAAGAGCCAAGATATCCAAATGGGTCTACTACCACAGGCTCTGGGATCCTTACCCTAAACCAAGGCCACTGCCTGGCCACAAGAGATGGGACCAAAGTGTACTCCTCCCAAGAAGGGGGACCTTCCTGACACATAAAGATCCTAGGCATGGCTAGTAGAAGCCTTCAAAAACAGTTCCTTAGGTTAAGTTTAATGGTCACATTGTCAGCAAGTGGTAAATAAAATGTTGCATTCTCAATCTCTAAAAAAAAACCCTTGCTGCCACAGACCTGCGGTGTGGGTGACGACACAGATGTGTGGCTCTGTAAGCACCTTGCCCCGTCCCCTCACACGTTTGTTCAACAGTTTGCCTGCTGGCCATCACTCATCTCCTTTTGAATGCCCAATCCTGCCTCCACTGCCTGAGCACTGGGACCCAACCCAGGGCTTCATGTGTGCTAGATGAGAGCTCTACAGACCAAGCCACACCCCCAGCTGTTTTCTTTAAAAGCCCAAATCTAACTCCTACGACTCTATACTGGGGGTGGGGGGCATAAGTCTTTAATTCTAGCACTTGGATGAGGCAGGGAGGTCTCTTAGTTCAAGGTCAGCCTAACACATATTGAGTTCCAGGGTATACAGTGAGGCCCTATCTCAAACTACAAAACCAACCAACAAACAGGTCTGGAGAGATGGCTCAGTGGTTAAGAGTATTGGCTGCTCTTCCAAAGGACCTGGGTAAAATTCCCAGCACCCACTTGGCAGCTCACAGCTGTCTAATTCCTGTTCCAGGAGATCTGATACCATCACAAAAACATCATGCAGGCAACACCAAGCAATTCTCATTAAAAAAAACAAACAAAAACACTAGAAAACAAAACCCACTCGCTTACTAGCAGCTTCCCTGGTCTATCTTATATCTCCCATCCTAAGACACATCCAGGACCTAGCCTAGCGTTTGCTGAACACAGACCCTACCACTGAGCCCTGGCCCAGCCTGAGACACTCTCTTGGGCACCCTGCTCTTACACATTTGCCCCTGAAGCCTGGGACCCACCTCAAGGAAGTAGAAGCGGTCGGGTCCCCCCTGTGAGTAATCCTGGATGCTCTCAGGCAGGTCCTCCCCATACTCCACAGCGCAGCGACCTTGCACGTCAGCAAAGTCCACCACAGCTTCCTCGTCACTCCAGTACAGCAGGTTGATGTCTGAATGGTAGGTGGCCTTGTTGGACTTGTGGGTGTTCTCAGGCCTGTAAGGGGACACAGGTGAGTACTACGCCACCACAAGTTTATAATCACAGCTCAAAGCACCCCCATTTGAAATGCCTGGAACCAGCAATTGGATTGCGGAGTCTGAGAACAGGAATCTTGTTAGTCTCGTACACCTCACAGCTTCAAGCACTTCCTCTTGTGAGACAGTGTCTTGCTCTGCCACCCAGGCCGACCTCCAACTCTGTGATCCTCCTGCTACAACACCTCAAGTGATGGAATTATAGGCGTCCGCTACCATTCTAGTTGCCACAGGCCATTTTAGACAGCATTCTTAAAAAGATACTTATTTTTGTTTGTTTTTCGAGACAGGGTGTCTCTGTGTAGCCCTGGCTGTCCTGGACTCGCTTTGTAGACCAGGCTGGCCTTGAACTCACAGAGATTCGCCTGCCTCTATCTCCTGAGTGTTGGGATTCCTGGGCACCAAATGAGGGACTGGCCTGCTTCTCTGCCTTCATCCTGCTGATCAATGATAGGTGCTGAGCTCTTTTGTAACCTTGTTAATTATTACAAGGACTCCAGAAAAATCAGGTATAGGAGCAGCTGCCTGTTCTCCTAGCACTTGAGATGCTGAGATGGGTGTCTCAGGGTCCAGGTGTGGCAGCGAAGCAAATGCATCCTGGTCAATCTGGGACAGTGTTCTTTTACAGTAGCCCCTCCCTTGTCACTTCCAGTTACAGAGGCTTTGAAAAGAAAAGACTGAGGAGTGAGGCATGAGGATCAATATGCCTCCCCAGTGTTGGGATTAAAGGCGTGCACCACCATGCTTGGCTAATCCCCCCACCCCTTTTGCTTTTTTATTTTGTTTTTGTTTTTTCTAAGACAAGGCCTTGGCTGCCCTGGAACTCACTCTGTAGACCAAGGTGGCCTCAAATTCAAGAGGGCCACCTGCCCTTGTCAACCATCTGAAACCTATTCTTGAAGAAGTGGCAAGTACACGCATGCACAAAGCAGGCAGGGATGGGGTGGAGTGGTGTTGAGTTAAGCTAAGGGCTGGAAAACAGAAACCCTAGAACCAGCAAAGAAGGTTCAGAGCCGAAGGGTTGGGGAAGGCGGTGGGAGGCCAGACAGAGGGATTATGGTTTGGAAAGGAGGACCCATACAAAGCAAGATACCCTCCCTAATGCCTGCAGCTTTTGGTCCTTGCCAGACACAAGTTCCCCACTCACCCACACCCAACCCTGAAAGCCACAACCATGCAACACACATGCAACCTCAGGACAACTAGAAGCAGCAACCTCAGGACAACTAGAAGCAGCCACCTCCACCAGCAAACTGCTCTGGAAAGGCCTCCCACGCAGGCAGGCCACCCACCTGTAAAACTTGTTGACCCTGATCTTGATGTCTGCCTCATTGGCCTTGCCGCTCTTCTTGCCACAATGGATCTCTTTTATCCGACCAACGCGATAGGGCTCAGGAGCATCCAGGTTGCTTCCTTTGATATAGTCAGAATACTTGCGGTAATGCTCAGGGTACAGGTCCTCGTTCACAGGCTCCTTCTTTGAGCGTTTCAAGGGACTAGCCAGCTTGATGCTGCAGAGAGAAGTAGTGAAGGATAGATACAACCAAGCTCAGGGTGCAGGTCAGTCAGAGTGGCTGGAATGGGCTGACTGTGGATTTCTCATCACAAGCTGGCACAGCCACACCATTAAGGACAGATAAATGAAATCTCATGCAGTTTAAAACGCCATTCAATTCCCAGAGCTCTCAGGTGAGTGTGGGTGCATATGCTAGATAAGATAACCCCAGGGTTTGGGAGACTAATCCAGGCCTGTCTGGAACTCCTGACTGTCCTGCCATACCTACTAAGTTTTAGGTCCACCTGGACCTGCCTCCCAGTAAACTTACTGGTATGTGATAAGGTCCTGTCAGCAAACAAGTTGAAATATCATAGGAAGAGACACTTCACTAGGAGAACAGCAGCTTCTGAGAGGGCACAGTATCATCTCCCCAGGTGTGAGCCAAGAGAACAGCCACTGTGTTCAGAGAAGGCCCCTGTGACCTGAGGGCTCTCCCTGTGATGCTGAAGG
Organism: Lophiomys imhausi; assembly: GCA_907164525.1. Lineage (NCBI taxonomy): Eukaryota > Metazoa > Chordata > Mammalia > Rodentia > Muridae > Lophiomys > Lophiomys imhausi. The sequence goes on from CAJQZJ010034167.1 coordinate 3,563,087, forward strand.
ATGGAGCACCAGCAAGTCCTAGTTTGGTCCAACTCATGGAAATCTGGTTGCTGAATCTGGCTCCCACCCTGTCTAGCAGTTGCCTTGACTTTCCTATCTGGGCCCCTATAGAGTGTGCTCTACTCTCAGAGGTGCCCTGAGCACTGTGTGTGGCCTTCCTGCTGTGCCTCTACCTGGTAGATGACACCAGGGAGCAGCCCATGGAGGAGAGCAAAGACAATCAATGCTAGATTGGGTATTACACCCAACACCACCAGCAGAGGCTCCCAACCACCCATTCCCCAGAGCCATGGGTCAAAGCAACAAAGCTGAATTTGGGGACTGAGGTCCCACTGGACACTACGGAAAGGGGCCCTCAAGTCTAGATACTAAGCTATGTTTAGAAAATACGAGCTGCAATTCCAACTTGTCCTAGTGCTGAGGACACAGAGTGGATGGAGGATGCAGGTGACATTCAACATATAGCGTCTGTTCACAGTAAAGATGTCATTCGCCAGACTCTGCGTAGAGTACTGCCTTCTCCTCTTGCTCAGACCTTCCAGTTCTGGCAGGCAAGACCCCTTCAGCTTTCACCTTCCAGTTCTGGCAGGCAAGACTCCTTCAGCTTTCGGGACAAAGACTGCAGGAGCCAGCCTGAGCCCGAGGTCTCACAGCAGCTAGGAGGCAGAGCTGAGGTGGGAACTGCCTGTCTAAGTCTAACCCCGTGGGTGTCACACACCCAGCCTCACATGCTCACAGCTCAGACTGCTGCAGTTCAGATGCAGAATGGCTCCCAAAGCAGTATGTTGAGGGCTAGGTTCCCAGGGCTGCATTGTCAGCAAGTGATAGAGCCTTTACAAGGTGAGACCTACAGGAAAAGTCCCTGGAGGTAAACCCTCAAGGGGGATGGTGGTAACAGAACCTCTTCCCTCCTTTTTGTCCATGCCAGGAGGCGACTATGAGCTGTCACCTTTAGAGGCCCAGAGTGACAGAACTGCCACTTGCATTGGAACTTCCAAGAGATGGTCACCTGCCATTACAGTTCCCCTACGTCAGGTATTAGAGTAACAAAGAGCTAACAGCTCTGGCGTTGAAGTGCAGCCATTAGGTATCAGCTTCTCACCAGAAGCCACAGTGATGGTCTAAAACACTGGCTTAAGGGAAGCAACTGGGAACATCACAAGCCAACTGACTGGTGTGGGACCTGGGGCACTCACTTGAAGGTAAAGGCCTCAGGAGGCAGGTACACACTGTCACCTAGTCTGTAGACAACACCGTTCTTGGTGACAGAACTGCAATAGAGCCGGCCATCTACCTCATCAAGTTGTTCCAGGACCTTGGGCATCTCTTTATGTCTTAGCTCACCCAACCGGATACAAGATAGGCAGAACCTGCAGAAGCCAAGGGCAGAAAGAAAATCAAGGCTCTGAAGTGGCAGAATGGTGACTGCAGCAGACACTGAAATCCAAGATGAGAACGAATCTGCCGGAGTCTGGAGGAAGTGTCCCTCCATGTCCACACTTTGAGGACACTTTTTGAGGACCACAGCTCAAAGAACTGTCAACAGTAGCAAAGAAATCAACACTAGCAAACAAGCCAGAGGCTGTGCACACCAATAGCAGGGTGTTCAGCCAGCATGCTCAAGGCCCAGGGCTAAAACCCAGCACCACAAATTTGTTTAAACAGAAGGAGAGGCCTTGCTCAAAGGGAGCCCCAAGGTGGTCCACACATTTTAAACAGTTCCATGACTCCAGGCCTCTTTGGTAAGCAAAGAACACACTGGGGAGTAAGTAAACCTTTTTCTAGACGCTAGAGAGGCTGGAGGAACTCCCTCAGCACAGGACGGGGCACAGCGAGAGCCTACACCTGGCTCCTACACTCACTTGTGCTTGTTGTTCTCCGTCGGCTGGGTCGTGGGAGGAGATTCAAACCTTGCGTAGTCCTGGTTGTACCACAGCTGGTAGAAATAGGTCTTCCCATCATCCTCAGCCCCTGGCAGCATAGTCTCAGGGTCCATGCCTCCCTGTGTAAACAAAGACGTGGGTCAGCCCTGGCTCTAACCATGGTAGAGTGTGGGGAAGAGAGAAGGCACTCACCTCCATAGCCCAGTTTTTGGAAGGCGCTTTGTAGATGACCTTGACCTTGCTGTGGATGTAGGAAAGCTGCATGTTCTCACACTCACCCACCAGGAATAGCTCCAGTGGGTCAGAGGTGGCCCCAAGGACTGTGTCTGTCCCGGTGCAGAACCAGTGTGCATGGAACATCTGCCCGTTCTTGTCTTCCCACAGTGCTGTGACCCTGCCGCCGTGAGACAGAACCGGGAATACACATCTCATGTAACCAGCAGAACTTAACCACACAGACCGTGGTTATCTTTTGACTTCATTCTGACACAAGTGGACTTCTGGTGTTCAAGTGACAAAGCAAGCTCAAGTCTGGCAAAAGGATGGACACACACCTGGCCAGATACAGGGGTTTGGAGGAATCATCTGGGATGACAGACACGCAGTCCCCCACCTCCAGTGTCTCTTCATCGATGCACACCTTCTGATAGTACGTTCTCTTCTCTTCAATCTGAAACAAAGCGCTGGAGCTCAGGTGAGGGTCCTCACTAGACTTAACCTGGGTGGCCCTCCCTAAGTTTCTATGAAGATAACTTGGGGACTAAGGGAGTGTGGGTCGGCAGTGCAAAGAGAACTTAACAGATACCAGGCCCGGGCTCCATTCCCTGCAACCGTGAAATGAAAACATGACTTATTATTTTATTAAATCATGAGGGCCAACGTAACAAGATGGCTCAGAGAATAAAGGAGCTTGCCTCCAACTCAATCAGACCAGAGTTGGATCTCCAGGACCTACAACATGGATAAGGTAAGTGACTCCTACTGGTTGTCCCCTGACATTCACATCCATGCTGTGACATGTGGATACATCTACAAATAAATAATAAGACTAAGGAAAAAGCCAGGAGTAATGGTACACACATTTAATCCCAGCTCTTTGGAAGCAGAGGCAGGCCTATCTATTCTGAGTTTCAGGCCAGCCAGCACCACACAGAAAAATCCTCACTCAAAGAAAAGGCCAGGCGTGGTGTCACACGCCTTTACTCCCAGCACTCAGGAGGCAGAGGCAGGCAGATCTCTTGTGAGTCCAAAGTCAGCCTGGTCTACAGAGTGAGTCCAGGACAGTCAAGGACACAGAGAAACCCTGACTTGGAAAAAAAAAAGAAAGAAAAAGGAAGGCCAGGCGGTGGTGGCGCACGCCTTTAATCCCAGCACTTGGGAGGCAGAGGCAAGCGGATCTCTGTGAGTTCGAGGCCAGCCTGGTCTACAAAGCGAGTCCAGGACAGCCAGAGCTATTATACGGAGAAACCCTGTCTCGAAAAACCAAAAAAAAAAGGAAAAGGCATGAGCCACTAGGACTGGTAGCACATGCCTGTAATCCTAATACTTGAAAGGCTAAATAAAGAAAAGGATCAAATCTTGATCAGGCCAGCGACTATAGAGATGGATGGCTCAGTGGTCAGAGTATTCATTGTTCTTACAGAGAACCTGGGTTTGAGGGTCTCATGGTGGCTCACATCCATCCAGAACTCCAGTTCCAGGGGATTCCATACCTTCTTCTGCCCTCTACAGGCACCAGGCATGCACGCGGTGTACGTACACACAAGCAGCCAAAACAATCTACATATGACTAATCAATCTAAAAAAAAAAAACTTAATGAAAATAAAGTTCTAACCCATCCTGGGCTATACAGTGAGATCCTATCTCTAACACAAAACAAAGAGACAAGGCTTCTGAATAGATTCCTTGCCCTGGCCATCCTGGAACTAGGCTAACCTAGAACTTAAATCCACCTGCCTTTGTTAGCCACCACTGCTGGGCTTTTTTTTTTGGGGGGGGGGGGGGGGGGTGTTTCAAGACAGGGTTTCTCTATGTATCCTTGACTGTCCTGGACTCACTTTGTAGACCAGGCTGCCCTTGAACTCAGAGATCCGCCTGCTTCTGACTCCTTGGAGTGTGGGGATTAAAGGTGTGCGCCGCCATGCCTGGCAATTACAGACAGCTGTGAACTGCCATGTGGGTGCTGGGATTTGAACCCGGGTTCTTTGGAAGAGCGGTCAGTGCTCTTAAACGATGAGCCATTTCTCCAGCCCAGCTTTAATTTTCATTAAAACAAAAAACAGGGCTGGAGAGATGGCTCAGCAGTTAAGAGCACTTGCTGCTCTTCCAGAGGTCCTGAGTTCAATTCCCAACACCCACATGGCACCTTGCAACTGTCTGTAACTCCAGTTCCAGGGGGATCTGGCACCCTCATACATGCATACAGGCAAAACACTAATGCACATAAAATAAAAAATCTTTGCCGGCTGTGATGGTACATGCCTTTAATCCCAGCACATGGGAGGAAGAGGCAGGCAGATCTGAGTTAAAGGCCAGTGTGATCTAGAGAGTGAGTTCCAGGACAGTCAGGGCTCCATAGAGAAATCCTGTCTCAAAAACAAACAAACCAGAAACCCTGCCATGACAGCACATGACTTAGCACCTATGAGGTGGAAACGGAATGGTCCAAAGTGTCCAAGCATATGGGCTGCCTGGGCTACAGATGCAGGTCAGGATGTACCAGGAAGGGGCTGAGGTGTGGCTCAGTTGTAGAGCTCTTGCTTAGCAGGCCTGAGGCCTTCCATTTCACTCCCAGTATCAGGAAAAGGGAGTGAAGGGGACGGCGGCGGAGTAGCAGCTCTCCTCTCAAGTCTAGCCAGCAGATTCCTGGCTGCAGGGCTGGCCTCAGGGGCACAGTGACATGCAAGAGGAAGAGGCCCCACCTTCACGGGCTGTCCAAGCCAGGAGATTCGATCCTTGTTCTGTTTCTTTTTCTTCCCTTGATGCATCTTTTTGGGTGATGGCACCTGTGGGATGTAGTCGTCAGGTTCCTCATCATCATCTGCCTCCTTCATGGCCATGTTGGGACACCTGCAGAACACACACTACAGTCAACCCCAGCAAAAAACACCTTGGCAGCTCCACACCATGTCCCAAGGGACACTGCATTGCACACTTGCTTCAGTCACCCTGACCTCTATTATCTGAAAAGAACATAGCATAGCCTACCTTCTCTTGAGGCAAGCCTGTTTACTCCGTCCAGTGCCACCAAACTTAACCATATCCTTGCAGGCCTTGCATGTCCCACACTCAGGCTGCTGACAGACCTGAAAAATATTGAAAAGATCAGCAATTGATAACCAGGAACTTGCATTCTTTTTTTTTGTTTGTTTGTTTTCTTTTGAGACAGAGTTACTCTACATAGCTCTGGCTGTCCTGGAACCCTCTCTGTAGACCAGGCTGGTCTATACTCAGAGATCATCTTGCCTCTGCCTCCCAAGTGCTGGGATTAAAGGCGTGCGCCACCACACCTAGCCCAGGAACTTTCAGTAAAGTGTAACTTTCAAAAATATGCAAGCTCAAGGCTAGCAGGTAAGGCTGGGTGCCAATCCTTATTCCTGAGCTATACCCTTGAGAAGCAGAAATATACTGCAGGGCTGCTTCTGACCTTCACATGAACACACCCTCACTAATACACATGCTGCACTTGTGTGGAACACTTAGACTCTGCTCGCCATTCCCTAAGCAACAGAGCAGACGAACCCAGGAAAAGCCTGAACCTGTGTTGGGTGCCAGGTCACCCAGCTGTCCACAAGGATGTGCACAGGTGCCACAGCAGCACTGGACCCTTACTTAGAGAAGGGGCGTCTGCATCTGAAAATCTGGAGGTGCACAGGGTGAGGAGGGTACTCTAGAAACTCATTAAGAAGGTCTATTGAAGCCCGGTGGTGGTGGCGCACGCCTTTAATCCCAGCACTTGGGGCAGAGGCAGGCAGATCTCTGTGAGTTCGGGGCCAGCCTGGTCTACAAAGCGAGTCTAGGACAGCCAGGCTGTTACACAGAGAAACCCTGTCTCGAAAAACCAAAAAAAAAAAAAAAAAAAAAAGTTTATTGAGGTGACACAGAGCTACCAGTGTCTCCACTAGTCACTGGGGAGTCAGTGGCATGAGAACAAGGCAATCAAACAGGACTGCCAAGTACCCAGCTTGCTTGTTCAAAACATAAGGACAAAACAAAAAACAATTTAAAAAGAATAGACGTTAGATACAAGGACACTGAGGAAAGTCAAAGAAAGGTGAAGACAAGGCATTCTGAGGAGGGCTGCCTGCCACTCGAGAAGGACAGACACTCCTGCGATAGAGAACAGCTGGGCTCTATTGCACTCGGGGAAAAGTCAAAACAGTAAATTGCAAAAACACACCAAAATATACCTATGTCACAGCGTTAGGGTCACTTCCCCTGAAGAAAAAACCCCAGCTGTCCCTTGGGTGCTAAGAACAGCATGTAGGAAGTCTTCTCTCCCATTCAAAGCCCTCAAGATGCCCAAGTCCCTGTACAGCCTGAGACAAGGAAAGCCCCGTTAGGCTGGTGTCATGACACACTGACATCACAGGCCTGACCATGGAGCACACCAGGATGCCTAGCACTCAGGAGGCAGATGCCTCAGGACAAACACAACAGGCTGGGGCTCACCATATAACTCATTCTCTTAACTTTTCAACACAGTTGCTCAGGCTGACCTCAGACTCATCATGTAACCAAGAATGACCTCCAAATCCTTATCCTGCTGCCTGTACCTCTAAGTGCCAGGATGACAGGCCTGTGCTTCCATGTGTAGCTTAACCATATTATTTGAGGGTTTTGTTTTTTTTTTTTTTTTTTTAATATGTTGTAGGTTGATTCCAAGGCTATCTATTTGAAAGGGATTCACAAGACCCAGGCATGGTGGCACAGGTCTGTAAATTCGGCACTTGGAAGAGTGAGGCAGGAGAATCGAGAACTTCCAGGCAGCCTAAGCTAGAAAAGACCCACGTCATAGCATGATGCTTTCTGCACAAGTTCTAGACAGAATCCCAGGGAATGTCCCGGAAGCAACACTGGCTCTGGGTCAGCTGCCTCTCAGTGTCCACAGGACAGAGGCAGAGCTAACATCTCTCAGGGAGCCCAGGCTCTGTTGCCAATGGCATAGGCCCTGGACACTCGTGCTGACTTCAACCCTACCTATCCATCTGTCCAAGGCAGGCAGCTCCACAGACCACTGACTCCTCCTCTCCACACCTAAGGAAGAGCCAGGGATGGCACGGAGGCATGGCTAGGCCCACTCACCTCACAGACGCCACACCGACGGCGCTTGTAGGCATTCTCCTTGTCCTCCTTGTCATCTTTCTCAATCTGTTCTGAGAAGAAAGTGTCAAAGATCTGGTAGACCAACTTGGTGGTGGTGGCTTTTGTGGGCCCTTTGTCCTTCTGCTTGGCAGAATGGTTGCTGATATTGCGCCTCTCGGCTCGCCTGAGAGAGAAATAGCCACCATTTTAGGGAACCAAACACAGGAAACTGCCTTCTCTGTCTCAAGCCTCCAATTTGATTCTTGCTACATACTTACCTCTGTCCCAGGGTGACCCCAGCCAACTTGATCAGGTCTCTCATACAGGGAGACAAGAAGATGGGTGTCTCGTCACTGTCCTTGGCATCATCATAACTCTCTACCTGGTTCACCACAAACTGGGCATGGCGCAGGAGAGAGTCCTCTGTGAACCGGTTCACATTAATGGCAGAAGGAGGGACAGTGGTCTTTGGTGAAGTGGTGGAGAAAAAAAAAGATTAGATGTCTCTAATATTTTGCTTCCTTGTAATGCTGGGGAGGGGAAAACTAGTACTTCATGCATGTTAGGCAAGCAATGTAGCACTAAAGCCATACACCCCCAATCCCTCATCACTGGGGGGATTCTAGGCAGAGGCTCTACAATGGGGCCATGTCCCCGGGGCCTGTTTCATTAAAACTCTTCTAGTGGTTTTTCCCCTGAAGCTCTGATTCCAGATGTGGTTTTTCCCAGCATCAACCACACTGTGTGTGTGTGGATCCGAATCCATTACAAAGGCAGCAAAGTTCTCACCTCGATCTTATTGATCAGGTCTTCATAGACAGCATGAGGGTTGCCTTGCAGGAACTCAACCACAATCTTGCTGATGTAAATTTTCTCCTGCATCAGCCCAAATATTGGTGCATAATCTGGGCTGGGTTCCATCAGAATGTATTCTGCAAATGCTGGGAAGAACACATGGCTTGATTTTTAAAGAATGTGGAAAATTGGTCACTTCAGTTAGCGTGATTAGCATTTGTACCTCCTTCAGCACCTGTCATTTATGTAAATAGTTGTTTGCTTTGTTCAAGTAATGGGGGTTTTGACATGTTGCCTATGGTGACCCTAAACTCCACAGCCTCCTGAGGAGCTAGGACAACAGTCTGTTCTGTCCTGCAGGTGATACATTTTAAAAAGCTTTTTCAGGGCCACTGAGATGGCTCAGCACATAAGGGCACTTTCTTGCAAGATTGACAACCTGAATTTGATCCTAGGGACTTACATGGTAGAGAAAAAGAATCAACTCCACGTGCATGTTATGGGTCCACACACTCACCCACACACACTAAATGTAAAAGAAAAGAAAGATTTAAGGCCATCTCAAAATCTGATGGCCTCCAGGCTGAAGAGACCAAGTAAAAAGTTTCCTGAACAATCTAAAATTTATTCCACAACCTAAAAACCAAAACAAACAAAAAAACCTCACAGCCAAACCCCAAGAGCCCAGCTTCCCCATTAGCTAGTCACACTTGTGCCTGCTGGAGCCAGGAGAGAACTTAGCTAAGATCTGGACCCACACGAATTGTAAGCACTGGACTGTCACACAACTGGAGGATCCACTTCAAGGTCAGTCATGATGAACACAGGCCACCAGGTCCTCCCTCCCCTCACAGCCCAGCGAGCCTACCCAGGGAGAGGACTCCAGGACACTTGTGACTGGACACATACTCACAGGTGCTAAAGCCAATGAGTGCCTTTTCACCTCCATCAAAGCCAGTGATCCACCACTCATTGATCGGCCCCAGGTTCTTGCCATTAACACCACCTGTGGAAAATGTCTTCTGATAAGAAACAGACCAAACACGGTGATTCACAACTCACATTCCAGCCTAGAAGTCCCAGCCAGCATGCTGCCTCTCTTCAGGGGCGCTTTGCTCAGTTAATGGCAAAACTTCAAGCTCTCCTTCAAAGCAGTACCTCCCATGGGATATCTTACCTCCTTGTTTGCTTCTTCTTCTTCTTTTTTTTTTTTTTAAAGATTTATTTATTTATTATGAATACAGTGTGCTGTCTGCAGACCAGATCTCATTATTGGTGGTTGTGAGCCACCATGTGGTTGCTGGGAATTGAACTCAGGACCTCTGGAAGAGCAGCCAGTGCTCTTAACCTCTGAGTCATCTCTCCAGCCCCTTGTTTGCTTCTTGAAACAAACAACCCTTGAACAGTCCACATACCTTCCGCAGATGGATTTTCATCACAAATTGCTTTGGCACAACCAGAAAAGTAGAGTTCAACGTTCTTCTCAATAAGGCCAGTGTCAACAGGACACAGGTGACCTCGACTGCAATACACACTAGAGAGGAAACAGACATCACTTTACCACCCAACCCAATACAGAGGGCAATCAATCACTGTCAGACTCAAGGTACCCAGACTAAGTGAGGTTCTGGGACCAGCAATGTCTTTGGCAACATTGTTTGTCACTCAGTAATGTCTCTCACTCCTCCTCCCACATGACAAGTGCACATTCCAAGAGGTCAGAGGATTCCTCTGAAGTTGGACTTATAAGTGGATGGCTGTGAGCTGCCCCATACGGGTATCAGGAATCAGACTGGAGTTGACTGCTAAGTCATCTCTCCAGACTAAAGAACCAAAGTACCAGGCCTGAGCCTGCTCAAGGTTTGTTTCTACCAGACACACTCAGCCAAGTGCAGAGTCCCTTATGGCTCCTGGTTTCTAGCACAAGAGCTGCAAGCCCCCCAGCATCATCCCCTATCAGGAAGAAGGCTACAGAACTGAATGAAGGGGGAAGACTGGCCTCAGCTCTCTTCCTGAGGACACCACAGTGGGACTCACAGGTGACTGCTATCTACAGGGTAAGCTTCAACTGGCCATTCAGAGGTCTATTGCCTTTTCGGGGTTGGCCCTCTAGATCACTGCAGACAATACTCTTTATGGGAATCAATGTCCAGTGGTAGGGAAGAGAGATAATAGCCACCAACCAACTTGCAGGGAGTACTACCACAACCACACTTAGGGATCTTGACCCAAATGGTCCTAGAACTCTAGTCCACAGTGGTTTCAACATCAAAGAGCACCCGGGAATAACCCCTATCAGGATGTCAATGGGTGCTCCTAAGGGGACACGTCTAACACATACAGCTCAGAAGAACTGGTGTGTCCCAGCCCAGCTGGTCCACCAGCCACGGTGGCCCCACATGTACTGCTTACAGCCAGTACAGGCCCAGCCCAAGCCTCAGACTAACTGTACATGAGGGTCTCTGTCTCCTCACCGTGCCCCACTGGCTACATACTAAGGTCCTTTCTTCATGTCAGGCTTCCCTTCTGATAACTTTGCTTCTCTTATTCCTCTGTTCCCCAGGCTTCCCTCATTAGCTGGAGTTGTTAGGCTGAGAATTGCTAACCCCCAAACCTACACCCCAATATAGAGCATGAAGGTATACAGGACATGGGAATTGATGTTTTCACCCTTCCAAACGTTAAGTCAAACCCCCAGGGCACTAAAGAGACACTATCTGAGCTATGTATGGTGGGGCATGTTTATAATGCCGCACCTGAAAGGCAGAGGTAGAAGGATCACCAAAAGTTCAGTTAGCCTGGTCTAGATAGATCACTCCAAAGCAGCCAGCTAGAGGGTCCTCTTCAGACTGTGTATACGAGGTGATCTGAATCCCAGTGAATGTGTCTAGATATGGATCCCAGGATACTTTGTGATGTACGTGCAAAGCTGAGGTATTACATCTGTGCACTTGGCACCCTGCACACAGCTAGTCTTTGTGTAAGCACAAGGATGAGCTTCGGACTGCAACAGACTAAAGATTTAACATAAGGTGCTGTACTAACCACAAAGCAGCAAACAAAGCTGGGGTTGTGGCTCAGGGTCAGACAACTTTCCTAGAGTCAGGAGGCCCTGTCCCCAGCACTGTGGGAAGTGCTAGAACAGCAGCAACAAGAGAGCCAGGCACCACAGTACAACACCTTTAACCCCAGCACTGAGGAGCCAGAGGCAGGCGGATCCAAGTAAAGTCCAGCCAGCCAAGAGGTCTAGCCAGGGCTAGTGACCCCTAGTTTCAAAAAGAAAGGAAGGAAGGGAGGGAGGGAGGGAAGGAGGAAGGGAAGGAAGAAAAGGAAGACAGGAAGGAAAGAAGAAAAGGAAGACAGGAAGGAAGGGAGGGAGGGAGGAAGAGAGGGAGGGAAGGGAAGGAAAAAAAAGACAGGAAGGAAGAGAAGGGAGGGAGGAAGGGAGGGAGGGAGGGAAAGGAAGGAAAAAAAAGACAGGAAGGAAGGAAGAGAAGGAAGGGAGGGAGGAAAGGGAAGGAAAAAAGGAAGACAGGGAGGGAGGAAGAAAAGGAAGACAGGAAGGAAGGAGAAAAGAGTGAGCTTAGTGGTGGCACATCTGGAATTTCACACTAGGGATGACAGGGAGTTCAAAATCAAAGACCCTGTCACAAAACTCATAATCAGGAGCCAGGTGTGGTGGCATACACCTTTAATCCCAACACTCGGGAGGCAGAGGCAAGGCGGATCTCTGGGTTCAAGGCTAGCCTGGTCTACAGAGTGGGTTCTAGGGCCGTTACAGAGAAACCCTGTCTCTAAAAACCTAAAAAAACAAAACCAGGTCTGGTGTGGTGCCAGCCCAATCTAAAGAGCTAGTTCCAAGACAGCTAAGCCTACACAAAGAAACCCTGGCTGTGTGGTGGTGGCGCACGCCTTTAATCCCAGCACTGGGGAGGCAGAGGCAGGTGGATCTCTGTGAGTTTGAGGCCAGCCTGGCCTACAAAGAGAGTACAGGACAGCCAGAGATACACAGAGAAACCCTGTCTCAAAAAACAAAAACAAAAACCAGGGCTAGAAATGTGGCTCGGCCGGGCGGTGGTGGCGCACGCCTTTAATCCCAGCACTTGGGAGGCAGAGGCAGGCGGATCTTTGTGAGTTCGAGGCCAGCCTGGTCTACAAAGCGAGTCCAGGACAGCCAGAGATATTCAGAGAAACCCTGTCTCGAAAAACCAAAAAAAAAAAAAAAAGAAATGTGGCTCAGCTTTGGGTTGGCTCACCAGCACCACACAAACTGGTAGTGTTAGCATGCCAGGGCTGGGCACCAAGGTCACCCATGACTACCTCTCAAGTTGGAGGCCAGAGACAGCAGTAACAAAATTTATACTTGTAGCTGAAGTCTACCCAACCTTCATCAGCTTCTTGGCTATTGTCAAGGGAAGAGCAGCTTGACAAGCCCTTAGTTAAGACTAAGAACTATACTCGGATGCCCCAAATATGGGTGCCCATCAGTCGGACATGAGCACAGGCAGCCAAGCATGGCAGTTACCTGAAGCAGGTCAGCTTGTGCAAGGGAAACTCCTCGTAGTTGGGACTGCCAGAAGAGTCGGAATCATAGACAGACAGTGACTCAATGGTCAACATCTGGGGCTCCTCCATCTGAAAGACAGGGGACAGTGAGACATGGGCATACCTATCCCCCAAGAGGCAGGAGGTAAAAGGATGAGAGCAGAGTGGGACTCACAGCATCCACGGGCTGCTGCTGGTACTTCAGGTCAGGGTCATCTAGGTACTGGCCACACTGGGGGCACCGTGGCGGCTTGATCTGTGGGAAGGAACAGGTATGGCTTCAGGGCAGCGCCCCAGCATCTGGGAACTGCTGTTCTACTGCTGGCTGAGTTCCTGGAGGTGCCCTTACCTTAGGGATCACAGTTGTTTTGGTTTGAGTGGCTTTTTTCTCTGCTCTGGAAGGAAGCACAATTGTTGACTCTCTTATGAACTTGAAATACACTACACTCAGTCCTATGCTGCCTCGTCCTAAGCCACTCCCTGCATGTTGGTGCTAATAATCACAGTGATGTCAGGGTGTTGAGGTCAAAGGGGCCCTCTGCCAACATGCTCAGCAGAAACAGAGTTGTCTTGCCTCCGCTCCCACAGAAAGGTAAGGCTGTTTTGGGTGGCAGTTCACTAACAGTCACTTCTCACCCCTCTCTGGAACTGTCTAACACCATCACCTACTCTGTATGGAAAAGGTAAGTACTTACAATTCTTCAGGTGTCATTTTTTGTCTCTTCTCCTCCTAAACATAGGGGAACAAGAGGAACAGAAGGTCAGGATGTCTCTTCAGCTTGGACAGCACGGTAAAGACCTTCCTACATGTGACTGTCACAAAACTCAGGGAGAAGGGTGGTTAAGGTCAGGTAATAGAGGACTGGAGAGATGGCTCAGCAGTTAATTAAGTGCATTGGATGCTCACCTGAAAGGACCTGGGTTCAAATCCCAGCACCCACATGGCAGTTTGAAATGGTCTGTGGTGGCTCATGCCTTTAAATCCAGCACTAAGGAGGATCTCTGTAAATTCAAGGCCAGCCTAGTCTACAGAGTAAGTTTCAGGATAGCCAGGACTACACAGAGAAAGAAACCATGTCTCGAAAAACAGAGCCAGGCGTGGTAGCGCACGCCTTTAATCCCAGCACTTGGGATGCAGAGGCAGGCAGATCTCTGTGAGTTCAAGGCCAGCCTGTTCTACAAAGTGAGTCCAGGACAGCCAGGGCTACACAAGAAACCCTATCTTGAAACCACCATCCCCCCACAAAAAAAAGTCGGGTGATGAGGCCCAAATCATGCCAATGTCCAATTCATGGAAAGTCTCCCTGAATTCCAGTACTCAGAAGCCTAAGGCAGCCTGGGATACTTGGCAAGACCCTTAAGAAAAAAAAAAAAAAAAAAAAGAGGCTGGTAGTGATGGTGCACTCCTTTAATCCCAGCACATGGGAAGCGGAGGTAGGCAGATCTGAGTTAAAGGACGTCCTGGCCACAGAGCAAGTTCTTTTTCGAGACAGGGTTTCTCTGTGTAGCTCTGGCTGTCCTGGAACTCATTCTGTAGATCAGGCTGGCCTCAAATCAAGACATCCACCTGCCTCTGCCTCTTAGGTGTGGGATTGTGGCAACTTTGCAGCCCTTACTGAGCCACAGGCTTAGAATGACAACTGCAAGTACAGGAGCTGGGGTGAGCTCTGGTGCCCACCATTTCATGTTAAATCTGTGGGTTCCAAGGTCTCACTTCCCTACCATCCTAAGCACCCTAGCTCTAGAGGCTCGGACACCTTAGGTTACCATTGTCACAGAAGCATTTGGCAGCAGCACCATTCTTTCCAGCACCCGGTTCATTTTCTAAATGTGTCCCTTGCTTAGGAAAGGTGGGTAAGTTAGTTGGTAAGAGGACTTCAAGTTGACCTCTCATGACACTGTCGTCAGTCTTCAAATAATCTTCAAAACTGTCTAGCTGACATTGGATTCTAGATCCTTCTGTCTCTGCCTTCTGATGCTAGGATTGTTGGCATGAGCCACCATGCCCTGCTTCCTCCGTGCTGTTTTTACAGTTCAAATTAGGATCCATGCAAGAAGGAAAGAACGTCTTGTGAGTATCAGAGTACTTACAGATGGCTGTGACAGCATTGGGAAATAATTACAGGACCGCTATCAGATCTGTGATCCACGGCTGACCAAGTGTTTTTATGTAGCCTATGTGTTTCAAATATGTAGTCCTACTTGTGGAAGGTAGTCTGTGGTTTCCCAGGTTCTGGATCTGGCCAGCCCTGTCTCTTGCAGATGCCAAGCTGTTGGCTGTTTTTAGGAACTTGGGAGGTACCACCATGCTTCTTGTGGATCATCTGGAAGCACAGTGGACCAGAGGTCATAGGTATGTACCACCGGCTGCCCTGGCGCTCACTATGACTCCAAACTTACAACAATCTTACTTTTGCCTCCTGTGTGCTTTGAAAGCAGGCATATCTCTACCATGCCTGGCTCCCTCTCAACTTTTCATCTTTTTTTTTTTTTCCTTTTACAGTGCTAGGTATGGAATCCAGAGCCTTGCACAGGGTAGATAGACACCAGAGTGGTCTCACTAGCAACTATCCATAGAGGTTTATTGACCCCAGCCAGACATCCACTATCTCAAGCAATGAGAAAATATGGCGCAGCTGCCAAGACAGGCTACACACAAAGACAGTGGTTCCAAATAAATTCTCTGTCTTTTTGTGTAGGAGGGAATGAGCGTCCAGCATTCTGCAGCTCCTAGTCAGTCGTTAGGGGAAGCAGGTGTAATGGCCCAGCAGGATTAAGGTAAACCTAGACTACACAGTAGGACCTTGTTTCAAAAAAACCAAAAACAGAAAATAACACTGAGTTAGAACTGTGTGGTTCACTGGCAGAGCACTTGCCTAGCAGGCACAGAGTCTTGGCTCTCATTCCTACACTTAAAAAAAGACATATGATATGAGAGGCTAGAAGGACAGACAGTACACTGGACAGATGATGAAGCCCGTGGTGCCAAAGCCTGGGCTAAAACCTCATCACAGAGCACTACTGGCTCGCCACCTCAAGAATTCCTAGAGAGCAGCCAACAGCAAGAAACAGGTCAGAGAAGAAATAATCAAAGCTGAAAACCCATAGGATATATTTCACAAATTAGAGCTCGTGCTTAGTAGAACTTCCACATTTTTTGTAACAAATCTGAACCAAATACAGTCATGAGCTACAGGATGCTTTGGTCAGCTATGGGCAATATAGACACAATGATAATGGGATCTGAGACCATCTAGCAACTCCACAGCATCTTTGTTTTTGTTAACTATATACCATGATTTTTACTTGTTAGGGTAAAAAAAAAAAAATCATCTAATGACTAGTTTCCTGGAATGTACTCAAGTCATTAAATACCACGTAACTGCACATACTGTAGATCTTAATGTAAGTCACATTGATGTAAGCTATAAAAAAACAGACAGGAGCTGGGCATGGTAGCGCACGCCTTTAATCCCAGAGCTTGGGAGGTAGAGGCAGGAGGATCTCTTTGAGATCAAGGCCAGCCTGGTCTACAAATCAAGTCCAGGACAGCCAGGGATACAAAGAGAAACCCTGTCTCAAAAACTATTTTAAAAAAACCAAACAAACAAAAACAAAAACAGACAGGAAGCCATTGACATGGCACACACGTGTCCAACAGTGGAGATGCTAGGCTATGTTAATGAGGAGACCTTGTCTCAACAATACAAAGGAACTCTGAAAGACTAGGAGTGGAAGAGCAGACTAGACACAAGCTGATGTTTTACACATTGTGGCATATGTTCTATTCCTTCCCTCTTAGACATTTTAAAATTACAACCATCTATCTTTGTGTGTGCATGTATATATGTGTAGTGTGCATGTGCATGCATGCAGCAACCAGAGGATGACCTCTGGAGTTTGGACGCTGGAGAGATGGCTCAGTGGTTAAGAGCACTGGCTGCTCTTCCAGCAGACCCAGGTTCAATTCCCAGCACCCACATGGCAGCTTACAACTGTCTGTATATCCTGTTCTAGGGGATCTGACACCCTCACATAGACATAAATGCAGGCAAAACATCAACGTAATAAAATAAAAATCAATTATTAAAAAAAAGAACACTGGCCACTGGTTGATCTTTCAGAGGACCCAGGTTCATTCAAGTCCTAATGCCCACAGCCAGTTCCAAGTGATCTGATGCCTCTTCTGGGTTCTGCAGGCACTGCACAAATGTGTTTACAGACTGCAGGCAAAACACCCATACACAAACAAAATTTTTCTTCAAAGATACAGGCTTGGTGTGGTGGCGCATGCCTTTAATTCTAGCTCTCAGGAAGCAGAGGCAGCCGGATATCTGAGTCCAAGGCCAGCCTGGTCTACAAAGCAAGTCCAAGACAGGCAGGGCTACACAAAGAAACCCTGTCTCGAAACACGAATAAATAAATAAATAAAATAGATAAAATAAGGTAAGGACAGAAGAGTCAGTGCTCTTACCCTCTCGTCTTCATCTCTGTCCTCCAGACTCTCTAGAGTTATCTGCTCCAATTCTGCTTCCGTGGGTCTCCGTTTGGCAGCTCTATGAACAAGTAACACACCAAATATTAGCTCTGAAAAACCACCACACACCCACTTCTGAAAATGACAGATGAACATCACCCTATCGAAGAACAAAACAGCAGCAGCTGAGACAGCCCAGCCTAAGGTGCCTTACGAAGGGTAAGGACCGGATTTTGTTCCCAGCACCCACGCAGTGCGGGCACAGCAGGTGGCCACCTGTAAGCCCAGAGCTGGAGAGGCAGGGACAGGAGGAGCCCTAGACTTACAGGTCAGCTAGGATAACCATACCTGTGAAGTTCAGGTTCAGTGAGAGACCCTGTGTCAACCTCCTGACTAGCCACAAACATACATGAAAGCAAGCCATGCCATGTATGGTAATTCACACTTGCAATTCTAATACTTAGAAGGCTAAGACTGGATCATGACTTCCAGGCTAGCCTGGGCAATATATTAAGACCTTGGCTTAGAAACCCAGTCAGGCCGGGCAGTGGTGGCACACGCCTTTAATCCCAGAACTTGGGAGGCAGAGGCAGGCGGATCTTTGTGAGTTCGAGGCCAGCCTGGTCTACAAAGTGAGTCCAGGACAGCCAGGGTTACACAGAGAAACCCTGTCTCGAAAAACCAAAAAAAGAAACCCAGTCAGGGACATAACTTGGTGGTCAAGTGTTTGGTAGCATTAGAGTCTCAGTACTGTGAAAAAACAAAAAATAGGCCGGAGAAATGGCTCACCAGCTGAACATTTGCCGCTTTTCCAGAGGACCTAAGTTCAGTTCCCAACACCCATGACAGTCAGTCAGTTCATACTAGTCTGTGATGCCAGCTCCAAGAAACCCAACAACCTCTTCAACCTCTGAGAGCACCCCATGCATGTAACCAATTTCAGACATGTATATAGAAATAATTTTTTTTTTTAATCTAGGGGTCTGGAGAATGGTTAAAAGCAGTGGCTACTCTTTCAAGGACTGGAATTCTACACACTTAAGTCCATTGTGGGCTGGGTGGTGGTGGAGCACATCTTTAGTCCTAGAACTTGGGAGGCAGAGGTAGGCAGATCTGAGTTCGAGGCCAGCCGGTCTACAAAGTGAATCCAGGGTTTGGTACACAGAGAAGCCCTGTCTCAAAAAACCAAAACAAAACAAAAAAAAAAAAGGTCTGTAAACGGCCCAGGGGACCCCCCATGAGTTCCTGAGCTAGGTGATCAAACTGAGTCACACACAACAGAAGGACAGAGAACAGACAGGCCCACTGTGGCCTGGACCCCCAGCCTGTCCTGTCCTCCCTGTCCACTCCTGTACTCTCCCAAGCAGAGCCATTGGCTGTGAACAAGACAATAAAGCACAAACATTTTTGACACTTACAGATCTCTGAGTTGCCTTCTGGAGCTGGACCTTCTTTTATCCTGACAGCAAGACAATGGAGGAAATAAAGGGAAACATTAATTCAGAGGCCAAGCAGGGTGAATGCAAGCAGAAGGGTGTAGGTTCAGCATCTTGGTTCCAAACGCCAGAAAAACCGATTCTCTTGGGTCAAAATGGGGAGACCAGAGGCTTCAAGATTGTACTCCCTATTCTCCCACAAGTCAGCAGGCACTAGAGAACTTTCTAAGCCAGTCACGACGGTCATGCTGCAACCCAGGGCTTGAGGATGAAGCACAAGGTCTCCTTTATGTCCAGGTCAACATGAGACCTTGCCTTAAAAAGAAATGGAACCACAGCTGAGCATGGTGGCACCACCTTTCATCTCATCACTCGAGAGGCAGAAGCAGGTGGAACTCTGATTTTGAAGCCAGCCTGGTCAACACAGTGAATTCCAGGCCAGCCTGGACTACCTGTCTCAAAAAACAAACAGGGGCCAGAACTCAGTGGGTAGAGTATCTGCCAAGCATGCATGATGTCTTGGGAGTGGTGGTATAGACATGTGATCCCAGCACTGGAGCTGGAATGAGGACAGGAGAACCAGGAGTTCAAGGTGACCCTCTGCTACATACCGATAGACTATTTCAAACACACAAAAAAACAAAACAAAGGGCTGGAGAGATGGCTCAGTGGGTTAAGAGCCCTGGCTGCTTTTCCAAAGGACCCAGGCAAAAATCCCAGTTACCCACATGGCAGTTCACTGTTGCCTGTAATTCCCGGGCGTGGTGGTGCACACCTTTAATCCCAGCACTTGGGAGACAGAGGCAGGCAGCCCTCTGTGAATTCAAGGCCAGTCTGGTCTACAAATCGAAACCCTGTTTTGAACAACCAGAAAAAAACAAAAACAAGAAAAACCCAGAAAGTACACACTAAACAGTGCGGCATTTTCTGAGCTGGTGGGTGAGCACTTCCTGGTGAGCCCACTTGTTATGACTGGGTCTACATACATCAACATCTTGAGTGTTAACCTCAAACCTCCCACCCTATGAGAAGCCAGCTGTGAAGCACTCAGGGTATGTGACACACAAGCTTGAGGCCATCCTGGTCCCATAGTGAGAACCCATCTCAAACCAAGAGCTAGCCAACAAGGTGACTCAGCACTTGCAAAGAAGCCTCACAATCCCAGGGATCCATATGGTGGACAAGAACCAGTTCCCACAAGCTGTCCTCTTGATGTCCACACACACTCACACAAAGAAAATAAAATGGCATATAAAAGAAGGCTCACCAGGCACAGTGGCACACACCTTTAACCCCAGTGTCCAGGAGGCAGAGGCAGGTGATCTGAGTTCAAGGCTAGCCTGGTCCAAAAACCTAGTCCCAGGACAGTCAGAGCAGTTACACAGAGAAACCATGTCTCAGAAAACCAAAACCAAATAAACAAAAGCTTCCTGCCTTGAGATAAGCACTGACAGTGACCCCTCAGCATGTGGGCAAAGAAAGTGAGAGGCACAGACACCATCACTGCATCCTGGGGCGACTACCAGAGGTTGCCTGTTGCTGGCTCTAGCAGGCCAGCAATGAGAGCACTCACAACCCTGTTGGCTTGGGCTCAGGCTCTGCTCTCTAAATCTTAATGTGGAAGACCCCAGGTGGACATTTCCCAGTCATCTCCTAAGGTGGAGACTCACTGACTGTGCCAGAGACCCACAGCAGGAATCCACAGACTGCACACTGTGCCCTATCAGACAGCTTGGCACCTAGAGCACTCAGTCTTCCATGTCACTGAGATTCAATCAACTGCAGATGCAAGAGGCTCAGAAAATTGTCCTCAGTCCACACAGACAGTCCTTGTCCTATTCCCTAAACACTGTACCAGTAACATACACAGCATTTACAGGGTACTAGGCAACACACTTGCACTAGAAGGGACTTATGGAGGACACGAAGACCCAGGCAAAACACCGGGCTGTTCACACACCCTCAGCATATTTTACTGAAAGAATCCTTCCATCAACCTCCAACTGTATGCTTTAGCGTCACAGGAGGATTTTGGTTGTTTTGAGACCATTTTTTATAGCCCAGGCTGGTCTTGATCCTCATCTTTAGCTAAAGAGATGAAATTCTTGCTCCTGGCTCTACTCTACTGGTGGTACAGGTGTGTACCATTCTGACAGGCTTGTTTTAGGTTGAGGGTGTTCAGTTGAGCAAGGAGAAAGAGGGAGACAGGAACTGAACTTAGGACTTAAGGGAGCAGGCCTGCTGAGCTGACAGGCTCAACATGCAGTGACAATCAACCTCCAAGGGAGGCAGGCGAACCTGCCGGAGTAGTTGAGCAGGGTAGATTTTGCACCCAGAGCCTTGCCCAGCACCATCTCTGCCAAACCACTGGGAGCACACAAACAAGGCCCACTTAAGATAGATAAAGACCCTGCCTTTTCTTCCTCGTCATCCTCCACGTCCTTGTGAGTTGCTGGACTTGCTTCTCTGTCTGGTTCCTTCTTCGATCTCTGCCTTGATGTTCTGCCACATTAAAAAAAAAAAGTCTCAAACATGAACACTGGTCACCAAGGCTCTGGACACAACCATGCACTCAAAAGGAGAGTTTAAATGGTCTGTGAGCTCAAGAACAGTCCACCTTTCCCATCCTGTTTATTCTTTATATGACTTTATACTGTGTATTTTTGCAGAACTGGAGCTCAAACCTAGTGCATCATGAACCGATGACAAGTATTCAATTGGGACCCACCAGATGCCTGAACAGATAAAGGACTTTGCCACAGAAGTCCTTTGAACTTGACTGATCTCCACAATCCATGATGGGAGGAGTGAACTGAATCCTGAGAGCTGTCTGCTTAACTCTGCAGGCAAGATACAGGACATACTCTC
This sequence comes from Lophiomys imhausi, assembly GCA_907164525.1. Lineage (NCBI taxonomy): Eukaryota > Metazoa > Chordata > Mammalia > Rodentia > Muridae > Lophiomys > Lophiomys imhausi. The sequence goes on from CAJQZJ010034167.1 coordinate 3,584,396, forward strand.
AGAGACATACACTTGTAGGAAGGCATGTGCACCCTGGGTCCATGAGCCACACCCCTCAGCTCTTCAAACAAGTGATAACCAGAGATGCCAGGAGTTAAGGCAAAAACCATCACCAATAGGCCTTCACTGGCCATCTGGAGCCTGGCAGGACCGTCTTGCACCTGCCCTGTGAACACTTGAGATAAAATCAGTACAGTGTGGCCACCATCAGCAAGCACAAAAAGCTGACCTCACACAGGAACCCCATTGTCCTTACTCTTCTGCAGTAGCAGCCCCACCCCACATCTACCCATGGGTCAGATACTTGGCTGTCCTCTGGACTTGGGCCTTCAATATTCACGTCAGTCAAGTGGGTGCTAACAGAAACTTTTAAAAAACAAAACTAAAATCCCCTGTCTCTGAGGGTGGAAGAATAGCTCAGTTGTGGACTATAGTTCAGACTGCCCAACACCTACGTAAACACTGGCTGGACATGCCTGGCATGGCAATCCACCTGTGATTCCAGTGTTTAGAAAGCTGTGATGAGGAGCTGGAGAGATGGCTCAGCGGTTAAGAGTACTGGATGCTCTGCCAGAGGACCCAGGTTCAATTCCCAGCACACACATGGCAGCTCACAACTGTCTGTAACTCCTGTTCCAGTGATCTGACACTCTCACACAGACATACATGCAATCAAACCAATGCACAGAAAGAAAGAAAGAAAGGAAAGCAAGCAAGCTAGCTGTGAGGGGGAGGCCCAAAACAAGCTGGTTCATTAAGACGAGCCCTACGGTGACCTCTGAGTTCAACTGAGAGCTCCTGCCTGAATGAGCAGATGTATACCAATACGAAAGACACTTATATCAGCCTTTGGCTACTCCACATCCCCACATGTAAGTCACATTTCAGCCGGGCATAGAGGTGCACACTTTTTTTTTTTTTTTTTTTGGTTTTTCGAGACAGGGTTTCTTTGTGTAGCCCTGGCTGTCCTGGACTCAATTTGTAGACCAGGCTGGCCTCGAACTCGCAAAGATCCGCCTGCCTCTGCCTCCCAAGTGCTGGGATTAAAGGCGTGCGCCACCACCGCCCGGCGAGGTGCACACTTTTAATCCCAGCACTTGGGAGGCAGAGGCAGGCGAATCTCTGAGTTCGAAGCCAGTCTGGTCTACAAAGCAAGGTCCAGGACAGCCAGTACAGTTACAAAGAGAAATCCTGTCTCGAAAAACCTAAAAAAAATCTCTATTTGGATGTGGTAGAACAGGTCTGCAATCCCTGTATTCCAGATGCTGAGACAGGAAGATCAAGTCTGGGGGCAGCCTGGAATTCATAGGAGATCCTATCAAAAACACCCAAATGATAGCCAGGCATGATGGCTCACACCTTTAATCCCAGCACTTGGGAGGCAGAGGCAGGTGGATCTCTGAGTTCGACCAGCCTGGTCTACAAAGCGAGTCCAGGACAGCCAGGCTCTGTTACACAGAGAAACCCTCTCTCGAAAAACCAAAAACAAAACAAAACACCCAAATAAGCCAGGTAGTGGTGGTGCATGCTTTTAGTCCCAGCACTTGAGATACTGACGCAGGAATATCTCTGAGTTCAAACCCAGCCTGGTCTACAGAGTGACTTCCAGGACAGTCAGGAATATGTAGAGAAACCCTGTCCCAAATATTTATGTAAACACATACAAACAAAATCTAAATAGATATTAAAGGCCAGCACTATTCGCTTGTGCCCTTTCTCTGCCACAAGAAGGTGGACAAAGCCATAGGTCAATTAGGTTAGCCTTCTGTTGGCCAAGATCAGTTGCCAGTTAGCAAGCCACCTTTGCTGGGGTAGTCAGACTTCATTTTTTTGTTGAGGCAGGGTGCCTCTATGTAGTCCAGGCTGGCCTGAAACTTGGCTGCCCCAGAACTTAGATCCACCTCTATCTGTCTGAATGCTAGGATTAAAGGCCTGCACTACAGCGCTTTTATTTCTTACTGGTTTTTTGTTTTGTTTTCTTTTGAGACAGTGTACCTCAGGCTGGCCTTGAACTCATGGCAACCTTCCTGTCTCAGCTTCCAAACCTACCAAGATGAGATTACATGCCCAGCATGGTTTGACTTTAGTAATGTGTACGATGTGTAAATGAGTATTGACACATGGAAGTCAGAAGACAACCTTCCAGAGTGAGTTTCTTTCTATCATGTGGGTTCCAGGGGTTACAACATGTATCTGTATGACAAGTGCAGAGGCCAGAAGAGTGTCTGATCCCCTGGGATCTAGAGTTAAAGGCAGTTGTTAGCTTCCACATGGGTACCAGGGAACAGAACCCAGGATCTTCTCGAAGAGTAGCTAGTGTTTTTTTGTTGTTTAGTTTTTCGAGACAGGGTTTCTCTGTGTAACAGCCCTGGCTGTCCTGGACTCTCTTTGTAGACCAGGCTGGCCTCGGACTCAGAGATCTGCCTGCCTACTGGTTTAGCTAGTGTTCTTAACGGAGCTGGAGTCATCTGTCCAACCCAGTCGCTCTGGTCTTTCTCAGTAGAAGTTCCCACAGATTACAAAAGACACTGGTGCTTGCTCAGTACTTGTTCACAGCTGTGACACTGCATTTGAGCATCACTGCAAGGCATGGCAGCATGAATGACAGCTGTACTTACAGGTCTCTGGTTTGACGTCGGAGACTCATGCCATCTTCCTAAGGGAGGAAATAAAGAGCTAATAAAACAGCCAGTCTGGTCTATATGTTGAGTTCCAGGTCAGCTACATATACAGACATAGTGAGACCCTGACACTACCACCAGCAAGAAAGTTAATTCCCTAGTTTGTCTGGAATTCCTGCTATGGAATTAGCAGACCTGCAATGATCCTACTAGATTCTAGTTAGTAAAGTTGGTAAGGTGAACACTATCAAGACAACTGCTTTGGGTGGCTCTTCCAGGAGCCCAGACCCACACTTGGACTTGTCTTACTCTGATTCTGAGGGAGCTACACCCAGGCTCTAGGCTGTTGTCTTTCTCTCAACTCTCACACATAAGCCCACATTAATGTATCCTTATTAAATCCCGACTTGGGTTCCTTAAAGTTTAAAAAGCCAGGCAGCAGTGGTGGCAAATGCCTTTAATCCCGGCACTCAGGAGGCAGAAGCAGGAGGATTATTTTTTTACTTGAAGGCCAGCCTGGACTACAGAGCTAGTTCTAAGACAACCATGTTCTTTTTTCTACACAAAGAAACCCTGGCTCAAAAAAAACCCAAAATACATAAAAAACAAGTGTCTTTTAGTGGACTCAGCAGACAGCAAGACAGTCTTGTGAGAAACCTGGGATAGGGAAGGAAACCAAACCGTAGGCTGGGGAGCTGTAGCAGCACACACAAGGTTTTTATAGGCCTAGGGAAATATCTCAAGCAGGTAAAAAGGCCTGCCATACAGGTCTAATGACCCGAGTTAGAATTTCCTGAACACAAAAGTCCAAACCCAGGGCCAATGAGATGGACGCTAGTGGCTGAAGGCACTTGCTGTCTAGATGGAGGACCTGAATCTGATATCTGGCCCCATGTGATGAAAAAGAACCCCTAAAAGTTATTTTTTGAAAACCACACATGTTGACCCTAACAAACACAAATGTAATAATTTTTTTTTGTTCTTTGTTTTGCTTTTTTGATAGTCTCTGGTAGCCCAGGCTGGTCTTGAACTTGCTATGTAGCAAAGGGTGGCCTCTACTTCCCAAGTACTAGTACTGTAAATGTTTTGTTGTTCCTGCAACAAAACCCAAGGTGATGAATGCATGCCAGGCAAGCACTCCACCAACTAAGTTAAGCCTGTAAAAAACAAGAGTAAAACTTATCAATGACTTAAATGCTAAACCAAGCACCTGTGCAGCTCGAAACCTTCAGCTGCATTTTCTGGCAGTGCTGGTTTGATGGGAAGAACTGATTTCATGTCAGCCACAGGGGCAATGTCAGGTTTTCGTTTTGTTTAGGACATGGGGGATGGAGCCCAGCGCCTGGCTCAAGCATGCTATACAAAAACTCTACCACTGAGTTAAGACCCAGCCCAGGAAGGCACTTTGTATCTGGATGGTGCTATGGAACCTCCAACAACTATATTCAACAAGGAGGCCTCCAGTCAAGCTTAAGTCAGTTGTCATGCACCCCTCCTCTGCTCCCACACTTCCACCTCATTCCCAGAACCAGAGAGAAGTGCTCAAGAAAGTAGCAGGTGAGGGCTTTACCTGTTCACCTTGCTCTTCCTGACACAACTGGGTTCCTGGCATTACTCTTTCCGGTTTCACTACAGAAACTCCAGCACCACTGTCAGGCAAAGTAGAATATTACATAGGCAGGACACCAGAAAGCCCAGGTCCCAGAAGCAGCTTCATGAGCCCAACCAAGAGCAATCGCCACCCCAGGACTGTGACAGTCAAGTGGTCTCTTACTATGGAATATTGAGTTGAGAGAGAACCCTCAACCCAGGCCTCATAATATTAGGAGACCTCAACTCATTTTGTGATGATGGAAGAGTATTCTACATAGATTGAAAGATTATTAATTTGGCCAAAATTCAGCATCCTTAACAGGTTTACAGTTGCCAAAGAAACTTACTACAGAATTCTTTAATTTTTTTTTTTTTTGGATTTTTCGAGACAGGGTTTCTCTGTGTATCTCTGGCTGTCCTGGACTCGCTTTGTAGACCAGGCTGGCCTCGAACTCACAGAGATCCGCCTGCCTCTGCCTCCCAAGTGCTGGGATTAAAGGCGTGCGCCACCACACCCCCTTTTAAAAATTCTTTAACTTTTCAGAAAATAATTTCTATAATTCAGACAAATCAAAAAGGAGCTTATAAGGATTCTTACCAGTTGGCACCTGTAACTCTGCGTCTCTTATCCTGGGCAGAGGGAGAAAAAGAGAGTAAGACAGTATGAAAGGCAGAACAACGAGCACATATCTCCAAAAAACAGGGCGGGGAGAACTAGGTTGCTAGCCCATGCAGCCCAGTACTCAAGCAACAGAGGCAGGAGGATCACCATAAATTCATGACCACAGGGCTGGAGAGATGGCTCAGCAGTTAAGAGCACTGACTGTTCTTCCAAAGGACCCGGGTTCAAATCCTAGCACCCACATGGCAGTTCACAGCTGTCTGTAATTGCCAGGCGTGGTGGCACATGCCTTTAATCCCAGCACTCGGGAGGCAGAGACAGGTGGATCTCTGTGAGTTCAAGGCCAGCCTGGTCTACAAAGTGAGTCCAGGACAGCCAGGGATACACAGAGAAACCGTATCTCCAAAAAAAAAAAAGAAAAAGAAAAACATTAATTTACACACACACTGATTCATGGCCACCCTCAGCTAGTTTCAGGGCAGCCTGGATTACACAGTGACACCCTGTCTCAAGAGGGGTGCAGAGCTCACCTAGAGATGGCTCAGTCACTAAGAGTGCACATTGCTCTTCTGGAGGACTGGTATGCCGTTTCCCAACACCCATGTCAGGTAGTTGGGAACGCCCTCTAACTCTAGCTCCAGGGATCAGGGATTTCTGGTTCCCTTGAACACCTGCATACACGTGCAAATACTCACACACAAAAACCCAACCAGCTGGTGATGGTGATGCACACTTGTCATCCTAGCACTTGGGAGGTGGAGGCAGGAAAATCAAGAGTTCAAGCCCAGACTCAACTACCAAGAGTTCAAGGCGGGCCTGGGCTACATAATACTTTCTCACATACTTGCATATATCAAACGATGGGCCCATTATGTAGCCAATACTGGGTTACCAGTGGAACAGTGCTTACTTATCTCGAATGGGTGAGGCCCTAGGTTTGAACCAAACATTGAAAAAATAAATAAACTAGATAGAACTCTGCCTCCTAGTGCCTTCAGAGCAGAACCACAGAACTACAGCTGTCACAGGACTCCAGCCTACTGGGTTGCCCTACCATTTTCAAACCCATCAGGCTCCACCAGCCGTGAGCACATTCCATCAACAGCTTGTCCCTCCCTGTAACCCACACACTCTGGAACACCCACCCTACAAGGAGTCTGTTTAGATTGACCACCTTTGCTCACGTTGCCACCAAATACATCAAAGCAAGTGCCCAAGACAAATAGGGCTGGCCCACCTGGTCTCTATGCTCTGCCACAGACTCATCTGGGCTTCTCTCTTCAGACTCATCCTTGGGTTTCCGTTTAGCAGGGCTGTCGCACAATGAGGAGACTGTTAGTTCTGACAAGTATACATTAAACTGGGCGGTGAGAACCAGGTTGCTCCCTGATGCAGCACAGCACTCAAGCAACAGAGGCAGGAGGATCACCGTAAGTTCATGGCCACCCTCAGCTACAGTTTCAGGGCAGCCTGGATTTACACAGTGACATCCACCCCCACCCCCAGCTCTCCAGTGGCCCTCAGTAAGTTCCCTTCTTTCATAAAAGAACCTCTTAAAAGTCCAGGTATCAGCCGGGCGGTGGTGGCGCACGCCTTTAATCCCAGTACTTGGGAGGCAGAGGCAGGCGGATCTTTGTGAGTTCGAGGCCAGCCTGGTCTACAAAGTGAGTCCAGGACAGCCAGGGCTACACAGAGAAACCCTGTCTGGAAAAAACAAACAAACAAACAAAAAAAAAAAAAAAAAAAAAAAAAAAAGTCCAGGTATCTATCTTCCCTGCCAGGAGAAGCCCATCTTTCCAGGACTGAAAGTGTTTTTTCTGTTTGTTGTTTTTATTAATAGTTACTTGTATTATTTTGTTATGTGTGCATGTGCTCAGAGACGCCAGGAGAGTGTTAGGTCCCCTAGGATCCCCTGGAACTGGAGTTACCAATGGTTGTGAGCCACTGTGTGTGCTGGGCCCTGAACCCTGGCCCTCTGCAAGAGGAACAGGTGCTCTTAACCACTGACCCATCTGGAACCACGTGAAGCTGCTCTTTGCCTTTTTTTTTTTTCTTTTCCCGAGACAGGGTTTCTCTGTGTAACAGCTCTGGCTGCCTGTACTCGCTTCGTAGACCAGGCTGGCCTCGAACTCACTGAGATGCACCTGCCTCTGCCTCCCGAGTGCTGGGATTAAAGGTGTGCACCATCACTGCCTGGCACTCTGCCTTATTTTTTGAGACCATGTCTCACTGATCCTGGAGCTCACTGGCTTGGCTAGACTATCTGGCCAGCGAGGGCACAGGACATGCCTGTCTCCAGCCCCTCTGCGCCAAGACTAAAGACACGCACTGGCATTCCTGGATCCTAACATGACTGTCGGGGTCTGAACACAGGTTCTTATGCTTGCAAAGCAAGCAAGCAAGCACTTTGCCTAAGAGGTCATCTCCCCATTTTCAGCTTTATATTCAAGTTTTTATGCATTTGAGTGTTTTGCTTCCATGTATGTCTGTGCACTGTGATGCTTGGTACCTGCAGAGGGCAGAAGAGGACATCAGATCCCTGAGTTACAGGTGGTTGTGAACCACCATGTAGGTGCTAGGAATTAAAACTAGGTCTTCTGGAAAAGCAGCTGCTCAGTTTCATACTCTGAGGCTGAGTCAAAGGACAGAGTTGTCTCTTTGCTGCCTAGATCCATTTCTTTGAGACTTGCAAAGTGGCAGGCATGTTCCGTTTCAGAGAAACCATTTGTGTGCTGGAGAGATGGCACAACAGTTAAAGAGCACCCAGCAAGGGTATAAGCTCCCAGTGCTTTTGAAGACTTGAGTTCAACCTAGGCCCTAGCCGGCCATATGGGTGACCATACTGCACAAATGTATACACATGACATATATACCCTGTCTGTATAGGAGTACATGTGTGGGGCTAGAGAGATGGCTCAGTGCTTAAGAACACCTGCTCCTCTTGCAGAGGACCTGAGTTCAGAGCTCAGCATTGGTAACTCCAGTTCCAGGGGAATCCAACAACCTCTTCTGACTTCCACAGGCACTACACAATGTTGTGCATGCATAGACACACATGCAGGCAAAGCACTCATATACATGAAACTTAACAAAAACAAAAACCTATAAAAACTAAACATTTAAGCCAGGCGTGGTGGTTCAGGCCTGTAATCCCAGCACTTGGGAGGCAGAGGCAGGCTGATCTCTGGGAGTTTGAGGCCAGCCTGGTCTACAAAGCAAGTCCAGGACAGTCAAGGCTATTACACAGAGAAATCTTACCTCAAAAAAAACCAAACAAGCTGGGCGGTGGTGGCACACGCCTTTAATCCCAGCACTTGGGAGGCAGAGGCAGGCGGATCTTTGTGAGTTCGAGGCCAGCCTGGTCTACAAAGTGAGTCCAGGACAGCCAGGGCTACACAGAGAAACCCTGTCTTGAAAAAACCAAAAAAAAAAAAAACAAACAAGTATATACATGTCTATATAAATCTATGTCTGTATGAAGTTGGCTGATATGGCTTTGTGGAGCAATGTTTCATTATAAGAATAGTTCATAAAAGGCGTGAAAACAGTATTATGCTTTATTCTTCTATTACTTGGTGCTGAGTATAAGGGTTCTTTTTTGTTTTATGTACATGGGTGTCTGCCTGTTGCATGCAGTGCCCAAGGAGGGAGGAAGAGGGCATCACCAGGACTGGAGTTACAGATGATCATTAACCATCATGTGGGTGGAGAGAATCAAACCTGGGTCCTCTCCAAGAACAGCCAGTGCTCTTAACTGCCAAACCATCTCTCCAGCTCTGAGCATAAGAGTTCTTGTACCATATGCTATAGCTTTATATGCATGCTTTAAGTTTTCTCAAAAAGTGAAAAAGATGAGATGTTCACAAGTAATGTTTGTCAATGTCTAGTGAACAAAAATCTACAAAATAGTCATGTAGGGCTGCAGCAAGGCTCAGTGGGAAATCCTCTACCTAGAATCCCCCAGTGAGAGGTTAGGGGCATGGCTCAATGGTAAAGCTCCTGCCTAAAATCCCTAATGAGAGGGTAGGGGCATGGTTCAATGGTAGAGTTCCTAACATGAACCAGACCCTGGGCTCCATCCTCAGTACTAAAACAAAGATGATAATAATAATAATAATAGTAGTAATAATAATAAAACAACTCATGAATTATGGAAGCCAGGCAGTTCACTGATTCCATTTATGTTTTTCCAAAAATAACAGACCCAAAGAAATGGCCAATAGCCCATTCATTAATACTAACCCCTTCAGGAAGTGAGATGTGATGGTGGTCTGCCTAGTGCTTCTCCTTGTAGCCATGGAACTAGATGAAGCTTCAACTGTTTAAAAACAAACAAAAGACAGAAAAAGGACATGACTTCAACAAGAATAAATGACTACAGATAGTCAGGTGCTGAAAGAATGCACATTTCTTGGCTTTCAATGTGGACTGTAAACTGCATACCAGCTTGCACATGTCAGCAGCCAATCCCTTAGAGCAGCCATTGCTCAGTATCTGGCAACAGCATCATACAGCCCAAGGAAAGACAGCCCAGAATCCAAGAAACTGTTTATAGAGTGACAGTGCACCATGTGTACACCCATTATAAACATCAAAAAACCTGAACTGAAACCTCATGTAGGACTATCTATCCATGTGAGTCTAAGCTAGGTAGGAAGTACATAGAAAATAAAACAGAGGCTCAGTACAGCTTCATGGTAGAGCACCTGTACAGCATGTATATGACCCGAGGCTCCATCTCGGCACCAGCAACACCACTCCCCCACCCCAAGAAAAGAAAACAGCAGGGGCTTGGCAGATAGATGTGCCCTTCCCTAGTAACTGCAGGTCCTGGGTTCCATCCCTGGCACTGCAAAAAAAAAAGGGCAGGCACAGACACTGACAGACAAAGAAAGGAAGGTTAAGAAAGCAGAGAATAAGGTGCAGCTGAATGTCAGTGTCTGCTTAGTGTTCAGTGCTTAGGCTTCCTTTTCAGTACCAGAAATGAATAGAAACAACCAGAACACATGTGGTACATGCTACGGTTCAAGATGGACAGTCTCTTCAAATGGACCACAGCCTCCAAGATGGAAGCAAGTCAAGAGAGAATGGCAAGGTAGCACCAGCCTACCATCCCAGCACTCCGGAAGCTGCAGCGAGACAGTTTTAAGGCTAGTCTGAGCTATACAAAAAGGCACTGTCTCAAAAACAGTCAGAAAACCCAAAACAAACAACTGTAAACAACCATGTCATGTGTCCTTACAATTGGTCCCACTGTCCGACTTGCTTCTTCTGTGTGCCCGAGGCTTGCGCCTGGGTTTGGGGGGTTGGTTTGACTCTGCCATTTCTGCTCTCCGGCTTGGTCTACTCCCGTTGGCTGGACAACCGTTGGCTTTTCGAGTAAGGGAGAATGTTCCGTTCTCCAAGGAAAAATCCTTATTTAAGAGGGATTTGACTTTAGCCAGGTAGCCCTCCTACAACAGGAAAGGATAACTTAGTAGGAAGTCATCACAGTAAGAAACACGGGGCCTCTGCACCCCTGGTCACAGACCAGCACCTGGGAGCAGGTGGCTTTCTGGAAACTGAGAAACAGAACAGACTTACCTCGGACAATTCCTCTTTATGTAATTTGATTTCCAAGTCATATAACTCACTCTTTATTTCTGTTTGCAGGAACTCATGCAACAAGTTCAATTTCTCTTTCACACACTCCTGCGGGAAGGACACAGCTGAGGAACTCCCAAACTCCCAAGCTAGCAATTAACAAACTAATACAGGACTAAGATATCTGACTGCCCCAGTAGCTGGGTGCTAGGCAGCCCTGGCTCAGCCAAAAACTAATATAAGTGAGGTATGATGTAGGATGCCTGAGATCTCAACACTCAGGAAGCTTAACAAGGAGGGTTGCTGTAAATTTAAAGCCATTCTGAACTACCTATTGAGTTAAGGGTTAGCCCAAGCTATGGATCAAAACCCTGCCTCAGAAACTAAGGCTCTGGCAAGATGGTGTGGTCATTAAGGCACCTGCTATGCAACCACGGATACCAGAGTTCACACCCCAGTACTGGGATAAGAGCTTGGCAAACACATTAACTACAGACAGGATTTCTAGACCAATCTGACATTTAAGATTAGCTGAACCTGCCGGCTATGGTGGCACATGCCTTTAATCCCAGCACTCAGGAGGTAGAGGCAGGCAGATCTGTGAGTTCAAGGCCAGCCTGATCTACAAAGTGAGTCTAGAACAGCCAAGGATACACAGAGAAACCCTGTCTCAAAAAAAAACACCACCACCACCAACAAAAAGATTAGCTGAACCCACGAGTTCCAGATTCAGTGAATAAATTTAGTAAACCATTTAGTAAATAAAGTGGACGGTGATTGAGAAAAAAATGACATTAACCTCTGGTCTCCACACGCTCCTTACTGCATCTAGGTACTCACATGTATGAGCACATGCACAGCACCCCAGTACACATACATGCAAGTATCTGAAGGAAAAGCAAGTTTACTTACCTTTTCTGTTAAGCCATCTCTTTCCAAGTCTTTGAGCCTGGGTAAAGGAAATGACACAAAATAAATAAAACAAGCAACCTCATTTATCATTTACCTCTGAGAATCAAATGCCACAATCTAAAACAAAAGCAAAATTGTGGAGTGCTGGAGTCATGATATGTGCCTGTGGTACTAATCACTCATAAGGCTGAGGCAGGAGGCTCACTCACGCCCGTAACTCTGTAGGCCAACATGGGCAACATAGTGATAATTGTATCCTCAAAAAGAAAAGAAAAGAAAGAAAAAGAAGAGGAATAAGCATAATATCTGAGTGTTGGGACAAACACAGTACCCTCCTCTGCCCCTGGTCCCAGTGTCTAGCATCAGCTTTTCGGCTGTTTTCTAGAGATAAGAGGTCTCATATAGCTGGGTGGTCTCAAGAGGATGCCCTTGAACTTGTATTCCTCCTGCCTCCACCTCCCGAGTGCTGAGGCTACAAGCATGCCCCACCATTCCCAAGTTTCTAGTATGTACTTCTATGTCTTCCATGATGTCCTTAGTAACCTGAGCAACAAGTACACACATCAGTCTCCTAGAAAAAGGGTACAGGACAGCACAGGAGTGGTATCAGACAGCTGCCCACTGTCAGCCCAGCACTCTCATGGCAGGGGCAGGAAAAGCTCAAAGACAACCTGGGCTACACAGTGAGACTCTACCTCAAATAACAGCACTGACGATGTGGCTCAGCCAGTAAAATGCTTGCCTAGCATGCATGAGGCACTGGGTTCCATCCCTAGCTCTTCATAAACTGGGTATGTTGGTAAATACCTGTAATTCAAGCACTCAGCATGAAGGGCAGGAGGACCAAGATTCAAAGCTATCCTTAGCTGTACAGGGTGAGTTTGAAGCTAGATTAGACTACAGGAGACCCTGTTTCAAAGCAGAGGGAAAATGTACAAGAAAGGAAGGGAAGTGGAGGGTCCTTCCATAACCTGGATGACCTACAACTGTTTTTCCTAACTGGGTCAGCCCCTAAAAGGTCTGCCACAGCATGGATGATGTCAGCATGAGTCATGGCTGCATTGTGGGGACAGGCCAGTTGATGGCTCTTGGAGGCCAGGTGTGGATGGCAGCCTTCTACTGAACTGATTAAATGGGGAGAATGATGTGCCAAGGGCACCCGGCATGCCCACATACAGAGGAATTTCATAAAGATGAAATTTTAGAAGTCAGCTGGTGAGCCGAGAATGCAGCTCAGGAGTAGAGTTCCTGCCTGGCATGTTAAGGTCCTGGATTCCATGCATAGCACTACACAGGGAGGGACAACAAAGCAAGCCAAAATCTCAGAGCTCAACCTCCAGAATTCGTACCCAAGTTCAAAAGCAGAGAATTCTCTTGGATTTGTTTGAAAAAACTAGTCAGATTGAAGATTTTCTTGTAGGGGTTAGATAAATTAGATTTAGAAAATATATAGGAGTTTCTGATACTGTCTCTTAATTCGGGGCATGAAGAGCATTATCAGCATGAAGTCAGGAAAAACAGGAAAGACTTAATAGACTGAAAAACAAGGTTGGCCGGGCAGTGGTGGCGCACGCCTTTAATCCCAGCACTTGGGAGGCAGAGGCAGGCGGATCTTTGCGAGTTCGAGGCCAGCCTGGCCTACAAATTGAGTCCAGGACAGCCAGGGCTACACAGAGAAACCCTGTCTCGAAAAACAAAACAAAACAAAACAAAACAAAAAACAAAAAAAAAAAACAAGGTTGAAGTCAGGAAAAACAGGAAAGACTCAATAGACTTAAAGAAACAAAGTATCTGGCCTGACATTGTTTTCAGCTGCTAGGTGGGCGGAGCCCAAATTAAGCTGAAACAGTGCATGGAGCCCAGAAAGAGAATAGGCACCTGATGCTAGAGAGCTCCAAGAGTCCTGCTGAAAAAAGTGCTGGCCATCATTTGATGGCCAGATTTCCCTGAAGCAGAAAGAAGCTGGTGAGCAAAGAAAGCCTGAGCAAGACACCAAAAGGCCAAGGACTAAACCCTGTGGCTCAGCTTTTGCCTAGAGGGGTTTGATCTGTCCGGACAGTGGCCTAAAGGAAATTGTGCCTGGCTTTAAGGACTGAGGCAGAGCAGCTGAGTTCCTGATTCAAAAGAAGTAAGTTGGCCTGCAGACGGCTTGGGTCTCCCACAGAGAAGAAAGCATGAAGCCTTATTTAAGGTGAGAGACTGCAATAACCAACTTACCCTGACGAACCTGCATCTGAGAGATCCAGAAAAAGTACTGCTAAGTGTGTTAAAGAATCTACAACAAAGACTGTGTTCCTGACGACTGAGGACCTGCCCCAGAGACTGTATCATTCTAAAAGGTTATGAAAGTAGTTGTTATGATTATCAATAGGTTTAGTGAATAGGTTAAAGGGGTTGTAGAATTCATAGGATTAATAGTTAAGAAATTGTTGGTGTTTGTTATAAGTGAATTTAGTAATAAATAAATAAGTGTTAAATAGTAACTTAAAATTTCGGTTACATTTTCTTACCTCTCTGGTGAGGAGAGGAAGACTAGAGGAGGGAAAGACACAGGAGAAATGGTAACCTGTGACCCAGCCTGGGAGCCTGGGGACAGTGGAGGGTGAACAGGTCTAACCAGCTAAGTTGGTGTCTGTCAGAGAAGTGAGGGCATCATGGACAGGAGCCAGGCCTGTGCATCTCTGCCCCATCCAGCAGCCTCAAAGTCTGGGTGCTCAGGTTTCAGTAACTAGAGGGCAGATCCAGGCTTCTGGCGGCTGGCAGACCAGGTCACTGTGGTCGGTCCAGATACCGGCAGACCCTGCCTCCTACTTCCAGCATGGCTTCCACACACGTGCCTACTTGTATGGTAGACACATGAAAAGGTAGGTGTAGACCCTTTTCCAGGCAACAAGCTGGGTAACTGGACTACATCAGCAGACAGGGGCCTGCCTGCTACTAGCCTGGCAGTAAGCTGCTCCACGCCCTGCAGTTGTACTCATGGCTCGCTACAGCATGCAGCAGAGACTCAAGCTCTGGAATGCACTTTCTGGCTTCCATCCCCAGCACCCAGGTGTGCTAATGCACGCCTGTGAGCCCAGCACTTGGGAGTTAGGGGGAAGGGGTACAGGAGTTTAAGGCCAGCCTGCACTAGAGTTTGACACTAGCCTGGCTCCATGAGATCAACTAAAATAAGCCTCTGGAATAGTGATCTTTCAGAAATTCAGGTAGGAGTATGGCAGAGTGCTGCCTAACACACACAAAGCCCCGAGTTCTACCCCAGCACCCAAATGAAAAGAAAAACCCTTCCAGGAGCTCAGGGCCCCACACCTGCAAAAGTCATCCTACCCTACAGTAACTTGGCCAAAGGCAAGACTTAAAGAAAAGCAGCTGCAGAAGTAGACATTTGTAGCCAGGGGCATAAACACAGCTGCTACAGCAACCACGTGACTGTCTTATCCTTTTGTGCCTCATCTGATGCTGGAATGGACCACAACCTCACACCTATTGGGCAAGAGGTCTACCACTGAGTCATACTCCCAAACCAGTTTGCTCTCCCTGGAAATGGTAGGACACAGCTACAGTAACCAGTTCAACAGTCCCTAGATCCTGAGATCCCACCAAGTAACACTCAATTGGCTGTGGCAGTACAGGCCTGGAATCCTGGCACACAGGATGGAGTTCGCAGGATCCCAAGTTCTGAAAGTACAAGTGCTACAAAAAGGATTATGTCTCAAAACAAAGTGAATGAGACAGTCCAGTTCTCCAGTGCTAACCCGACAGGATATGGTTCATCCGTAACTACTTCCAACAGCTTAGCCATCTAAGGCAGATCAAGTACACATAAACCTTGAAAAAGTAGGCAAACAGCCAGGTGCAGTGCTACACTGCAATCCCAATGCTTATGAAGTAGAGAGAGGAAAATGGCAAGTTCCAGACCAGCTTGGATTTTATGGTTTCATCCTACCTCAAACATGATGTGGGGCCCTAGTGAGATGGGTGACTGGGTAAAGACACTTTCCAGTAAGTCTGACCAAAGTTCAACTCCTGCAACTAGAAGGAGAGAACCAACTCCTGAAACTGTCCTGACCTCCACATACATACCACACACACTCAAACAACAAACCTAATTTTAAAAAATCTAATGTAGACAAACAGTTAAAACTTGGGTTCACCAGCGGGGCTGTGGTGGTACACACCTTTAATCCGAGCATTCAGGAGCTAGAGGCAAGTGAATCATGGCCAGCCTGGCCTACAGAGTGAGTTCCAGACAGTCAGAGCTACACAGAAAGACCTTGTCAAGATGGGAGAAAGGACAAGTCCAACAGCACGAAGAGGGAGCCTCCCTAACAAGAGACCCAGAGCAGAAGCTGCTTCAGGGGACACCCAAAAACAGCCATAACCTTGCCAGACAGAAAAGGTAAGTCCAGAGGGGAGCAAGCAACAGTGGGAGAAGCTCAGAATCATTCGTCTTATTCTAAGGTCAAAAGACCATCAAAGGAACTGGGAGAAACGTAGGACCACAATATCAGAGCCATGCTTTTAGGAATATTAGTCTGACAGAAACATGAACTAGACAGGATATTGCAAGGGTTATTTCAACATCCTAAACCAGAAATGCTGGTCTGAAATACAACTTGGCAGCAGAACAGGGCCTACAAGGCAAGCCCAATGTTCTAGAGCCCTGCCTTTTCTGTATGCTGCTGGGGATGGAAACCACACCCTTGAATGTTATAAAGACATTCCCCCACTAAGCTATACCGCCCCCTCCACTAGGAAGATGGGGTGAGACCATCTGATAGTTTTGGGTAGCAAGATGTCATCCCTCACAAGATACTGCTACCCTGACCACAGGACTGGTGACTCTGATTTGACAACAGCGATTCTGCAGATATGACTAAGATTCCAGCTTTCTTTTTTTCTTTTTGGCTTTTCAAGGCAGGGCTTCTCTGTGTAACAGCTCTGGCAGTCTTGGATTCGCTCTGTGAACCAGGCTGGCCTTGAACTCAGAGATCCACCTGCCTCTGCCTCTCAGTACTGGAATAAAGGCGTGCACTGCCACACCCAGTGAGATTCCAGCATTTTCAAACAAAAGATGGGAAGATTATTAGGGACAATCGGCATGGGCACAGAGTCTTCAAGCTACATTACAAAAGAGACTAAAGCATGGAGGAAAAGGTCAGAGACACAGGACTTAGCCTGACAGGCTGGCTTTAAAGTCAGGGTGGTGGCGGGAGAGATAGAGGGGAGAGGAGTCAAACGGCGAGAGCATTTCAGGAACTGAAGACAGCACTCAGTTTACTGTTAGCCAGACAGTGGCACACACCTGCAATTCCAGCACTTGAGAAGCCAAGGCAGGAACAAGCTTCAGGTCATCCTCAGTTACATAACAGTATGAAGCCACAGCAGACAAGGGCTGGGAAGGTGACTCAGCAAGGATCCCATGTTAGGATCCCAGGACCCATGTAAAAAGCTGCAAACAGATAAAGATGACCCTAGGCTTGCTAGCCAGCCAATCTAGCTAAAGAAGTAAGCTCTAGGCGAGAGATGTCTCAAAAAATAAGACAGAGATTAAGTCTGGAAGACAACCAACAATGACTTCTGGCCTGCCAACACACAGAGATAAAAGTGGAAAGTGTCAACAATTTGGACTCCGCCATTCACACAAATACTATGGCAACTGCCCCCCAACTCACTATAGTAACTACAGATTTTATTTTATTTGCTTTTTGAGATAGGGTTTCTCTGTGTGGCCTTGGCTGTCCTGGACTCAACTCTGTAGACCAGGCTGGCCTCAAACTCACAGGGATCCATCTGCCTCTGTCTCCTGAGTGCTGGGATTAAAGGCATGAGCCACCTCGCCCAACTCAGATTTTTTTAAATTAAGTAAATGAAAATTAAAAGTCCTCAGACATATGCATGTTGAGGAGTACACTTGTATTCATGCATACACATACACAAGTGTAATACACACCTGTCAGTACTCAAATGGTTGCAGTAGAGAAACTAAGTTCAAGATCACCCTGAGGTATATAATGAGACCCTGTCTTGAAAAAGAATTGGGGCTGGAGAGATGGCTCAGTGGTTAAGAGCACTAGCTGCTCTTCCAAAGAACTGGGGTTCAAATTCCAGCACCCACTCAGCAGGTCACAGCTGTCTGTAATTGATGCGCATGGTGGTGCACGCCTTTAATCCCAGCACTCAGGAGGCAGAGGCAGGTGGATCTCTGAGTTCAAGGCCAGCCTGGTCTACAAAGTGAGTCCAAGACAGCCAGGGCTACACAGACAAACACCCTGTCTCGAAAAACCAAAAAAAAAAAAAAAAAAAAATTAAAAGAATTTAACAATAAGAATTTACACACATACACACAAGGAAACAGAGAATCAAGTCCCCCAGACTTGCAACAGCAAGAAGCTAAGTTGTCAGTTCCTCAGGGAGGGCACATTCCCTGGCTGAGTGTTTCCAAAGGAATACAACCCAGGACATCTTGGTTTCTCACCACCCATCCCTCCCTCATTTCTGACCTACAGAACCATAGCAAAACAATGGCAGGTCACTTCAACCTCTGACAAAAAGATCTAAACTAACCAGTCTTGGCAGCTCATACTGGTAATCCCAGCAGCACTCAGAAGGCTGAGGCAGGAGGACAGAGAATTCAAAGCTAGCCTGGGCTAAAAGACAGTTTTGAAACAGAAGGGCAACCTGAGACCTGGCACACAAAATTCTAAGCAAACTACAGAAGGAACAAGCCTAGATTATTCCACAAGCAAGCCTGGAATAAAAAGCCAACGCAGCTGACTCCACAGAGCACCAGGAAGGTAGCCGTTCCCTGCTCTCTGCTGTGATGGCCGAGAGTGGAAGGGGACCTCCAGGCTGGAGCCCTAACCCGATCCCACCCCGAGCTCCATCCATTCCACCCCTTTTTTCAGATGGTACATTGAATAGTAAAGTATCTGCCCTGGGTTCTAACCCCAGTATCCCCTAAAAATGGATAGAAAGCCCTGGAGATATGGCTTGGTGGTTAACAGCATGTACTGCTCTTTCAGAGGACTTAAGTTTGGCATCGGAGCAAGTCGGCTTGCAGCACTCTTCCCCATTTAACTCCAGCTCCAAAGGGTCTGACACTCTGTGGTCTCTATGGGCACCTGCACGCACACATGACATACACGTAAGTAAAAGTAAGTTTTTAAAAATGGACATGGACTGGGTACTGAGATTAAGATGACAACCACACAACTGTAATGACAGCACAGGATTAAACAAAACACCTGTCCAGCCCAGTGAGTGTTCCAGGTCTTCTGGGGTGAGCAGAATCCTCCTCTTCCCCCAGCATAGAGCTAACAGATACTCAGGCCAGGGCTCAACTTCAGCACAGTAAAAATTAAAATTTAAATCATAGGAGAACTCATTTTTCCTACTTGAGTGAAGCCAAGCAGTATTATCTTTCCGTGGAGTGAACTTAACGCACACAAGAGGGAAGGTCACTGCACACAAGAGGGAAGGTCACTGAGGAGAGGGCTTACCTAGCACACCTGAGGCTCCCAGGCCCACCCCAGCACCACATAATCCAAGCGTGCATACCTGTACACAAGGACACCAGCACCTGGAACTGGAGGCAGGATGATCAGGAGTCCATGTCATTGAAAGCTACCCAGGGAGTTTGAAGCCAGCCTGGGCTACCCAACTGTTTGCAAACTCAATAAAAGACTAGGGACATTAGTAAAGGTGACATCATACAACCTCAAGGACCTGAGTTTGGATCCCAATGCCCACAGAAAGACAGACACGGAGAAAGGAACCCTGGGCTTGCTGGCCAGCCAGATGAGCTGAATCAGTGAGAGTCAAGGTGAAGAGCTGCAGTCTCAAAGAAAGTTATTAATCCCTGAACTCAGAGGCACAGGTAGGAGGGTATGTGAGTTCCAGGCCAGCCTAGTTTACATATCGAGTTCCAGGATAGCTGGCATTGCACACTAAAACCTTGTCTCAAACAACAAAACCCAAAAAACAAATAAGGTTGAAAGGGAAAATCCAGTTCCAGGGATCCAATGCCCTCTTCTGGCCTCCTTGGGCACCAGGCACATATGTGGTATACAGACACACTCACTGGCAGAGCACCAAACATATAACACACCCCCTCCACACCCTGGATAAGGTAGAAGTAAGACACCAATTCCAAAGTTTTAAATGTAACTTTAAAAAAAAATTTTAAAAGCTGTGCATGGTGGCACATGCTCTTAATCCCAGTATTCAGGAGGCAAAGGCAGATGGATTATCTGAGTTCGAAGGCAGCCAGGTCTGCAGAGTTCTAGGCTAGCCAAAGCTACATGAAACGCTGTCTCAAAAAAAAATTAAAAATTTTGCCGGGCAGTGGTGGCGCACGCCTTTAATCCCAGCACTTGGGAGGCAGAGGCAGGCGGATCTCTGCGAGTTCAAGCCCAGCCTGGTCTACAGAGTGAGTCCAGGACAGCCAGGGCTACACAGAGAAACCCTGTCTCAAAAAAATTAAAAAATTAAAAATTTTAAAGGTCAGATGAAATGGCTCAACGGGCAAAGACACTTGTTGACAAGTCTGATGACCCAAGCTCTAACTCCATCTGCCCAATGTGCTAAGTATGTGCACAGAGACACAAGTGGATAAATGCGGTAGCTATGGCCTGATGTGATGGACCAGTGGGTAAAGCATTTGTCACACATGCCCGATAATCAGTTTGATCCCACATCCACATCAAGGTGGGAGAGACTAAACACCATGAAGAAGTCTTCTAACTGCGGCATGCATGTGTGGTACATGCACCTGAGTTAAAAAGTGAAGTTGTCGGGCTGGAGAGATGGCTCAGCGGTTAAGAGCACTGGCTGCTCTTCCAGAGGTCATGAGTTCAATTCCCAGCAACCACATGGTGGCTCACAACCATCCATAATGAAATCTGGTGCCCTCTTCTGGCCTGCAGATATACCTGCAGACAGAACACTGTATACATAATAAATAAATCTTTAAAAAAAAAAAAAAAAAAACTGAAGTTGTCCTCTTACATATATCTGTGTATTGTGGCGCATGTACAAACACACACACCATTCACACACAAGTTTATGTTAAAAAATAAGAGCAAGGGCTGGAGAGGTGGCTCAGAGGTTAAGAGCACTGGCTGCTCTTCCAGAGGTCCTGAGTTCAATTCCCAGCAACCACATGGTGGCTCACAACCATCTAGAATGAGATCTGGTGCCTCCTTCTGGCCTGCAGGCATACATGCAGACAGAATACTGTATACATAATAAATAAAATTAAAAAAAAAAAATAAGAGCAAGCCAGGCAGGTAACACACCTGTCAATACAGTACTCAGAAGGCCCAAGAATCTAAGTTCAGGACAACTGAACTACACAGAAACTCTGCCTCAAAAAAATTTTAGATTAAAAAAAACTGAGAGAAATTAGAAACCTACATCAACAAGGGAATCTCAACTATGGAAAGGATACCATCTGGTCAGGAAAAGGAATTCCTCACCCTGAATGGTATGAATTATTTATTTATTTATTTGTTGGTTTTTCGAGACAGGGTTTCTCTGTATAGTCCCTGGCTGTCCTGGACTCGCTTTGTAGACCAGGCTGGCCTCGAACTCAGAGATCCGACTGCCTCTGCCTCCCAAGTGCTGGGATTAAAGGCATGCACCACCACTGCCCGGCCGGTATGAATTTTTTAAACAAGGCCTTGGTTAAATTCTAGCTTATGAACTCTCCTGCTGCTACCTCTCAAAAGCTGAGGTTGCAGGCCATGGCCACCACATCTGACTAAAAAGCATGACTGTGGTTCTCAAAGACACAGGCTTTAGTATATTTCAAATAAACAGTCAGTCTGGGACTAGCAAGATACTTCAGCAGATAAGAGAAGGGAACGCTACCAAGCCTGAGGACATAAGTTCCAGACCCAGAACCCTTGTGGAAAAGACCAGTTCCTGCAAGATAGATGTCCTCTGACCTCCACACACAATGCAGCATGTACTCACACACATTAAATAGAAGTTAAGACTTAGAATCCAAATGTTGAAAACATTTTATACATCTGACAAGAACTATGTGTACTTAAAAACACTGCCATTTGGGGTTGGGGATTTAGCTCAATGGTAGAGCACTTGCCTAGCAAGGGCAAGGCCACAGGTTCAGTCCTCAGATCTGGGAAAAAACAAACAAAAAAACATTGCCATTTAAATACAGAATAACAGCACCGTTAAGCTGCAACAAGGCCTAATTCAACTCCTGGACTATCCTTCCAGATGTAGGTACCTCTTGTATCTCATAATGTAGATATTTTGCTACTAAAATTTTCCTAAATCAAGAAAAGTTAAGCCTGGCATGGTGGCACACTCCTGCAATCCCAGCACTTGAGAATCAGATACAAGAGGATCAATCAAGGCTAGCCTGGGCTGTACAGCCAGCCTGAGGCCACCCTGCCTGCACTACAGGAATCCCTTTTTTGGAAAAAGCAAAACAAAATGCCCCTCACAAATAAACAAACAAAAGGAAGCACAGGAAAAGACAAAGAAAGGTAGGTTATCTCACTAACTTTAAAGAACCACCAAGTGCTTCAGTTATGC
Source organism: Lophiomys imhausi (assembly GCA_907164525.1). Taxonomy (NCBI): domain Eukaryota; kingdom Metazoa; phylum Chordata; class Mammalia; order Rodentia; family Muridae; genus Lophiomys; species Lophiomys imhausi. The sequence continues at coordinate 3,606,293 of CAJQZJ010034167.1, forward strand.
GTGCATTTCTGGTATAATCGACTGAACTGTAGAAGAAAACAAGACCTGTTGAGGGGTGTCACAAAGGCTACCGATTTTCATGTCTATACTGTCAAAAACAAGCATTCAAAACCCAAACCATCAGAGTGGCACATGCCAATAATCGCAGCACTGAAGTGACACAAGCAGGAAGATGGAGACTACCGGGCCACTCTGGTAAATTCACCAAGAATCTGGTCTCAAAGAAAAAAGAAGGGAAGGAAGAAAAGAAAAAGGGCTGGAACCGTAGCTCAGTGGTTGAAAACCTGCATGCACAAAGCTGCAGGTCCAGTCCTCGGGGCAAGTGGAGGGGGCTAAGAAGGGGAGCTTCAGTCTCTTCTTCCAGTTCACCCCCCACCCTTAACAGGAATCAGCCTGGCATCACCCCAATAAACTAGCCCATAGAAACAGACAACAACAACAACAGATTCATAGATCGGGTTGGAACAAGTCCAGAGCTAGTCAGGGCACCTATGACTAACGCAGGACACGTGAGACAAGTTTTCAGGAATGAACTGACTGATGATGCCCTTCTGGAACAGGAAACAGGGTCCAGAGTTCCCGCCAATCCCTGTACACAGAAGCCCCCATGGAGGCCTGGAAGGCAGCAGTAGAGGGACCTGGAACACTGGACGTTGACGTTGAAGAGCTTGATTGCTCGGGGGATAGGGGGTTCCCATGTACTGAGAATGGGGGAGTTGCTTGCTATCCCTCACTCCTCGGAATTAACACACTGGACAACGTAAAAAGCTTTCTCTATGGCACCAGGATCGGAGGAATTTGTTCGGGGGGGGGGGGGGAAACAAAAACGGGGCGGGGCCCGACACAACTCATTACCATCCATCCATCTTTCCCTCCCCACGATAACACACACTTTGGACCGTGTCAAACGTTTCCTCGATTGCTCTGGGATCTCAGGACCTGGCTTATGTCACTGCCAAAGTGGAGGGCCCATGCTGCACCACCACCCGGGGAAAGGGGCTGATGGCTCCAGATCTCTGGAGCTCCTTTACTTTAGGGTCAAAAGAAAACGAAAACCCATGAGGGCGAGGGCTGGGGCGGCAAGCAGCCCAGGCCCAGCATAGCACCGTGGGAGAAAAGCTCCGAGAACTTGACAGCAGAGCTGGGAAGGAAGGACACGGAGAGCCCTTCTGCATTAGAGCCTCCAGGGAACCCAGCGCAGCGACCCTAGGGTGGGAGTGGTGGGACCTACAAGGCACCGGAAGTGGAGGCTGAAGCTAAGTGGGGGGGCTGAGGGGTGTCCACAGGCTGGGAGGGGGGGAACTTCCTGCATACCCAGGAGCCAGGCTGGCCAAAGAGGGGGAACCCTGGAGTGCCCCCGAGCTTGTTCTATTTCAGGGGGCTAGAAGGAACACTCCCCTTCCTCCCTAAAGTCCGCAGTCAGTGGGTTCGCCAGCACCCCGGCCCCCACCCATTTTGGCGCCAACAGCAGGGAGGACGCGCGACCGGAAGCACGGCTCGCGCCAAACGCGGGCCCGCGCGCATGCGCGTCCTGGCTGTCAGCGGCTGCAGAGCCACCCTGTGAAGAGATAGCCCTAGAAATGCCTCAGCATCGGTCCCGCTGCTCACCCCCAACCTGCGTGGCACCTACCGCCTGCGGACATGGTCGGGCAGCGAGCCTGCAGGGGAGGCAAGCGCAGGCACTCGGGCCGGAGCTGTGCGTGCTGGCATCTCGCAGGTTGCAGTCGTCAGGACAGCTCCAAACGAGGAGACCCCGGCTTTTTCGCGCGCGCGGAAACCAATTGGGAGGGGGGGCGGCGCAAGCGGAAGCAGCGTGTACCACAGGGCAAGAGTGTGGGGGAAGACCATGCTTGGCCAAAGGGAGCGCGCATGCGCAGGACGGAGAAACGTTCACCTTCTGGCTGCAGTGGGCTCGTCCGTGCTGAGGCGGGAGCCGCTCACCTCCTCCTTCCCTGGAGAGGTGGCTCTGCACGTGAGGGCGGGTACTGCAGATCTTGCAGAGGACCCTGGGTTGCTTGCCTGCACCCAAATCTAACCACTCTAAGCCCCTATAACTCCACCTGCAGGGGATCCTACACCCTCTTTTGGCCTCTGTGGGCACTGCACTCACATGCACAAACACATAATTTTAAAAAACTTTTGAAGCCGGGCGGTGGTGGCGCACGCCTTTAATCCCAGCACTTGGGAGGCAGAGGCAGGCGGATCTTTGTGAGTTCGAGGCCAGCCTGGTCTACAAAGTGAGTCCAGGACAGCCAAGGATACACAGAGAAACCCTGTCTAGAAAAACCAAAAAAAAAAAAAAAAAGACTTTTGAAAAAGGAAAACCCAGGGCCAGCAGGTGGTGGACGGAGGCCTTTAATCCCAGCACCAGGGAGGCAGAAGTGGGCGGATCTAGAGTTCAAGGCCAGCCAGGTCTACAGAGTGAGTTCTAGGACAGCCAGGGAGGGCTACACAGAGAAACCCTGTTTCAAACAAAAACAAAATTCTGAGGCAGGCATGATGGCAGACATAGATTCTCTATGAGCTCACTCTTCATTCCCTTGCCCTCTAGAACGACCATGAATGAGTTCACCATCTAGACTCATCTTCGGTGGCCTCATCTGTCAATCAGGGCTGAAAGCACCTCCTTAAAATGTAATTCAGAAGAGACTTTTAGGCCAATATACCCATGATGTGGAAAGGCCAGGAACCATTTCCACAACCTGTATTGAATAAAAATAAAGAAATAAAAAACAACACAGCAGAGGAGTAGGATAAGGGGAGAGGGGGTAGTGGGTGGGAGGGTGGGATCAAGAGGGGTAGAGGGAGGGGGCTGTGATGGGAATGTATCTTGAAGTAATAAACATAACTAAAAAAAAAAAGAAAAAAAACACAGGAAAAAGATAATGTTCTATTCACCTTCCACGTGATGTGAAGGAATTTAGAATATATAGTTTGGCAGTGGAGTGTTTACCTAGCAAACTGAGCCCTGAGATCCATCCCTACACACCAGGTGAATAAATGAAGAGAAGAATGACTATGAGGAACAGGGGAGATGGCGGAGAGAACTAATCCTTAGAAAGTGTCCTCCTCTGATTATTTGTGTACTTTGACATCATAAATGAAGAATTTTTAAACAATTTTTTAACAACAAAGTTAATTTTTAAAATTCTGAGGCAGGCATGATGGCAGACATTTATTCTAGGACTAAGCAACTAAGACAGAAGCATTGGGACTTTGGGGCCAGTCTTATCACACACAGTGAGATTCAGGCCAGCCTGGGATACATACTAAGACCTTGTCTTAAGGGGAAAGAAGAGAAAAAAGAAAACCTGTGTAAGCTATAACATGACGAACCTGAAGGACTGAGCTAAGTGAAGTAAGAAATAGGACAAATCCATGATGGGATTCATGAACTTGTAGAATAGCAAGGCCCTTAGAAAACAAAACGGTAGCAAGATGGGGGGGGGGGACACTGCAGCACTGCAATGCCTACAGTTTCTGTTTCAGAAGATGAAAAGTTCCAGAAATCTTTTGTGCATTTATTTGCATGTAACTAAACAGTACAGAAGCACACATTTAATCTTTTTTTTTCTTTTTTTTTGGTTTTTCGAGACAGGGTTTCTCTGAATATCTCTGGCTGTCCTGGACTCGCTTTGTAGACCAGGCTGGCCTCGAACTCACAAAGATCCGCCTGCCTCTACCTCCCAAGTGCTGGGATTAAAGGCGTGCGCCACCACCGCCCGGCCACACATTTAATCTTAACAGTGAAGATGGTGGGTGTGGTGGTGTATACCCATGATCCAGCACTCAAGACCAGAGGTAGGAGAATCAAAACTTCAAGGTCAGCCATTGCTATATAGTGAGATTAAGGCTATCTTGTGCTACATGAGACCCCTGTCCCCCCCCCAAAAAAAAATGATAGCCAGTATGTGGTGGCTCATACCTTCAAGTGGTAGCGACAAGAGAGTCCTTTGAATCAGGGTTTCAAGACCAGACTCCACAATATCACAGGCCATCTTAAAACACACTATTTTAACATTTTCTTGTGTTTTGTTTTGGTTTGGTTTTGGTTTTTTTGAGACAGGGTTTCTCTGTATATCCTTGATTATCCTGCACTCACTTTGTAGACCAGGCTGGCCTTGAACTCAGAGATCTGCCTGCCTCTCCCTCCCTAAATGCTGGGACTAAAGGCATACGCCACCCTGCCAGGCAATTACAGACAGCTGTGAACTACCATGTGGGTGCTGGGATTTGAACCCAGGTTCTTTGGAAGGCTCTTAATCACTGAGCCATCTGTCCAGTGCCCATTGTGGTTTTTTTTTAAACATTTTATAAGCATTGGTGCTTTGTCTGCATGTATTAATTATGTCTGTATGAGAGTGTCAGATTGTGAAGTTACAGACAGATGTGAGCTGCCATGTGGTTGCTGGGATTTCACCTGAGTCCTCTGGGAGAGCAGTCAGTGCTCTTAACCACTGAGCCATCTCTCCAGAACCTTATTTTTTTTTTAACTGGGGAGAGAACTCCAGGAGTAAGAACACTTGTAGGACACACATGAGGACCCAAGTTCAAATCTCAGAATCCACATAAAAAGCCAGGTCTGGCTAAGCATGTCTGTGACACCAGTACTATGGGAGCAGACACACATCACCACACACATCACACATCTAGCCTAGAGCCAATTTTAATGAGACTGTCTCAAAATAGTAAAAAAAAAAAAAAAAAAAAAAAAAAAAAGCAGGATACATGGCATTCCTAATAGAGAAGGACACTGGCCTCCAGCATGTACCTGCCCACAGCAATGCCCTAACATCACATGTATTATTAATAAAGGCTGGGCTGAAACTCAGTCATGGAGCACTTGCCTAGCATATGCGAGGGCCTAAGCTCAGCCTCCAGTATTGCAGACCAGGGGAGACCCAGGCAGAAGGAAAGAGAGAAAGAACTCCAGAAGAGGAGACAGACAGACAGACACACAGAGAGAGACAGTCCGACAGAGAGACAGAGAGAGAGAGAGAGAGAGATCCAAAAGGAGATACCCAGAGACAACTCCAGGGACCAGGAATATATATCTATAGATCTCTACTTCAGTACTTCAGTGCCTCCTCCTGTGCAACGGGCGACTCATTTCTAGGTTTGATAAGATGTTCAGCCTATCATAGGGACACCACTGGGGAAAGTAGAAAAAACAAAAGGGCAAAAACAGGGTAACCAATAAATCTCAGAGGGAAGCTGTAAGCCAGCCTGAACCTACCTAGCCCTGCCACCCCTAAGTCACTTTGGAAAGGGAAGGGCACAGATGGGCAGATTTCCTGTTGAGTTGCCTCAAGTCAAGGAGCAGGTCCTGGGAATGAACCCAGGGCCACATGCATGCTGGGAAAGTTAACATCAACACATGCTCCCAGTCCCTTGCCAGCCAGCTTCCAAGCTAGCTTTCAGGCACAACTGCTTTGTTTATTAGCAACTCCCTCCCAAACAAGAAAGGAAAAAAGTGTGGGCTCTGGACTGGCAGGATGGCTCAGTCAGTAAGGGCACTGAGAGCCTGTCCGACTTCCACGGTGGAGGGAGGAGGCTGTCTCCAAGTTGTTCTGACTTCCACACGTGCACGAAAGCACATATATGAATCCTCCCACACCAAATTTAAATTATATATATATATATATATATATATATATATATATATATATATATATATGCCGGGCGGTGGTGGGGCACGCCTTTAATCCCAGCTCTTGGGAGGCAGAGGCAGGCGGATCTTTGTGAGTTCGAGGCCAGCCTGGTCTACAAAGCGAGTCCAGGACAGCCAGAGATATTCAGAGAAACCCTGTCTCGAAAAACCAAAAAAAAAAAAAATTTATATATAAAATAAAGCAGAATCAAATCAGCATTTGTTTCATCTTCAGAGTGCTGCTGCTTGGATCTGGGCATCCAAGCACCACTCTATTGACCACTTTTTATCATTTCAAGCTTGTGTGCCCCAGGACTTCCCCCACTTCTGCCCAGAACATTCTTCCGAAAGATCTGTACAGCCCCCAAATACTTCCACCAAAACTCCCTCAGACCACATGGAAGGCACCTGTCACTCTACCACACACCATTCTTGGTAGCCATGGCCAAAGACTTATCCATCCCACTGGAGTGGAAATCAAATGTTTTTCATAGAGAATATATTGAAGGCTTTGTGAGCCACACGTCCAGAGCTGCACCCACTGAAGTCTAATGCAGAGGCACAATAGCGATAGATAATATTGTGCTGATTATGTCCCAATAACACCTTATTAATGCAAAAGGCCAGATACAGCTACCAGCTGAACCAGCATATGGACCACAGGAGATGCCTGATACATAGATAAGGCACAACTCTTCTCAGTTATAGCATGCTTTTTTTTTTTTTTAAGATTTATGTTGCCGGGGGGTGGTGGCGCACGCCTTTAATCCCAGCACTTGGGAGGCAGAGGCAGGCGGATCTTTGTGAGTTCGAGGCCAGCCTGGTCTACAAAGTGAGTCCAGGACAGCCAAGGATACACAGAGAAACCCTGTCTCGAAAAACCAAAAAAAAAAAAAAAAGATTTATTTATTACGTATACAGTGTATAGTCTGCAGGTATATCTACAGGCCAGAAGAGGGCACCAGATTTCATTATGGATGGTTGTGAGCCACCATGTGGTTGCTGGGAATTGAACTCATGACCTCTGGAGGAGCAGCCAGTGCTCTTAACCGCTGAGCCATCTCTCCAGCCCTAGCATGCTTTTCTAAAACAAAATAAAGCCATTTTTTGTTACACAGTGTCATTATATTTCATAGAGGAAAAATGAGACCCAAACTGGATCAAGATGCAAAAGTAGGTTCATAGTCTACAGTTCATGTTCTACCCACCTTGGTCTATTGCTGTGATATTAGAAATATCATACAAAGGGTTAAGTGTGGCTCAGTGATAAGAGCCTTTGCCTATTCTGGATTCTATCCCAGCACACCAAAGAAAACAATCCCCTCTACTCACAGACCTCACAAACATGAGCCCAATGAAATAAGCTCCCAAATAAATGTGATTTGTTTTCTTTTTAAGACAGGGTTTCTCTGTGTAGCCCTGGCTGTCCTGGACTCACTTTGTAGACCAGGCTGGCCTTGAACTCAGAGATCCATCTGCCGCTGCCTCCCAAGTGCCAGATTAAAGGCATGTGCCTCCACCACGTGGCTAATAGGTTTTTTTTTTTTTTTTTTTTTTTTGGTTTTTCGAGACAGGGTTTCTCTGTTTAACAGCTCTGGCTGTCCTGGACTCGCTTTGTAGACCAGGCTGGCCTCGAACTCGCAAAGATCCGCCTGCCTCTGCCTCCCAAGTGCTGGGATTAAAGGCGTGCGCCACCACCGCCCGGCGGCTAATAGGTTTTAAAAAAAAAATAGTTTTAGCCGGGCGGTGGTGGCACACGCCTTTAATCCCAGCACTTGGGAGGCAGAGGCAGGTGGATCTTTGCGAGTTCGAGGCCAGCCTGGTCTATAAAGTGAGTCCAGGACAGCCAGGGCTACACAGAGAAACCTTGTCTCGAAAAACCAAAAAAAAAAAATAGTTTTAAGATGGGTGTGGTGGCCCATGTTTTTAATCTCAGCACTTGGGAGGCAGAGGCAGGACGATCTCTATGAGTTCCACTACAGCCTGGTCTACATGCTAAGTTCCAGAACAGCTAAGGCTATTAAAAGGAAAATATGTTGTCAGGGATGGTGGCACAGGCCTTTAATCCCAGCACTCGGGATTTATTTGTGTTCTGTATGTGGATGTTTATCTGCATGTACATCTATCTGCACACCAGAAGAGGATCATCTGATCCCATGAGACTACAGTTACAGATGGCTGTGAGCCACCATGTGGGAGCTGGGAAGTGAACTCAGAACCTCTGAACAGGTAGTGCTCCTAACCGCTGAGCCATCTCTCCAGCCCTCAATTTCTTTCTTAATTGGAAAAAAAAGCATTTTTTTTTGTTTTGTTTTTCAAGACAAGGTTTCTCTGTGTAGCCTTGGTTGTCCTGGACTCACTTCGTAGACCAGGCTGGCTTAAACTCACAGAGATCCGCCTGCCTCTGCCTCCCGAGTGCTGGGATTAAAGTTGTGTGCCACCAAACCAGGCTTTAATTAGAAATTTTAATAAGCCACTTTGGAAGTTGGTTTGACAACATTTACTAATGTTCAGTGGACTTCCCATGCTAGGACCCAGCAATTACAACCCTTGAGTACTTGCATAGTAACTGAATGATATATGCAAAAATGTTCAAACCAGGTTCCTTACAACAGCCTCAAACCCAAACCAATTACTTCATCACACAACAGAATGTAGTGTGGCAATAGAGCATTCCTTCAACAGCTTTGGGAAGCCAGGAACTCACTACGTGAAAAGCTATTCAGCCAAGGACTACCTTAAACTCCTGATCCTCCTGCCTCCACCCCTCCAGCACTTCCATGATAGGTGCACCACCATTCCCCATTGATACAGTTCTAGAGACAGAACCCTGAGTTTTGTGCATGCTGGACAAGCACCCCACTCACGGAGCCCCAGCCCCATAAAATGTTTCACAAAGGGATTGAAGAGCAAGTATTTTATAATGTGTGGGCCCCACAGGTGCTGGTACAAATACCAACTCTGCCCATGAGGACATCAGAGCCCCAGAGCAAAAAGAGAGGGATATGTGCCAATGAAGTTCTTCATAAGCACTCAAACCTGCCTTCCATGACGTTCCCAGGGGTAATAAATGACTGCGGGGTGGTGGGTTGTTTTCTACAACTTAATGGAATGACTGCCGGTCGTAGTGGCACATACCTTTAACCCCAGCACTCAGGAGTCAGAGGCAGGCAGATCTCTGTGATTTTGAGGTCAGCCTACTCTACAGAGTGAATTCCAGGATAGCCAGGGCTACACAGAGAAAACCTGTCTCGAAAAACCAAAAAAAAAAAAAAAAAAAAAGAAAGAAAAGAAAAGAATGACCATTCATAGTTTTTAGTTCACTGTGAATATGGACTAGAAGGCTGGGGTTGTGGCTTGGTGCATAGCATGAAGGAAGCCCCAGGGTCCATCGCAGCACCACATAAGCCACGTGTGGTAGCACAAGTCCGTAACCTCAACACTGTGAGGGCCTGTGGGGAGACAGGAGAATCTGAGTTGAAGGTTACTCTTCACTAAATTGGGAGTTCTAGGCCAGCCTGGGCTATAAAGGCGGGGGGGACCCAAAATGGATTTGACTGATGAATGGCAGTTTGCCAATCCCCCTGAAGGAGTAACTTACAGTTTCAGTTATACATACATACTGGGGACATAGCTCTGTGACAGAGTGTTTGCTTAGCACATAGGAAACCCCGATAGCATAAATCAGAAAAGATATAGCCACAATTGATGGTGCACTTGAGAGAAATGAGGGCAGACAGCACACCCCAGAACTGTGTTTCTGTAAGTCTCTAGCTCTGACCCCCAATATTTCCTCACTCATTTTAAGTGTGATCTTCCTTCCTACTTACACAGGACTGTTCTCCCATCATTTGGCCCCACACCCATGTCCCTTGCTCCCTTATAGCCCTAGAGAACAGCAGCCATGAGTGCTCGGAGAGTAGCTCACCTTCTGGAAGACGTGAAAACACGCTGCAATGTCCAGTCATGAGCAGCAAAGAGTTGGCACCATCTGAGAGCAATGGTGAGTAGATATAAGGGCTGGCCCACCCTGTCCATCAAACTAGAGGACTTCCACCTGATGGTACCTTTCTCAAATGACCCTCAGCCAACTCCAGCAGACAATCCAAAGGCAGTCACCAATAACTGAGAGTGTCTGGCACAGAGATGGTGATACTCTTCAGTGAGGACTTTGGAGAGGTTTCTAGAAGTTTCCTCCACTGTTCCAGGTTTGGATTGGAAACCTTGAATCATAAGAGCAAATAGAGATAGAATGGGAACTAGGGATGTAGGTCCTTCAAAGGAGGACTTGCCTAGGATAGATACCCAAGGCCATGGGTTCCACCTCCAGCACAGCTTAGTGGTGGGTCTCATCCCAACACTGATGAGTTACATAGTGAGTCTGAAGTCAGCCTGGCTACATGAGAACCTTGGTTGCGGGGATGAGGGGAGGCGAATGGGGGACACAGACAGGCACAACATGCCAATCTAAGTGTGACAGTTCATGCCTGTCCTCCTAGCACTTAGGAGGCTGAGGCAGGAGGATTACAGGTTCAAGGCCAGCCAGCCTGAGCAACATAGCAAGGCTGTCTTTAAAAAAAAAAAAAAAAAAAAAAAAAAAAAGGAAAACAGCTGTGTATTGTCAGGTAGCCTGCCTGAAACCTACTTAGGTTGTGAAGGGCTGTAGGCAATCTTACACCACAAATCGCCACTAGGAGTGACTCACATGAGACAAATTTCCTGATCCTCCTGCTTTCATCTGATGTGGGACATCAGGTTTACTTATTCAACTTTTTAAAAAATCATTTATTTTTATTCTCTGTATATGAGTGTTTACCTGCCTATGTATGCCTGGTGCCCATGGAGGCCAGAACAAGGCCTACCATCCCCTGCAACTGAAGTTACAAATGATTGAGCCACCATGTCAGTGCTTCAGACCAAAGCTGGATTCTCTACAAGATCAAGCAGTGCTCTCAGCCATTGAACCATCTCCCCAGCCCCTAAACTGTAAAGAGAGATGCATTTATTTATCATTTGTGAGTGTGTGAATGCATGTGCCACGGGGCGCATGTGAAAATCAGAGAACAGCTTTTGGAAGTTGGAACTCTCCTTCTACCATGTGGGTTCTGAGCATCAACTTCAGGTCCTCCTTGGTGACTAGCTACTTTACCACCTCAACTGCCACATGCTAAGTTTATTCAGTGCTGGCTATCGTACCTAGAACCTTGTACATTCAAGGAAAATTCTACCAACTGAGCCACCTGATTCTACCTCTGCCTGCCAAGAACTGGGATTACAGGTGTGTGGCCCACACCCAGTTGCATGCCCTCTTTTATTGGGGGGGGGGGTTCAAGAAAGGGTTTCTTTGTGTAGCCCTGGCTGTCCTGGAACTCACTCTGTAGACCAGGCTAGCCTTGAATTCACAGAGATCTGTCTGCCTCTGCCTCCCCAGTGCTAGGATTAAAGGCATGTGCCACCGTGCCCAGGCTGCACATTCTCTTATTTCCTAATTTTCCATTGATTTTTTATTTTGTGTGTATGAGTGTTTTGTGTGCATATGTATCTGTGTACCACATTCATGCCTGGTGCCTCCTGGGGCCAGAAGAGGGCATAATATCTCCTAGAACTGGAGTTACAACCAGTTATGAGCCACCATGTCGGTGTTGAGAACTGAACCCCAGACCTCTGGAAGATGGCTTAACCACTGACCTATCTCTCCAGCCCCTTCCATGTCCTGTTTTTGACAGAGACAAGTATATAAGTAGTCCCTGATAAGACTTTGAGAGAAGAGTGGCAGTGTTTGTGGTCTGAGTGTTGTGATCAAGTGGGAATTGGCCAAGATGCTAATCACAAGATGAATCCTGGAAATGCATATTACAGAGGATGGACCAATGTGGAAGAGTCAGACAAAAAAGTGTCAGGGAAGGCTAACAAGATGGCTTAATGGGTAGACACTTGCCACCAAGACTGAGGATCTCAGTTCAATTCTTGGAACTCGAATGGTAGAGGAAGAAAAGTTACTCCTACAAGTTGACTTCTGAATACACACACACACTAATTTAAAAAATCTGACAAAGAGAATCCCCTGAAACTCCTGGGTCAGACTCAGTTATCATTACAAGGTGGAGACAAACATATCTACACCTCCTAAGAAGTTTCCAGAACCATCTATGATAAACTGAAGCCCAAAATAATATAGTTGGTCGTAAACCTGGTTGGAGGGCTGAAGAGAATGAAGACAATGTTAAATAGCATAAGAGGATGCTGTCGGCCAGGTTCCAAACTATGGCAAAGCCCACAAAATAACCCAGTCATTCCACAGATGAATTACGGGGCTGGAGAGATGGCTCAGCAGTGAAGAACACTGACTGCTCTTCCAAAGGACCTGGGTTCAAATCCCAGCACCCACATGGCAGCTCAGAACCACATGCAACTCAAGTTCCAGGCCTTCTTCTGACCTCAATGGATACTAGGTACATGGTACAGACATTCATACATACAAAATACCCATATAAATACAATTAAAAAACAAAAAGAGGGAGCTGGAACAGGTCAAACAGACCCTTGATTAAATGCCTTGTGAAGTCCTTGTTTGGATTCTGATTTGTTTGTTTTGTTTTGTTTTCTTTGGGGTTTATTTTGATACTGGGGTTTCTCTGTGTAGACTTAGTTGTCCTGAAAGTCAGGTCTGTAGACCAGGCTGGCCTTAAACTCAGAACTCAGAGATTCACCTGCCTCTGCCTCCCTAATGCTGGGATTAAAGGCATGCCCCACCACCAACAGGCTCTGTTTTTTTTTTTTTTTTGTTTTTTTGAGACAGGGTTTCTCTGTGTAGCCCTAGCTGTCTTGGACTCACTTTGTAGACCAGGCTGGCCTCGAACTCACAAAGATCCGCCTGCCTCTGCCTCCCAAGTGCTGGGATTAAAGGCGTGCGCCACCACCGCCCGGCTCACCGCCCAGCTTTTTATTTATTTATTTTTCTGATTTTTTTTTTTAATCCAAATCTAAAGCCAGAGGTAGTGGCTCAGAGACATTCTCAATGCTTGGGAGGCTGAGGCAGGGGGATCAGGAGCTCAAGACAAGTCTGGGCTACTTAAGGAGAGATTCTGTGTCAGAAGAAAGAAAGAGGGAAGAGAAGGAGGGAAGGAAGGAACCTGAGACACGTGAGAGCAACTTAAATTTTGGTTTTTTTTTTTCTTTAACTTACTAGTCTTGGAAATTCCCCACATGCATAAATGTTATTTGGTCTTTTTCACACCATGACCTTCTCTCTCCTCCACCCCAGTCTTGCTCAGTCCTTCTTCTTGAGAAGTCCACTTTGGGGACTTTCAACTCTGATACTTTTTTGTTTGTTTGTTTGTTTGAGGCAGGGTTTCTCTGTGTAATAGCCCCAGCTATCCTGGACCAGGCTGGCCTCGAACTCAAACACACAGAGACCCGCCTGCCTCTGCCTCCCAAGTGCTGAGATTAAAGGCATGCAACACCACTCCTGGCACAGAAAATATTTTAATTAAGTTATTTACTCTGTGTGTAGGTGTGGAGATCAGAGGATACCCCACTGGAGTTAATTCTCTCCTTTCTAGCATGTGTGTTCTAAGGATAGAAGTCAGGTCATCAGTGTCCATGGCAAGTGCTCATACCATCAGCCTGTTGATAAGCATGGTGCTGGTATTATGGTTAATTTTTTTTTTCTCAGTGTTGGTTATCTTTTAGGGACATAAAGCAAAATGTTGACAAATAAATTTTTTTCATTTCTCATGTTTGCTTCTAAATAATGAGTGAGAATAGGCCTAGAGCCGGTGAGAAAGCTGAGTAATAAAGGAAGTTGCACTTTCAGGAGATCTCACCGCAAGACCCTTCACAACTATGAATCAGGAAATAGCAGCTCCAAAGGGGGGAAGACAGACAGACACTGACTCAGCTGAGCAGTCAGAAGAAATTGGGTTTTTTGGTTCTGGGGATTACAAAGGAAAGCAGTAAACACGGCCAGTGGTGGGGAGTCCAAAGAGAGCACCGCTGAAAAGTCAGAGTCCTAAGACAAAGGCCATCCATCAAGTAACAGACCTCTGTTTTCTAAGGTGTTGAAAGCAAGAGGACAGTGACAGTTCTAACTGAAAGAGACACTGGACACAGGGATGACCTGATCAGGGAAGGGGTCATTGGTGAGACCTGACGCAGTCTGCAGGTTGCTGCTGTTGGGAGTTCTTGGGGCTTTGTAGAGGAGTGCCTTGATCTTACAAAACTCACGAAAGCATTTAGGTTGAATAAATAGATGGGCAGATGAATGGCTGGCTAGATGAATGGGTGAAAGGGTGGAAAGATGGATGGATGGATGGATGGATGGATGGATGGATGGATGGATGGATGGATAGGAAAGTGGGTGGGCAGATGAGTATGCGGATGAATTGATAGATGAATGAGTAGGAGGATGAATGGGTGCATGGATGGATATATATGTACAGGTGAAGGACAGATAGATTAGAGATGATGGATGGACTGATTGTAGGTGGATGGATGGATGGATGGACAGACGGACAGTGGGTGGAAGGATGTGTGGGTAGGTGGATGAATAGATAGAGGATAAAATTGTTAGTACTTTGAAGCTCTTTAAAATGTGAGAAAACTCACTTTTCCTGTCTTTGAATTCAGTGGCTTTATATCAACAATTATTGATTACAGCTAGCTGTGTCTACTTTTGATATCACTGAGAAAAGATGTAACCTCTGAATCATGAAGCAAAGTGTAGAAGTTACCATGTCATCATAATCATAGCAATAGGCATAGTAGATTCTTGCTGCTATGGCCATACAATGTGAAAAGAGCACTTGATCCAAGGTAGCCCAAAGCAGAATTATATGGTCTAATACATGGACAAGGGTTGCAGGCTCAAGGCCCTGATCCCCATCCTAGAAACCTGATGCTGCTCCAGTCAGTTGGCTCAGTGCATAAAGTTCCTTGCTATTAACTCTGTCAACCTGATTCTTCTCCCCAGGACCCACTTGGTGGAAGGAGAGAAATGACTACTGCAAGGTTTCCTTTGACAACCACCCATGCCACTGTGACACACACACACACATACACCCCACACACACACACCCACACCCACACACATACACACACACATACACACACACATACACCCACACACACACTGGTCTGACAACCACCCATGCCACTGTGACACACCACACACACACACACACACACACACACACACACACACACACACACAC
>CAJQZJ010034167.1:3621164-3653132 GCA_907164525.1 Lophiomys imhausi
CACACACACACACACACACACACACACACACACACACACACACACACTGGTCTGATGTCTCATCTGTAATCCTGATACTTAGGAATCTGATGTTGGAGAATATCTGGGAGCTTGAGACCAGCCTGAGCTACATAACAAGTTCTAGGCCAGACTTAGTTACAGAATAATAGTCTGTCTCATAAAAAGTTTTTTAAATTAGCTAATTAATTAATTTAAAATTAAATCTTGCTGGGTGTGGTGGCACACTTTAACCCCAGCACTCAGGAGGCAGAGGCAAATGGATCTCTGTGAGTTTGAGGCCAGCCTGGTCTACAAAGTGAATCCAAGTCTCTGTTACACAGAGAAACCCTGTCTAAAAAAAAAAAACAAAAAACAAAAAACAACGCCGGGCGGTGGTGGCGCACGCCTTTAATCCCAGCACTTGGGAGGCAGAGGCAGGCGGATCTTTGTGAGTTCGAGGCCAGCCTGGTCTACAAAGCGAGTCCAGGACAGCCAGAGATATTCAGAGAAACCCTGTCTCGAAAAACCAAAAAAAAAAAAAAAAACAAAAAACAAAAACAAGGGCTGGGAAGATGGCTCAGTGGTTAAGAGCACAGACTGCTCTTTCAAAGGACCCGGGTCCAAATCCCAGCACCCACATGGCAATTCACAGCTGTGTGTAATTGCTGAACATGGTGGTGCATGCCTTTAATCCCAGCACTTGGGGGGCAGAGGCAGGTGGATCTCTGTGAGCTCAAGGCCAGCCTAGTCTATAAAGTGAGTCCAGGACAGTCAAGGATACACAGAGAAACCCTGTCTTGAAAAACCTAAAAAAAAAAAAAAAGCAAAAAACAAAAACAAAACAAAACTAGGTCCTCTGAAACCCTCCAGAGTTGTCCACCCCCATGCTACTGGTGCACCCCGGGGCCTGGTGTATGCTCACCCTGGGCTATGGAAACATATGCCAGCCCACGATCAATTGCAGAAATGGCCACTATGGCTAAAGACACTTTTACAGACCATGGACTCCGCCCCCCCCAGACCATGGACTTTGAATTTTAAAATGTATGCCGTTCTTATTTATTCATTCTGTGTGTGCACATGAGCATGTCCCACAATGCACACTGAAGTCAGAGGACAACTCCCAGAAGTCAGTTCTCTCATTCTGCCACGTGGGTCATGGAGCTGATGGCAATCACCTCTACCTACTGAGCCAGCTCCCTGACCATGAGTTCTTATTTATTTTTTTAATTAATTAGTTTGTTTATTTTGGTTTTTCAAAGCAGGGTTTCTCTGTGTAGTTCTGGCTGTCCTGGAACTCTCTTGGTAGACCAGATTAGCCTCAAGCTTGGAGATCTGCCTGCCTCTGCTACCCAAGTGCTGTGTTTAAAGACGTGAGCCACCATTTTAAAATTTTTATTTATTACCTTTATGTATATGGGTGTTTTGTTTCTATGTAGGTCTGTACCTGGGTGACTGGCACCTGTGGAGGCCAGAAGAGGGTTTTGGGTTCCCTGAGACTGGAGTAGCTAACAGTTGGGAGCCATCATGTGGGTGCTGGGAATCAAATCCAGGTCCTCTGGAAGAGCAGCCAGTGCTCTCAACCACTGAGCTCCAGTCCTCGTGTTTTAAATTATTGGGAATGTTTGGTGAAAGCACATTCCTGAGTCAACTCAGACCTCCTTGATCTAAAACTCTTACTGCAAGAGCTTAAGAATCCATATTTGTTTTGTTTTGAGGCAGGGTCTCATGTTGCTCAGGCTGGCCTCGAACTCACTATGTAGCTGAGGTTGGCCTTGACCTTCTGATCCCCTTGCCTCCACCTCCTGAGTTCTGAGATTAGAGGTATAGGCCACTGTGGCCAGTGTATGCAGTGCTGGGATGGGGTACAGGACTTTAGGTGTGTCAAGCAAGCACTCTACAAACTGAGTCATGTCTGAGATTCTGAATTTCAGCTAGCGATCTAGACCTAGGCCCTTCTGGTTGAACAACAAGCACTTTTTTGTTTTTTTGAGACAGAGTTTCTCTGTGTAGCCCTGGCTGTCCTGGACTCGATTTGTAGACCAGGCTAGCCTTGAACTCACAGAGATTCGCCTGCCTCTGCCTCCCAAGTGCTGGGATTAAAGGGCATGCACCCAGCCAACAAGCACTTTCTTTACCCACTGAACCACCTCCCCAGTCCCAGCTGCTCATATTCTAATGGGAGAGACAGGTGATAAGCAGAGGAGGGGTCATGAAGGGAATGTGTGTTCCAGGTCAGCTTCTCTGAGGAGGTGGCACATGACCAGGGGCTAAATAGAAAAAACATGGATATGGGGGGGGGGGTTGTGGAGGATCTAGCTTGAGCTCAGTATGTTAAAACTCTCTGTGTGTGTCTAGCTAGTATGTGCAAAGCCCTGGGCTTGATTCCAAGCAGTAGAAGGAGAAAGAAAGACCTTGGGCAAGGATTCCAGCTGGAGCTGGAGGCCCACCCAGCACACAAAATAGCCAGTGGGAGGAAAGATGGCGGTATGTGCAACCTGCAGGCTGCATGTACCTCAAGATAGCTATGAATAAGGACCAATACAAAATCAGAAACACAGTTACACAGAGAAACCCTCTCTCAAAAAAAACAAAAACAATAACACAAACAAAGGCTGGGGAGATGACTCATTGCTTAAGAGCACTTACTGCTCTTACACAGGACCTGGGTTCCGCTCGTAGCAACCACATCAGGCAGCTCACACCACCTACAACTCCAGCTCCCACAAGATCTGATACCTCTCAGGTAGATCTCTGTGAGTCCAAGGCCAGCCTGGTCTACAAAGCAAGTTCTAGGATAGCCAGTGCTACACAGAGAAAATCTATCTCAAAAAGCCAAAAACAAACAAACAAATGAAAAAGATCTGATACCTCTGGCCTCCTTCATTCACATGCTCACTTGCATGTATGTGCAAGAGTGTGTGCACACCCGCATGCATGCACACACACACACACATTTAAAAGAAAACTTTAAGCTGGGCGGTGGTGGCGCACGCCTTTAATCCCAGCACTTGGGAGGCAGAGGCAGGTGGATCTTTGTGAGTTCGAGGCCAGCCTGGTCTACAAAGTGAGTCCAGGACAGCCAGGGCTACACAGAGAAACCCTGTCTCGAAAAAACCAAAAAAAAAAAGAAAACTTTAAAAAAGAAAAATTTCAAAAATCAAACTTACTTAGCATATATTTGGTTGGCCAGGCAAGGTGGCACATGCATTTAATCCCAGTCCTCGGGAAGCAGAGGCAGATAGATCTCTGTGAGTTTGAGGCCAACCTGGTCTACAAAGTCCAGGACAGCCATGGATACAAAAAGAAATCCTGTCTTTACAAACCAACCAAACAAACAAAAAACCCACAGATTTTGTTTTTAGGGTTTTGTTTTTCTTTTTGTATTTTTTAACTTGTTGGCTCGATTCTAGTGCATGAACTCTGTCAATTGTCTGTTGCAATGTCAAAAGGTTCGATGCATCTGCAAGAGGACAGAGGCCATAGGCCTGCATCCTGCTGGAATTTCCCTTTTCTAGACTATTGTTGGGTAACTTGAATCCTGTCTGGGACTGGAGTTGTGTTGGAGGCCAGGCTGGAAAGACTATGTATGTGTGTTGTATATATGTATGTGTGTGTGTGTGTGTGTGTGTGTGTGTGTGTGTGTGTGTGTCTGCATATGCCTGAGTTCCCAGGTGCAGGTGTGTGTAGAGGCCAGAGATTGACATCAGATGTCTCCCTCCATCCCTCTCCTCTTCATTTAATGAGACCTGTCATTATGAGCTCTATGACAACCCAGAGCTCATCAGCTAGGCTGATCTGTATTAGCTAGCTTGCCCCACCCCCAAGACTGCCTGCCTCTACTTCCCCAGTGTAGAGATTCCAGGCACCTCCATGCCCACCCAGCTCTTACAATATCTTGTGGCTCACAGGAACTTCAGCCTCTCTTCACCTCTGCCCTAGAGCAGGCCCTTAGAGACCCTTGCCTCTGAGCAGAGGAGGAAAGATAGTCCTTTGAGCCCATTTAGGAAAATAGAAGAAAAAACACAAAGAACTAGACAATTGAGGCTGGGCCAGGGCTTGGCATGCAGGAAGCCCTGGGTTCCATCCTTAGCAGGGCATAAACCTGGTTTGGTGGATAACTCCAGTACTTGGGAGGTGGAGGCAAGACCATAAGTTCAAGGTCATCCTCAGCTACTACATAGTGAATTTGAGGCCAGCCTGAACTACATAAGACTCTGTCGATAAATAAATAGATAAATAGATAAATAAATAAAAGGCCTATGTTCTGTTCCCAGCACCCACAACAGGCCAATTACCAACAATTGCAACTCCAGCACCAGAGATCCAACAAACACACACATCTTTTTTTCGTTTGTTTGTTTGTTTTTCGAGACAGGGTTTCTCTGTGTAACAGCTCTGGCTGTCCTGGACTCGCTCTGTAGACCAGGCTGGCCTCTAACTCACAGAGATCTGCCTGCCTCTGCCTCCTGAGCTGAGATTAAAGGTGTGCACCACCATGACAGGACACACACACACACACACACACACACACACACACACACACACACACATTAAAATAAATCTTATAAAAGAAAGTGTTTGATGGTGGTCAGTCATGACTTTGGGGCATACTAACTGTAGAAATGGCTGGGCTTGTTTATCTCCCTGAGTGCACCTCTCCAAAATCCCAGACTGCACAAACTTAGGATGGAGAAGTGCCCCAGCTCACCTGCTAAGGTGTACCTTTGAAGGAAAACAAGGAGGCCCTGGGCCTAATGAGTCACTGTGAGGAGCCAGACAGCCTCCCAGCAGGCCCAAGGAAAAGGTCAAGGTTGGTCCCTGTGTTACCAGAAGCCATGGTATGCAATTCCAGCTCAAGCAGAGCTAAGGCTGGGAAAGTGGGAACATGGAATAGAGAAATGGAGAAGGCTGGGGTGCCTTGGCAGGACATTATGAGGGGAAATGTCTTCCTATAACCCCTGACATACACACACAAAACCCATAACTGCCAGCAGCAAGAGAAATCGAACTGTTTATTGGCCCAGATCTGGGTTTCCAGCACAATGAGGACGTCTGGGAAGCTATATGAGGGGAGACAACTCCCGACTGGCTCCTTGCCTCCCAAATTTCCCCTTCCTCAGCCTTTTCTTTCACAAATTTCTTTGAGGCAGAGGTTTCTATGTGTGGGAGAGATGAACCAGCAATTCCCAAGGGGCCTATTTGTGGCCAGATGCCCCCTACCTCCCATTCCACACCCTGCCTCTCTCTCTGGCAGTTTTAACAAGGATGTGAACGTGAGAGGTCAGACAGCACCCACTGGGAAAGGAGGTCACAGACCCACACTGGCATACAGACACATACAAATACAGCTTGTACCGCATTGGACTTTCTATTTCTCCACAGGATTCAGCAAAGTCCTTCAAGGGAAGAGTACCCAGGAATGTCCTTGGTCACCCACTTTAGGTTATTCATGACAACCTGCAGACAGGTGTTAGTGGTGCACCTCTGTTATGGCAGCACTTGGGATATGGGGGATCAGAAGTGCAAAGCCAGCCTTGGCTACATAGTGAGTTGGAGGCCAGCCTAGGCTACATGAGACCGTGTCACAATTTAAAAACAACAACAACAAAGACAAATTACAAGCAGCCACTTCCAGCTCAAGGCTACCCTGCCTTAGGGGACCTGGTATCTGGGGTAGGATGAAGGTGGGAAAATCTCATGGAGAGGGAGGCTGGGTTTGGGGGTTGGAGTTCAGAAATTACCAGTACCTCCCCCACAACAGTTTTCTCACCAGGAAGCCCAAAACCTCCTCAACATATGCCCCACAATGATTTCCCTGGCTCTCAACTGATTTTTCTTCACTCTCCCATAGAGCAAGTAGCCAATGAGGTCTGAGACTGGGATTCCAGGACTCCTCCCTGCCCTCACAGCAGTTTCCTCCCCACATGAAAGGAAAGAGAAGAAATAGCAGAGTTGAAATTGGGGAAGCTGGGGCTGGAGAGATAGCTCAGTGGTTAAGAGCAATGACTGTTCTTCCAAAGGATGGGAGTTCAATTCCCAGCACCCATATGGCTGTTCACAGCTGTCTGTAATTGCCAGGTGGGGTGGTGCATGTATGCCTCTAATCCCAGCACTCGGAAGGCAAGTTAATCCAGGACAGTCAGAGATACACAAAGAAAAAAGGAGAAAAAAAAAAAAAGAAATTGGGGAAGCTGCAGATTTAGGCCTCAGATAGACAGGGAGGAAGCCTTCAGTCCCCTAGGGATTGTTTCCACAAGAAGTGGCCTAAGGTTGTTTATGAAAGGTGGCAGGAGCTGGGTGTGATGGTACACAGCTTTAAAATCCCAGCATTCAAACATTCAGAAGGCAGAGGCGGGTGGATCTCTGTGAGTTCCAGGCCAGCCTGGTCTGCATAGCAAGTTCTAGGCCAGAGCTACATAGAGAAGCTCTTAAAAGGAGGAGGCAGGTAGGAAGCCAGGTGGCTGGAAGGTAGGACAGAACACTGACACCCTTTGTACCAAGTGGCAGATGCTCTAGCCCTAAGCTCCAGCCTGCTATCTCCCTAGATCCTTAATGGTCCCCACAGTCACAGTCTGATTAGTCAGTGCCTCCATTGGCCACCTGACCTATGAGCTGTGGTCAGTTCCACCAGGCCTGCAGCGCTGAGGGACATGGTGAGATCACCTGGTCCCTCCTCACAGAGCTCTGTGTGGTTTGGTTATCAATCAGTTCACCCTTTCCCTTCAGACCACTGTGTTGCCCTCCAGAAATGTGGGTGATGTAGGCATATGCAAGCCTCTCTCCAGTGAGCTGGAGCTGCGGAGGGGCAGGAGTCGGTGACCAGGGGTCCCACCTCTGCGACTTGTCACTCCCTTCCCCTGCCGCCAGCACTGCAAGGGCCTCAGCACCTCCCTCCGAAGGTCCCGGCTCCGCCATGTATAGATGACAGGGTTGAGCAGTGAGTTGAGGGTAGCAAAGGCAAAAAAATAATGGGCTTTGTAGAGGACAGGACAGGCCCGGACGGGACAGGCGGAGTCCAAGAGAAGGATGCTAAAAGCTGGCAGCCAGCAGACGATGAAAACACCCAGTACGATGGTGACTGTCTTGAGCAGCGCCAAAGTCTGGGGACCAGCGACATCGGCATGGCTGGAGCGGACTACAAAGTAGATTCGGACGTACAGTGCCACAATAGCCAACAAGATAACAGAAAAGATGGTGACCACGCAGAGCACATAGTGCTTGGCATAGAGGGGCAGGACAGTGGAACAGGTCTCCAGATGGTCCAGACAATTCCAGCCCAGGATGGGCAAGCCACCCAGAATCAGTGATATCAGCCAAGAGGCCCCGATGAGCATCAGCATGCGACAGCTTTTGTCGCTGCCATAAAGCTTGACCTTGGCGATGGCCACTTGTCTCTCTATGGCAATGGCCAAGAGGCTGAAGACTGAGGCAGAGAGAGTGATGAAGGCTGAGCCTTCTCGAGCAAACCACTGCAAGGGAGTTAGTGACAGAGTAACAGGTCCTGAGAACAAGGTGTTGGCCACAAAGGCCACACCTGCCAGCAGGTCGGAGGCTGCCAGGTTGCCAAGGAACAGGTACATCGCTGAGTGGAACTTGCTGTTCCTTGCCACTGCGATCAGCACCAGAAGGTTCTCCACCACGATGGCGCAGCACAGAATAATGATGAAGGCTGAGGCCACTTTGCGGGAGGAAGTCTCCTGCATGTCCAGCGTCTCCTTGGTGTAATTGTAGTGCTCCAGAACCTTCTCAGGATTGAGGTACTCTGAGTATAAGCTGCCCATGGTGGGGCTCAGTGGCCGGCTGAGGCCATGAGACTGGGAACTGCAGAGAGGAGAGGGACAGAAAAGGAACAAGTCAGAGCTGTGACTTTTGCAGGGACTCTGAGCTTGGGGGGCAGAAGTTCAGGGTCTAGCTCTGAGTTCTAGGTGAGGGCCCCCAGAGAAGCTGCACTCATTGATATCCTTCCATGTGACAGACAGAATGCTTAGAGAAGTCAGTTCATGTTTTTCAAAGTCACCAAGCTAGCAAGTGAAAAGGGGGTACACAGCCCATAAGCCCCGAGCAACATTCTTTGAGACAGGATTTCTCTGTATAACTACACTGGCTGTCCTGGAACTTGCTCTGTAGCTCAGGCTGGTCTCAAACTCACAGAGATCCATCTGCCTCTGCCTCCCAAGTGCTGGGATCAAAGGCGTGTTACACCATGTAAGGTCTATATAGTGAGATTCTGTCTCAGAAGTAGAACACAGAGTGCCAGGGCAACATGCATGAAACCACGAGCTCATCCTTAGCGGGACATAAACAAAAATTCATATCTGAATCCCATCACTTGGGGGCAGAGATCATGGTCATATTTGCTATATAATGAAGCAAGTTGGGAAAGATAGCCTGTACTACACAAGATTCGCCTCAAAAACAATCCCCACAAAGAGCCGGGCGGTGGTGGCATGCCTTTAATCCCAGCACTTGGGAGGCAGAGGCAGGTGGATCTTTGCAAGTTCGAGGCCAGCCTGGTCTACAAAGTGAGTCCAGGACAGCCAGGGCTACACAGAGAAACCCTGTCTCCAAGAAACCAAAACAAAAACAAAAAATAAAAAACAATCCCCACAAAGAAGAAGAGTTGGTGTGGGTAAGCACTCCTTTAAGCTCAGCACTGGGAAGGCAGAGGTAGGCAGTTCTCTGTGAGTGTGAGGTCAGCCTGCCTCAGGAAAAAAAAATCCAATACCATGTGGCCAGCCCTAAAATCATATTCAGGGCTGGAGAGATGGCTCAGTGGCTAAGAGCACTGACTACTCTTCCAGAAGTCCTGAGTTCAATTCCCAGCAACCACATGGTGGCTCCCAACCATCCATAATGAAATCTGGTGCCCTCCTCTGGCCTGCAGGCATACCTGCAGATAGAACATTGTATATGTAAGAAAGAAAGAAATCTTAAAAATAAAATAAAATCATATTCATACAAGAAACATTATATCGCCGGGCGTGGTGGCGCACACCTTTAATCCCAGCACTTGGGAGGCAGAGGCAGGAGGATCACTGTGAGTTCAAGGACAGCCTGGTCTACAAAGCCAGTCCAGGACAGCCAGAGCTGTTACACAGAGAAATCCTGTTTCGAAAAACCAAAAAAAAAAAAAAGAAACATTATATGGACTGAACAGGTTGTATTTATATATTTAGAGGCCATGAATTTGAGAGAGAACAGGGGGGTTCCAAGGAAAGGGTTGGAGAGAGGAACAGGAAGAAGGAAAATGATATAATTTTTATTTAAATAAAAACTTGTTTTAAATTTTTTTTTTAAGTTAGGCATAGCCAGGAGTGGTGGCCAGCACTTGGGAGGTAGAGGCAGGTGGATCTCTGTAAGTTCGAGGCCAGCCTGGTCTACAAATTGAGTCCAGGACAGCCAGGACTCTGCTACACAGAGAAACCCTGTGAAGGAAAGAAAGGAAGGAAGGAAGGAAGGAAGGAAGGAAGGAAGGAAGGAAGGAAGGAAGTAAGTTAGGTATAGCTGGTTGGTGGTGGCCCACAACTTTAATCCCAGCACTCAGGAGGCAGAGGCCGACAGATCTGTGAGTTCGAGGCCAATCTGGTATACAGAGTGAGTTCAAGGACAGCCAGGCTACACAGAGAAACCTTATCTCAAAAACAAAAAAACAAACCAACAAGTGAGGCATAGTGGTGCACTCAGGAGACTGAGTCAGGAGGATTGCTACACGTTTCAGATTCCAGCCAGCCTGAGCTGCATAGCACAATCCTGTCTCAAGAAAAAAAAATAAAATAAAAGGGAACAGACAGAAGATTCTCTGGACTTCTAGAAGCCTCACCTGCCTTCCCATAAAACAAGCCTCAAGGTAGGGCTTGGACAGCTTGTCACTTCTGTCCTACACACAAGAGCCTCAGGCTTCATGCTGCCTGCTGACCTGGGTCACCAAGAGTCTTATTACCAGCAGCACCAAGCCCTGGTCATTACCACCCACTGCCCTGATTCCAGGATGGGTGTAAGCCTCCAAGCCATGGGCACACCCAAAGATAAGGACTTGGGGAGACATCAGGACGGCCCTAAGGTCCAAGCCTCCCAGAGCTGCACTGTCTTGAAGGGCATAGACATTGGTGGCAAGACGGAGTTCATCTGTTCCCACTCTAACTCTGAAACACAGAGAGCGAACTGCTGAAGGCTCAGCCTCTTGGCCTCAACACACCCATCTGTACAATGGGTACTAAGAAGATCTGTCCATAAGGGATGGGAAATTCCTTTTCAAGGATGTGTGAAACCTGTGTGCTGCTGTGCACCTATAATCACAGCACCCCACAGTGCTGTAAACTTGAGCCTAAGAGTTCATAAGCAGTCTGGGCAAGGGCAAGAGCAGGCAAAAGAAGGACGCAGGGGCATGAGAAATGGCTGAATGGTTAAAAGCACTTGCTGAGCAAGCCTGATACCTTGAGTTGGATTCTCCACAGCTATGGTAGAAGAAGAGGACTGATCCCCCCCAAAATTGTCCTCTAACCTCCATGTTGTGTGCCAGTGGCATGGGTGTGCCCACACTCACATACACATCAAGCATAATAAACTTTTAAAAGGGAAGGGGGGGAGGAAAGGAAAGAGAAAGGAAAAAGCTGCACAGGGGCTGGGGAAACAGCTTGGTGGGTGAAGTGCTTGCTTTCTCAGTATGAGTTTGATCCCCTCGGTAAATAAGGTCAATAATGGTAGCAAGTGGGAGTCTGAGACAGGTGGACCTCCCTGGAAACTCAATGAAAAAAAAAAAAAGATATATGCAGGGCCTCAAGAGATGGGTGAGGACATACAATGCTTGCCCTCCAAATATGAGGACCTGAGTCCAATCCCCGTACTCAAACAAAAAAGCAGACAGTGAGCCGGGCAGTGGTGGCCCACACCTTTAATCTCAGCACTAAGGAGGCAGGTAGGCAGATCTGAGTTTGAAGCCGGCCTGGTCTACAGAGCGAGTTCTAGGACAGCCAGGACTACACAGAGAAACTCTGTCTTTAAAAAAAAAAAAAAAAGCCACAAGAGTAAGGGCTCAAACTTGTAACCCCAGCATTGATAAGGAGACAGGATCCCCAGGCCCACTGGTCTTTCAGCCTCATCTACTTGGAGAGTTTCAGGTCACTGAGAGACCCCGTCTCAAAAACAAAGCAAAACAGGATGGGGTGGAATTTGAGGAGCAGTAAATAGGTGAACTATGTTCTTCAGTGCCCCCTTTCCCAGCACATACAAGCTTTGGGCTGCCTCAATCCACTCGAACTTCTGGAAAACGATGCTGACTTAGCCAAAATCAAAAAACAAAAAAGCTAGCAACAGCCGGTTCCCATCCTCACCAACTCACACTACCCAAGGACACTGGGTCCCCCGGGTGTGTGTGTGTGAGGAGGTAGAGCGCAGGCACCCCCTCCAGTTTCAGGATGCAATCCAGATGTGTCAAGCCTGTGGAACAAACATGGCGGGGTCCCTGTCACATCCGGTGTTAGGAAGTCTGGGGGTGGGAATGGAGACAATGAGGAGGGTCACCACCAGTGGACGGGGTCTGGGAGGTCCTGGCTGGGAAGATGGGACAGCTGCTGAAGTCACGTGAGCTATATGAAGGGGCCCCTCTGCCTCTGCAGAGGGGCCGGCACGGGGGTTAGAAATGTGTTTCCATGAAAGTCTGAGTCACCTACCCCTCCTTTGGAAGGAAAATTGAGCTGAGCCCTGGAAGGGATAGGGGAGGGGATCTGTGTGGGCAGAGAACATGAGATGCTGAGCACACGGTGGCCAGCTAGAGTGGGTTAGGGGGAGTCTCGAAGGGGCTGGCGCAGTGTAGAAGAATGCTCCAGGCCTTGGTTACAGGGAGCGGCCACATGCTAAGAACTCTCCCCAGCCTGGGCTTGGAAAGAGGCCTGACGAGGGCCACGTGTTTCCCAGAAGAGCACCAGTCCAGAAGCTGGCTGGTAGAGCCGGTTCCTAGTGAGCTTGGAGAAGGATGGGGGGCTTCCGGGGTCTCCCGCCATCTCCTTCCCCGATGCCCCCTCGGTGGGACACCCTGGCCTTCCTTTGAGAGGGGTTTACACAGACAGCTGCTCCCCACCCCCTGGGCGAGGGGACATCCGTCCTACTTTGGGAACAGAGAAGAGCTTGTACGTGTCCTCGGGGACAGATGCCCCACCCAGATCCTCACACAGAGGCCCCTTGTTTTCCCTGCCTGGACAGAGCCCCGGGCGCCCCAATGCCCTCAGCTTGATGCAGCCGGTTCCAGGCCAACTTGGCGCAGGCCACAAAACCTTTTTAACCAAGACAGGTCTTCAGGCCGAAGTAGCCAGGAGCCTAATTGGCTTTTTCGGTGTATCCTCGGCATCCGATTGGTCCAGTTGGGGGCGCTCTGTGAGGAATCACACAGTAGTTCCCTTTAGCCAGCTGCAGGGACTCTGCTCTTCAGGAGCTGTGTGATTGTCCCTGTGGGGCTGTTTGAACCACAGCCTGACCGCTGGGTCACCCTCCCTCAGACGCCTCCAGGCTGCCCTGATCATCTGGGCTTCTCTTGGGGTTCATAACTGAGAATCACCATGATCCCTCCAATTGCAAGCCTGGTGGGCTAGGAGTCCAGGGTGTGTCCCTTAGCCCCTTCTGAGACTCCCACCTCTTCTCTAGTCTGACGGGGTAGAACAGAAAGAATTATGGCCATTTCCTGCAGAAATAAATGTGACCAGCCCCGCCGGACCCTAGGGACTGACCAGAAAGTCTGTCTTCCTGGGAGGGGAAGACAGTGAACGCTGTACTCACAACTTATGCAGATGTTAAGATTCTGCACACACACACACACACACACACACACACACACACACACAGAGCACACACACATACACACACGCGCGTGCACACACACACAGCACACATGCACATACACATACACACACACACACACACACACACACACACTGTCCTAGTAAGGAGAAACTGGGGTGCAGGCTGTCTCTCCAGTCTTGTCTTCTATCCTAGAACCTTTCTAACCAAAGACAGGAACTTCAGCGGTTTAAAGACTCCCAGAAAGAGGAAGCTAGCCCAAAGGGTTGGAGCCCAAAGGGATGGAGGTTCCCTTTGTCCAGACTCGAAGACCTGGCCAAACCCCGAGTCTGGTCTCCTGTCCCCCTCCACCCAGTAATCCAGACTGCCTCTCAGAAACAGGGGAAGCTGCCACTAGAGACTAGACCGAACTGAAAATGAGCCTGACTAGTTCACATCTATAATCCCAACTACACAAGAAGCTGAGGAAGGAAGATGGAGAGTTCAAGACCAGCCTGGGCTACATAATGAGCTGGAGATTAGCCTGAGGAGCATAGAGAGAGCCTGACTCAAATAGAAATTAAAGGGGAGGGCTGGGACATGCTGAGATGGCTCATTGGCTAAAGGCACTTGTCACCAAGCTTGAAGACTTGATCCAGCCCTAGTACCCACATAGTGGGAGAGAGAACTGACTCGCAAAAGTTACGTTCTGACCTGCACACTGGTGCCATGAAACACACATGCCCACACATATACACATGCCTACAAAGTAAATAAATATATTTTTTTAAAATGTAAATATATTAAAAAGCACCATGACTGGTGCATACTTTAACCCCAGGGACTTGGGAGACAGGGACATGCAGATCTCTGTGAACTTGAGACTAGCCTGATCTACACAGTGGGTTTCAGGACAGCCAGGGCTACATAGTGAGGCCCTGTCTATAAATAAATAAAATTAAGGACAGCTTGGTGCAGCTTAGGGGGCACAGCATCATTTAGAAACCCTGGGTTCCCAGGACTTCAGAAAATACACAAAGAAGAGCAGCAAGTGAAAGGAGTGAGGGAAGAGATAGATCCGGACACAACTGCTTAGCTAAAGATTAGGGGAGAGGAAGGCTGGAGGAAGGCCTGGTGGCTTAATGGCTCCCCTCCTCCAAGTTCGACAGAGCTCACCCATCCCTCCTAAGCAGCTGGCCAAGCTCGTCTCTGCTCGAATCTTTTTTTTTTTTCTTTTGGTTGCTGTGTGGTTGTAGCTCCCCCTAGACTGTTGCTGCCCACCAAGCCTGCAGGGAAGAGCTGAATGAACTTCGAACTTCATTTTCACCCCCACCTCCACATTCTTCTATGGCTCCCTAGGGTCCTCACTATTCAAAGGACCATTTGAATCTGAACCTCAGGGCCTTCAGGCCTGCTGTAGTTCCCTCTGGTGTATCCTACAGTCTCCTCCCCACCCACACACAAACACTTTTTCCGGCAGACTATCTCATCTTTGGATTTCATTTGAATGCCACTTTCTAGGTCTTCAGGAACTACTTTCTCTTTTTGTTTTGTTTTTGAGTTAGGGTCTTACTGTGTATCCCAGGTTGACCAGAAACTCACTATGTACATCTGGCTGGCCTCAAAACTGCCAAAGATCCTCCTGCCTCAGCTTCCTGAGTGCTGGGATTAAATAAATGGGCCATCGTCGTGCCCATCACAGTCAACCTCTAAATTCTATCAGAGCATCTCGCTTTATCATCAGAAATGATCTTGTTTCCACAGTACCATGTGTGGCCAGCTACCAAGTTCACCCTCAGCCTCTCACACCTGGTACGAAGGAGGCAGGCACATGAATGAATGAAAGAGCCCAAAGTTGGAGAGCTCACAAGCCAGAGATGGGGACTGATCAGTCCCCTAGCAGCACCCCAATTCAACCACTAGATGAAGCCAGGCGCATCTCCATAGCGACGACAGTAAGACCCGCCCGGCCAAGGCAGTACTCTCGGGCTCCTTATCAGGCCGAGGAATGTGCGGTATCCACACTCGCTCGGACTGGGGCGGCGCCATCTCTCTCCCGAGACCCCGACACGCGCGTAGGATGCCCTCACCCTGCACAAGACAACAGGGGAAGGCGACCCTTCCATCCCACCAGAGGGCCCCCACATGTAGATTTCCGCAGCTCTGGGGAGAGGGGAAGACCCCAGCTGCAGCAGCTACTCTCCCCCACCCCCGCTTCCCCCACCTCCCGTCAGTGATGCTCCCACGTCGCGCCACAGGGGACAGTAGGCTCAGCGAGTGTCGCCTTGGGCGTCTAACAAGGATAGAGAGGGGGGTGGGTAGGAGAGGTGGAAATCCCCGAGTGAGTCAACTGGTGCCCGAGAAAAGGGGCAAGGTCCCGACGCTGTGTAGCCGCGACAACGCGGACTCCACGCCACGCGTGCCTTCCTTCACTTCTACGCCCCATCCATGGGCCAGGGCGAGAAGAGGAGGCGCCTGGACTTTGCAGTTACTATCCCTTTCTTTCCAAACAAAGCGACACTCCCGGAAGGGAGACTAGAGGAGAGGGGCGACTCGGGGAAACTGAGGCAAAAAAAACTAGCCTCGCCGGCTGTGGGTAGATGGCCTTCTCTGGGGACCCCGCCCATGAACTCCGAGCGTCCGCCGCTCGCATGTAGCACCTTTCGTCCTAGCTCAAGCCGGAGACAGAGAAGAAGGGATGCTGCACCTCTCTTCAACAACCCAACTGCCCCAAACCCGGCTTCCTGGGAACCCCCATCCTGTCTTGCAAAGTCGCCAGCCCAAAGCGCTCGGATTCCGCCTTTCTCTTCTGCGCCAACTTCCTGCCCGGAGGAAGGCGGGGAGCTCGGTCTGGGGGTGCGCCACTGAGTAGGTGGGAACTGCCTGCAGTGGTGGACAGGGGCGCACGGTGAGTGGCTGGTCCCCTCGGTGCAGCAGAGCCTGGAGCAGCGCGCGCAACGCCTGGAGGAGCGCCAGACCCCCGGCTGGGCCCCCAAGCTGGGAACCCACGGTGGCCCGCCCAGATCGGAACCTCCCCTTTGCCCCTCACGCTCACCTGGCTAGGCCGGCCGGGGTCCCTGCCCTGGCCTGAGTGGCCTTGGCGTCTGCGCCCCGGGACAGCCAGTGGCTGGTTTTGGAGGCTGCTGGCTAGGCTCGGTCTATGTCCCGGAGTTGGGGACCCAGGACAAGAGAGAGGCGGGCAGAGCCGCCGCCTCCGGCCCCCACTCCCTGCTCGCCCCGCCCTCCTCTCCTCCTCTTTCCGGCGGCGACTTGCAATGGATTCCAGATGTGGCCCGCCAGTCAGCCAGGGCGCGCACAGGGAAGAGCAGGGCCCCTTTGTCCGCACCCCCCCCCCACTCCCGCCCTGCCCCTCCCAGCCCCCGCCCGTGAGAACCACCGTGGCATGATGTCACGGCTGCGTGACGTCACAGCTCCCTTATCCCAGGTGGCCTCGACCTGAAACAACTGTGTTCCATTTGGAATACACTCAAGGCTTAGCTCCAGGCTGATTCCTGGGACCTGGAGATGGAGATGGAGGAAATCACGCTTAGTTACTTACTTATTTGCTGAGTGAGGACTCAGGAAACCAGGATTAAGCACATACTATGTGTTTCTACGAGAAATAAATTCCTACTTTGTGCCACACCCAGCCCCCCCCAAACAGATGTTGATTGAACTTAATAAGAATCCCAAAATCCAACTGGGTGTGGTGGCACACGGGCCTGTCAGGATCAGGAGTTCTAGGTCGTCCTAGATGCCTTAGCCAGGACAATCTGAGTGAGTGAGACCATCTCTGGAAAACAACAGGCAGGCTGGGATGTGGATTCATGCGGTAGACTGTTTGCCTAGCCTGCACGAAGCCCTGGTTTCCGACCTCAGCACTGCATGAATAGGCCGTGGTGACTTGCACCTCTTATCCCAGCACTTGGGAAATAGAAACAGGAGGTTTTTCAAGGCCAGTCTTGACTACATGATCCTGTTGGCTCCTTCCCTACAAACAACTCTGAGTGAAAAAAATTCCAAAATTAAAGGGTAACAACAGGTCAGCTGAATAGTTCACTAGGCAGGGGAAAGTGCTTGCCTGGAAGCCTGACCTGAGTTCAGCCCCTGAAGCAAAGTTGACCTCTGACCTCCACAGGACACCATGGCATTGTTGCACCTGCATTCACACAGTAATAATAAACGTGTTTTTAAGAAGAATAACAGGCAAGCCGGGCGTGGTGGTACACATACACACACACAATAATAATAATAAAATTAAAATCAATTTGGTGTTTTTGTTTGTTTGAGACAGGGTTTCTCTGTATAGCCCTGGCTGTCCTGGACTCATTTTGTAGACCAGGCTGGATTCAAACTCACAGAGATCAGCCTACCTCTGCCTCTCAAGTGCTGGGATTAAAGGTGTGCACCACAAAGCCCAGTTTAACTTAATACATTTTTAAAAGGTGCTGAAGAGGTGACTTAGTGGTCAAGAGCACTCACTGCTCTTGCATAGAACAGAACTTTCCAGCACCCACAGACCTGACAACCTCAGGTGACTCCAGCCTCAGGGGATCCAACACACCTGCAGTCTCAAGGGCACTTGCACTCACATGTGCATACCCACAATTATATATAATTAAAAACAAAAACATTTAAACACACAAAACTAAAGGGGAAATTTCCCCCACCCAATAAGAGCAAAGAATATGTGTCCCCTAGATTTGTTTAATAGCACACCTCATGTCTGCATCAAGACATTTGCAGAGACAAGTGTGACAGCATCATGCACAGGGCCCTGTGTTCTGTCTCCAGCACCCTGAAAGATAAATAAGTAAGTGGATGACCTCAAGCCTATAATCCAAGCACTTTAGTAAGTAGAGGCAGAAGAGTCAGGAGTCCAAGGCCAACCTCTGCTGCATAGAAACTTCTAGGATTCATAACTTAATAGATAGGTTAAGCCTTCCAAAAGGGTGCCAGAATGGTAGAACAGTGGACTAGAACCCCCCAGTTGAGGAGCTAGGGGTGTGGCTCAGGGGTAGAATGCCTGCTTGTGTTGCATAAAACCCTGAATTCCGTCCCCAGCATGGAAAGCAAGATAAAATAAAAAGGTACCACCGTGCAAGTGAAACAGAGTCCTGGCATTTGCCATCTAAGCCGCCCTATGTTTCAGAAACTAAAAGCTGGAGGCAGATCAGTGAACAGCATCATACCCTCTGTCCCCAAAGATCTGAGATTCTGTGTAAATGTTTAAGTGGGAAGAGTCCAGAACTGCACAGGAAAAAGAAAGTATTCAACTTCCTGGAAGAGGAACTGAGAGACTGGAGCTGGGAAAGGAGGAAGGCAGCTCTGCTTGCATCGTGGAAATCCTTTGTGCTTGCTGGATCTGCTGACAAGTGCATACATGTTATATTCCAGCAACAAATTGAACTAAAGAGTCGAAGGCAGCTTGGGATCCAGGGAAGGTAACGCAATGAAACCAAAGGAGTGGTGAGTTCCACTCTCAAATTTTGGTAAAAAAAAAAAAAAAAATCAGAAGTTGGACTTGGCCACTTGTCATACATACTAGCTCTCAGGAGGTAGAGAGAAGGGTCAGGAGTTCAAGGTCATCCTAGGCTACAAACCTAGTAAAAACTGCCTGGGCACCATCAGTCCCTGTCTCAGAAAAAAAAAGGGGGGGGGTCAGCTAGATAGCTAAATGAGTAGAAGGTACTTGCTGCCAATCCTGACAACCCCAGTTCTAGCCCCAGGACCCACATGATAGAAGGAGAGAACCACTCCTGCAAGTTGTCCTCTGATCTACACACACGGGGGGGGGGGGGGGCGGCGATGACTGAAAATATCACTCAGATGTTAAAAGCTCTGGCTGCTCTTGCAGAGGACCCAGGTTCAATTCCCAGCATCCACATGGCAGCTCACAACTGCCTGTAACTCAAGTTCCAAGGAATCTGATGCCTTCTCTGGCCTGCTAGGACACATGCCATGGTACATAACACATACATGCATGCAAGACATTTATATGCATAGAGTAAAAAGCAGATCTTTCAAAACAATCAATCAACAAAATGGCTTTTTTAATTGGGAGGCAGGTAAAGTATAGTTCAGCAGTATGTGTTTGGCACGTGTGGGGCCCTGGCTTCCATCCTCACACAGACCAGTGCTAAATACTGAAGTGAAACTGGCACGGAGGACTATATCGGGAAGAGCTAGCTGTGAATTAATATGCATTGTTTCTCTTTGCTGCTGAGGGTATTTATAAGGATGGTATAAATACATCCATATTTGCCTGTTAGTTCATGCAAGGGAGAAGGCAACAGACACTTGTCACGCTTGTTACCTTGGGGACAGAAGCTGGGGATGGGGAAACCACTAGAGAATGAGCCACTTCTCCTGAGGACCCTAGAGGACACTTTCAACATGGCCACTTCTGTATACTAACTCCAAACTTTACAAACACAGGCTAACAAGATGACTCAGTGGGTAAAGGTGTTGTGACCAAACCAGGAGACCTGAGTTTGGTCCACAGGACTCACGTGGCTAAAGGAAAGAGCCAACCGCTGGAAGCCACCCTCTGACCTTCTGACCTCCACAACTATGCCATGGTCCATGTGTGGACATGCACACATGCACAGATAAGCAAATGAGTCTAAAAATTTTTTAGCTACAACAAAAGAAAATTATGAAACCATAAAAGACAAAGACCAAGAACTTATCAGACTTTTGTTACAAAATACTTGTAGCAATCATGATTAATAGCAAACATGAATTAACAGCTTTTTTTTTTTTTTTGTAATGCTGGAGATGGGACTCAGGACTCTAGCACACACTAGGTCAGTGCTCTACCCTTGAGCAGCCCACCAAGTCTAGTAACACTGTTCATATATCTTCATTTAACATATTGCATATCCTTGGGCTGGAGAGGTGGCTCAGAGGTTAAGAGCACTGGCTGCTCTTCCCAAGGTCCTGAGTTCAATTCCCAGCAACCACATGGTGGCTCACAGCCATCTACATTGAGATCTGCCCAGGCATATATGTAGAGCAAATACTGTATACATAATAAATAAATAAATGTTTAAAAAAAAACATATTGCATATCCTAACACTGAAGAGACCGCTCAGTGCTTAAGAGTGCTTGCAGAGGACCTCACTTCAGAGCCCAGTGCCTATATCAGGAAGATCACAGCCACATGTGACTTTAGTCTCAGGGAACCCAGTGGCCTCTTCTGACCTCAGAAGGCACCAGTACACACTCACACGCACATGAATTTTTTTAAATTGAATATCCATTTTATGTAATTTTTGAGACAAGTGTCTTGCTATATTAAGAATATTTTAATTGACAATGAAAGAGCTGGAGTAAGGGTGACTTAGAATATGGAGGTCCTGAGTTCTAGCCACAGGATCACCAAAAATAAACAAACAATAAGAAACTGGATATTAAGAAAAACAGGGTTGGGGGAGATTTAACTAGGGAGTGGGGAGGAAAGACAACACAGAAAGAGAGGGAGGGGAGGAGGATAAATGCTCTAAGGATATTTGAAAAAGCCATAGGGGATCATACTATTTATGCTTACTTATGACTACGTATGTCTGTGTGTCTGTATGTATCTGTGTGTACCTATGTATATAGTTTAAATGAAGTTATAGCACTAGACTAAGCCATACACTTAAACAAAAAAAACCACCCAGGGTCAGGTGTGGGAAACCCCTCCAAGTTTTTGGTCTGGGGAGTCCAAGACTCCCAAAACAATATAGGCTATTGTCATGTCCCTTAGTTGCTGCCCAGATTGTGAAGGCAAATCCCTATTTTACCATGCACTTCAGACACAGGATTTGAATGAATCAAGCTGGCACTGACCTAGAAATTTCCTCCCCAAGGATTGGCTCTCTTAGTATAGGAAGGTGAGGTACAAGCTGCCAAGGGAGAAAATAAAACAAGAGTCCTATCTAGCAGTAAAGCCTATGAACCAGACTAGAAAGATATTCCTCAAGGTGCAATCCATACTGGTACTTCCATCCTGGGAGAAACCAATACCCATCTAAACGGTCTGAAGAACCACTCAACAGGAGAGAATTCATGCCTGGTACTATAACCCAAACTACCACCTGTGTTTGGTGAGATCATAGACACTAGTGGAGAACCTATTACTGCCACTGCCACTTTCCTAAAACAGTACAATTCCTAACTTCTTTCCTTCTTTCTTTCTTTCTTTCTTTCTTTCTTTCTTTCTTTCTTTCTTTCTTTCTTTCTTTCTTCTTTTTTGTTTTTTAGGTTGTAGAGACCATACACAAAAGAGTCTCTCTGGGTAACCGTGGCTGTTCTGGAACTCACTTTGTATGCCAAGCTGGCCTCAAACTCAGAGACCTGCCTGCCTCCTGAGTGCTGGGATTAAAGGTGTGTGCCACCACCATCCAGCCCTAACTGCTTTCTAAACACTGAGCCTTCTACCCATGGAGAAGCTCTCACCCATCTTCAAAGACGCTTCTTTCACAGCAGGCAGGGACCAGCACAAAAAAACCACAACTGGTCAAAATGCAGAGCACAGCTGACCTCAGGGTGCCCGACCTCAGGGTGCCCAGCCTCAGTCCACGTGTCTACAATATAATCCCTACCTCAAAAGCTCTGGGAAAATGGCGGAAGAGGGGGTGAGAGCCAGAGGACCGGGACAGCTATTGAGAGATAGTGTCACTCGTGTATGACAGGGTTGCTGCGCTCATGGTATCTCAGTGCTAAGGTTACTACTTACCAGCACAAGGGCAACCCCAGCACAGGGGCAACCCCAGCTGACAGTATGGATGTATTCCAGGGAGGAGTTGGGGGTGTGGCTCAGTAGGAGAGCACCTGCCTCAAATCCCTCAGCTGAGGAGGAAAAAGTCAGAGTTAGTGGCTGTAGACCTCAATCCTTGCCCTGAGCTAGTTTCAAACTGAGTGTGTTACCTCATTCCTGAAACCCCAGTATTCAGGGAGGAGGCAGAGGCAGAAGGGACACGGATTTGAAGTCAGCCTAGGATGCACAGCAAGATCTTGGCTTGAGCACATGTGTGCGTGTGTGGGTGCGTGTGTATGAAAAAAGCCAGTCTTGGTGAAGGGTCAGGTAATCCCAGTACTCAGGAGATGGGGCAGAAGAATCAGAAGTTAAGGTCCATTAGCTTCAGCTCATTCAAGGCCAGCCAGGCTATGTAAGACCCTGCCTGCCTCAAGAAAACAAAAACAGGGGGCTGGAAAGGTGGCTCAGAGGTTAAGAGAACTTGCTGATTTTTTTTTTTTCCTTTTGGTTTTTCAAGACAGGATTTCTCTGTGTAACCCTGGCTGTCCTGGACTCACTCCATAGACTAAAGAAGGGTGCCACCATGCCCAGCAATTACAGACAGCTGTGAACTGCCATGTGGTGCTGGGATTTGAACCCGGGTCCTTCAGAAAAACAGCCAGTGCTTTTAACCGCTGAGCCATCTCTCCAGCCACACTTGCTGGTCTTATAAAGGACCCAGGTTCTGTTCTCAGCACTCACCTGGCAGCTCACAACTTTCCACTACTCCAATTCCAGGGGACTTGAGGCTCTTTTCTGGCCTCTGTTGGCACCAGGCATGTATACAGTGTACAAACTATTTGTACACATCTATACATGTGGACAAAACAATTGTACACATTTTTAAATAAAGGATGAAAAATAATAAAAACAAAACAAGAAACTCTCTCTCACTATCTCTCTCTCTCTTTGTTTTTTCAAGACAAGATTTCTCTGTGTATACCTGGCTGTCCTGAACTCACTTTGTAGACCAGACTAGCCTTGAACTCACAGAGATCCACCTGCCTCCCTAGTGCTGGGATTAAAGACGAGCGCCACCACGTCCGGCAAACTCTCTCTTTTTAAATTGTGTTTACTCAGCTGGGCATGGTTACAACATCCAGAGCTGTTACACAGAGAAACCCTGTCTCAAAAAACCAAAAATAAATAAATAAATAAATTGTGTTTGCTCTTTATTGTATGTGCACATGGTAAGTGTGCTCTGGCAAGTATGTGCTACAGTATGCGTGAAGGTCAGGTGACAACTTGTGCATGTTTCCATCTACTTGGACATGTGTATCCCCTGTCAATGCAGATGTGCTGTCAGGACAGGGTCTAGAATCCAGGTGTTAACCAGAAGGGAGAAGTATGCAAAGAAAAAAGAAGCCTGGGTCCTGTCCTTGGAGGAAGAACAATTTGAACGGAAATATAGTCTGCGGGAACCTGTAGCAGGGAGGAAGTGCCCCCCCTTTCTAACCTCAGCTGGCTCAGCAATTTACTATCTCCCTAGAGGTCTGGGGGTGGGGGTGATGTCAAGGTTGCAGACACATCTGGCTGTCTGGCTGTCAGGAGACTTTCATACAAAGGTGATATCCCCAGGGAAAGACAGGCACTTCCTCCAGTGACCTTCCCCACCTTTCAAGTGGCCTGTGGGTAACTCAAGGTATCACACAGGTCACCAGGAAGAGACTTAAGGACTGGACTTCCCGGTAGTTTAAGAAGGTCAGAGAGGGAGCTAGGCCCTTCCCAGGGGCCTGAGTGAAGGAGAAGGAAGCAGGACTCTGTCCATGAAGAGAAACCAGGAAGAGCTTAAACTAATTAGGGGGTCACCAATGATGCCAGGAGGTAGGTTGCTATGCATTGAAGTGTGACTTTCAACTCCCTAATCCTCTTGCCTTCATCTCCTGAGTGCTGGGGTCACAGCTGGGCTCCACCATGTCCAGTTTGTGGGGTGCTTAGTATTTGAACCCAGAGGTTTAAGCACTTACCCACTGAGCCGTGTCTGCAGCCTGCCTATCCCATCACCTTTTTTGTTTGATGTGGTATTTTGTTTCATTGTTAAATATTTGTTTATTTTCTTTTTATTTTATTTATTTATTTTTTTTGGTTTTTCGAGACAGGGTTTCTCTGTGTATCCTTGGCTGTCCTGGACTCACTTTGCAGACCAGGCTGGCCTTGAACTCACAAAGATTCGCCTGCCTCAGCCTCCCAAGTGCTGGGATTAAAGGCGTGCGCCACCACCGCCCGGCCTATTTTCTTTTTAAATGTATAAATATTTGCCTGCATGTATGTCTGTGTATCTCCTTAGTGTCAGGTGCCCACAGAGGCCAGAGATGGTATGCGATTTCCCCAGAACTGGAATTACAGGTGATTTTGAGCCAGCATGTGGGTGCTGAGAACCAAACCCTGGTCCTCTGTGAGAGCAGCCAGTATTCTTAACCTCTGAACATCTCTCTAGCCCCTTGTTTTTGTTTTTTTGAGACAAGCTCTTCCTATGTAG
Organism: Lophiomys imhausi; assembly: GCA_907164525.1. Classification (NCBI taxonomy): domain Eukaryota; kingdom Metazoa; phylum Chordata; class Mammalia; order Rodentia; family Muridae; genus Lophiomys; species Lophiomys imhausi. The sequence goes on from CAJQZJ010034167.1 coordinate 3,645,201, forward strand.
CCCAGGCTGGCCTCAAGCTCACAATTCTCTTGCCTCAGCCTTCCAAGTGCTGGGATTACAGATGTGAAGTACCCAGCTAAGGGGATCTTATTTTTGTCTTTCCCTAATTTTTTTTTTTTTGAGGCAGGGTCTCTCTACATAGCCTTGGCTATTCTGGAACTCCCTGTAAGCCAGCCTGGCCTTGAACTCACAAAGACCCACCTGTCTCTGCCTTCCCAGTGCTGGATTTAAAGGCCTAAATCACCTCGCCCAGTCTCTCCTCCTTTTTTTTCTTTTGAGACAGGGTTTCTCTGTGTAACAGCTCTGGCTGTCCTGGATTCTTTTTTTTTTTTTTTTTTGGTTTTTCGAGACAGGGTTTCTCTGTGTAACAACTCTGGCTGTCCTGGACTCGCTTTGTAGACCAGGCTGGCCTCGAACTCACAGAGATCCACCTGCCTCTGCCTCCCAAGTGCTGGGATTAAAGGCGTGCGCCACCACCGCCCGGCTCCTGGATTCTTTTTGTAGACCAGGCTGGCCTCGAACTTCTCCTGCTTCTGCTTCCTGACTGCAGGGATAAAAGGTGTGTGCCACCATGCCAAACTTTTCCCCCATTTTTTTTTTAAGCAATCACTATTTTTAAAATGAGGAAAACAGCTGGTTGTGGGGGCACATGCTTTAATCCCAACACTCAGGAGACAGAGGTAGGCAGATCTCTGTGATTTGAAGTCAGCCTGGTCTACAGAGTGAATTCCAGTACACCTATGGCTACACAGAAAAGCCCTGTCTCAAAACAACAACAACAACAAAAAAAAAGATACTGAACTAGCAACAAGGCTCATCCAATAAAGGTGCTTACTTCAAGTCTGACAACTTGCGTTCTATCCCCAAAACCAAGATGGTGGAGAGAACAGACTCCCACAAGCTGTTCACTTCACATGTGCCCTGTGGCATAAACACACACACACACACACACACACACACACACAATTTCAGATTTTGCAGAAGGCCCAGATTCATCTGTAATGCCAGGGATCTGATGCTATTTTCTGGGCTCTGTGGGAGCCAGGCACACATGTGGTGTACAAACAGACATTCAGGCAGATACACATAAAATAAAATGACTCTTTAACAGAAATAATAGGAAGAGGGGCCGGGCATGGTGGTCTTTAATCCCAGCACTTGGGAGGCAGAGGCAGGCGGATCTCTATAGTGTTCGAGTTAAAGGCCAGCCTGGTCCACAAAGTAAGTCCAGGGCAGCCAGAGCTATTACACAGAGAAACCCTGTCTCAAAAAAAAAAAAAAAAAAAAAGGAAGAAAAAGAAGAAAAGGCTGTTGTCCCATGTAGAGCCCTGGCCTTGTGTGCCAGAATGAACCCTCTTTCTTGTATGGATGATCATTTGCACTGAATGAACAAGGCCCTAAGTTTGGTCCTGTGAACCAAAAAAAAAAAAAAAGTCACCCTGCTCCAGGAAATTTGTACACTGAGCTACACAGAAGATTAGGGGAGCCACTAGGCTTTTTTTTTTTTTAAAGTATTTTATTTATTTATTATGTATACAGTGTTCTGTCTGCATGTACACCTGCAGAGCCAGAAGAGGGCACCAGATCCCAATATAGATGGTTGTGAGCCACCATGTGGGTGCTGGGAATTGAACTCAGGACCTCTGGAAGAACAGCCAGTGCTCTTAACCTCTGAGCCATCTCTCCAGCCCTTTTTTGGTTTTTCGAGACAGGGTTTCTCTGTGAAACAGCCCTGGCTGTCCTGGAAACTCACTCTGTAGACCAGGCTGACCTTGAACTTACAGTGATTCACCTGCCTCTGCCTCCTGAGTGCTGGGATTAAAGGCATGCACCACCATGCCCAGCCATTTCAGACAGCTGTAAACTGCTATGTGGGTGCTGGGATTTGAACCAAGGTCATTTGGAAGAACAGCCACTGCTCTTAACCACTCAGCCATCTCTTCAGCCCCCCACCAGGTTCTATTTAACTCAGCATCCCTGGCTAGCTGGCAGTCCTCCAGGTCACCTTGCTTCATTGGTGGCTCTTGTCCCTGTCTCCATTAGATTGTAACAGGAGGTTAGTGGCTAACATTCAGGACCACATGAGTTAACAAAGAAACTGTGGGATGTTCTTCATAATCTAATTTTTTTTTTTTTTTTGGGTTTTCGAGACAAGGTTTCTCTGTGTAGCCCTGGCTGTCCTGGACTCACTTTATAGACCAGGCTGGCCTCGAACTCACAAAGATCCGCCTGCCTCTGCCTCCCAAGTGCTGGGATTAAAGGCGTGCACCACCACCGCCCGGCTCCATAATCTAATTTTATGGCTAATAAACTTGTTTATTATTTAGAGACAGGGCCTCACTGTGTAGCCTTGGCTGTCCTGAAATTCACTATGTTTTTGAATGAAAACGTTCCCTGGAAAATACAACACACACATCTACTCACCCCAGATAGGGAGCCCACAACAGATATGGATACCACCAAAGTCCAACTTGGCGAACCAATAAGTTTTATTGGGGTTACTTATAGGAGTGAAGGGGTACTCAAAGGAGCAGAAGTGACTCAAAGACAGCTGTACCACCAAGACTCACCCCAGCATGGGTGACAGCTCAGAAAGCTGGGAACCGGGAGCAGGCTTCACAGCCTGCAGGCAGCTCAGCGGGTTGGAGAGTGTCCTTTCCAGCTGCCTCAGTTGGTCTAAACCTCTTCCAGGCAGCTCGGCTAGTTTCTGCTTCTTTCAAGCAGCTGGTCTGACCAAGGAGTCTTCTTTGGAGGTCAGCTTCACTTCATCTGAAGGAGACTCTCAGCCTTTATTACTTACTCTGACCTAGTGAATGTGGTCAGTTTCAGGGACTACCTGAAATTGTTTTGAGTTGTTTACCTTCCTGGGTATGGCTCTGCAGGATGGTTCCAATCTCAGAGGAAATGCTTACAGAAACATGCATAGACCAAGTTAGCCTTGAACTCCTAGAGAGGGGTCCGCCTCTGTTTCCCAGTGCTGGGATTGAAGGTGTGCACTGCCACTAACCAACTGGTGGTTAATCTTGATTGGCAATTCAAGAGGACCTAGAATCACTTAGGAGACAAACCTCTGGGCTTCACTGTGAGGTTTCTAGACTGGTTTAACTGAGGTGGGAAGACCCTACCTAAACGCCAGCGTCACCATCCTTTGGGTGAGATCCTGAACTAAAAGAAAAGAAGGCAAGCTGGGAACTGGCTTCCTGACCATGGCTGCCACAGCCCTGCCTTACCCACCATTACCGACTATATACCCTTGAGCTGGGAGCCAAATACACCCTTCCTTCCTCAAGTGCCAGGCATTTCTCCCCAGCACTTGTAAAGTAATTAATGTAGCAAATGTTGGGGAGTCCTTTTACTTTCAAGGTCCCATCCCAAGCCCAGATCTCACAGACTCCTCCAGATCTTGAGGCCTATGTCTGCTTTACAGCCTCTGTGGTCCTCTACAGTCCTCCCACCCCTGCTTTCTGTTTCTTGGTGGGAGGAACTGGTTGGAGATGAGTCTCTATTTGGTCATCCCAGCCTCAGCTTGGGGAGAGATGCTCGGGACTGCAGAGAAGCCTTCCAGATGTTGGTCTTGGCGGCTACAGAGCAGAAGCTATCTCTCCCATCCGGCTGTGGGCTTGGTGCCCATTTTCAACTGAAGACTGGATGTAGGGTAGAGTCCGGGTGGAGACCAGTCTGCCACGTCTGCACCAGATGTGTTCTTGGCCCTAGAAGCCTGAAAAGGGTGGGATTTTGTGTTCAATCCCAGGGAGGCAGAAGGGGGGGAGTGGGCAGTGGAGGAGGCAGACACATGGTTCCCAGTAAGTCCCCACCATCCTTACACAATAAAAACAACTGAGCAGAGAATGGCCATCACACTATGATCCCAGCACTGAGGAGGCTGAGGAAGAAGAATTGTGAGTTTTCGTCCAGGCTGAGCTACATAGACGTTTTATTGTTGTTTTTTTTTTTTGTTGTTTGTTTTTGTTTTTCTAAACAGGATTTCTCTGTGTACCAAGCCCTGGCTGACCTGGACTTGCTTTGTATAACAGGCTGGCCTCAAATTCACAGAGATTCACCTGCCTCTGCCTCTGCCTCCTGGGTGCTGGGATTAAAGGCATGTGCCACCATGTCCAGTACTACATAGAGTTTTAAATTCACACCTTGTCTCAAACACTGAAGGAAAACGGGCTGGAGAGATGGCTCAGCCGTTAAGAGCACTGGCTGTTCTTCCAAGGGACCTGGGTTCAAATCCCAGCACCATATGGCAGTTCACAGCTGTCTGAAATGGCCAGGCATGGTGGCACATGCCTTTAATCCCAGCACTCAGGAGGTAGAGGCAGGTGGATCTCTGTGAGTTCAAGGCCAGCCTGGTCTACAAAGTGGGTCCAGGACAGCCAAGGATACACAGAGAAACCCTGTCTTGAAAAAACAAAAAAAAAAACAAACAAACAAAAAAAAAACTGAAGAAAAAAAGGGGGGGCAGAAGCTAGAGCTTGATGGTACACCCATTGATTGATTGTTTTTTTTGAGACAAGGTTTCTCTGTATAGCCCTGGCTGTCCTGGACTCACTTCGAAGACTAGGCTGGCAGTGGTACACCCCTTTAATCCCAGCACTTAGAGACAGAGGCAGGCTTATCTCTGTGAGTTTGAGGCCAGAATAGGCTACAGATACACAGTGAGTTCCAGACTAGCCAGAACTACACAATAAGACCTTATCTCAAAAAAAGTTAATGTGCCGGGCAGTGGTGGCGCACGCCTTTAATCCCAGCACTTGGGAGGCAGAGGCAGGCGGATCTTTGTGAGTTCGAGGCCAGCCTGGTCTACAAAGCGAGTCCAGGACAGCCAGAGATATTCAGAGAAACCCTGTCTCGAAAAACCAAAAAAAAAAAAAAAAAAAGTGAATGCATTTTAAATTTTTATTTGTGTGTGTTTGTGTAGGTGTGCGGGCACTCGAACCACGGAACAACTTTCTGGAGTTGGTTCTGTTTTTCCACCAGGCTTGGAGGCAAACTCTTTTACCCACTACATCATCTTGCCAGCCCAAGAAGGTCTGACTGTACAAGACACCTGGCTTCCCGAAACCTCTGAGCCTTTTAAGGCCCCTTTCTGCCTTGCCAGTCACTCAGACAACTGCAGCCAATGGAAACGATTATGCAAATAAGTCCCCCAACTCTTGAGCCTGAGGGAGGCTCCTCCTCCGCAGGTTTGGCAAGTCACCCACAAACGGAGCCCAGAGCAAACCACAGCAGGTGTTCCCTGTGGCCACCGTGGGGGAGGGGAGCTTTTAGGCCAATTGTCTCCCAGAAGACCCACGTGTCCTACCTAGCCACTGACCCCCCAGAGCCTCCACTCTCATCTCTGTTTTAACAAAGGGATATAGAGAGCTGGAAGAGGCCAGACCCTGGGGGTCCCTCCAGCTTCCAGTTAGAACCCCTAACTTGCTGGGATGCCTACAGCCAGCACAGGTGGACACTCTGAGAAGCCAGGCAGGTTCTGGCTCCACACCAACGGGAACAGAGGTCATATGCATCTGAGCCTTTCACCCACAGGAGAGGTCTGTGTGCAACTGCCTTTACCCACTTCCCCTCTACCAGGCTTGGACTGAAGTGGTCAAGCTTTGAGATGGTCTGTGTATCACCACCTCCTGTTTGTTTTTCTATTTATCCATTCTGCTGGACTAGCTGGCTAGTGAATCTCAGGGATCTTCTTGTCTCCACCCTTTACCAACATCTGGATTCCAGTCATGTAACACCACCCAGGCTCTTGTTATCTGGATTCTGGGGATGCAAACTCAGGCCCTTGTGGATCAAACATTTTACTTACAGAGCCATCATCTCAGCCCCTATTTACTGATTGATTGAAACTTTTTTTACTTATTTTTATTCCTAGCTGGCCTAGAACTCACTGTGCAGATCAGGCTGGCCTCAAACTTGTAGAGATCCACCTGCCTCTGGCTCCCAACTGCTGGTATTAAAGGCATGCACCACCACACCTAACTACATTTATGAACTTTTCGAGACAAGGTCTCATGTAGCCCAGGTGGACACAAAAATCATTATTCAGCCAAGGATAGCTTGGAATTCCTGAGCTACCTGCAGCCACCTCCCATGTGCTGGGGCTGCAGGGCTGTAACAATATGAAGTTCATGAGGGCTGAGGGTGGAACCCAAGGCTCATGCCAGCGAGTCCAGCACTCTACAAACTGAGACACATCCATAACCCTCATTTATTATTAGCATTGTATTTTTAGGTGACAAATTTGTTTTATTTCTGAAGGTTTTTATGTATGTGATGTGTGGTTGCCACACTGCAGGGGTGGAGCTCAACTCATAGCAGTTGGTTCTCTCCTTCCATGTGGGTCTCATGGGATCAAACTCTGGTCACCTAAATTGTTCAGTGTGCTCCCTAACCCTTTGAGACATCTCATTGTCCCTTATTTTGGTTCTGAGACAAAGTCTCAAGTAGCCCAGGCTGGCCTCAAATTCACTAGGTAGCCAAGACTGGCCTGGAACTTCTTATACTCCTGTCTTCATCTCCCCAGCAATGGGGCTACTGAAATTTGTATTGAGCACCTAATGGAAGCCGCATACCTGTCTTATACACCAGTTGGGTCCAGTCTTGGAAGAAACAAAATGCCCCATCTTGGAAAGGCTAATTTCCTAGTGGTAGAAAACAAAACAAAACAAAACCAGGAAAGGGCCAGACAGCACTCCAGAGGCTGAGGCAGGATTAGCAGCTCTAAACCAGCCTGGGCTACCTTTACCTTGTAAAGGTCAAACTAGACCGGGAGAGGGGGGGGGGGGGGGAGAGAAGGAAGAAGGACTAGGTTGGGGATGATGTTTGTTGGTGTAGCACTGGACTGCCATGCATAAGGCCCTGGGTTCTATATCTGGTAGGTGGAGTAACATTGAAATCAGCTTTTGAAAATCATGCATAAGACCTTCCTCCAACATCGGAGAGATGGTTCAGTGGGTAGAGCTTGCTGCAAAAGCCTGCCAACCTGATCCACATGTGGTAGTACACATTTGTCACCCCAGCACTTCCCAGGCAGACCAAGTGGATCCCTGGGGCTGGTTGGCAAATTAGTCTAGGCAAAAAAGAGGCTCTCCAGGTTCAATGAGAGACTGAGTTGAGAGAAATAAGATGGGGCTGGGGCAATGACTCACTGGGTAAAGTGTCTACCTAGCAAGCCTGATGACTTGGGTTTGGATCCCCAGAACAAACAAACAAACAAAACATCTAATCAACTGAAAAAGGAATCCCACGACATGGCTGGTTAAACTCTAATGAAAGTCCTTGAGAGAAATTAAGCGTGGATGCAACGAGAACTGTGGCAGGAAGGGAAGGGAGGGAGTCAGTCAAGCTGGCCAGGTTCCAGCCATTACGGAGATTGAGAGCGGAGTTGAACCAGGGGGAAAGAACTCGTGACCATTGCAAACACTAAGGTTGAAACGTTAGACGCAGAGGTAGGCGTGGCTTCAGCGCTGAATGATGGAGCTAAAGGGTGGGAGGAGGGGAGGGCAGGGCCCAGGGGCTGTAAAAAGGAGAGGTGACCTTGTTTGAGTGTTCTTGGACTCAAGAGGGAAAGGGAGGTTCAGGGTAGGTGGGGAGGCTCAGCAGGGGAGGCTTTGTGAGCTGACAAAGAAGCCAGGGGCTGGGGAGATGGCTCAGTGGGTCCAGTGATTGCCAAGCAAAACTGAGGACCCGTGTTTGGTCCTCACGACAGTGAAGTGGGCATGGAAACCCCAGAAAGCAGATACAAAGGATCCCCAGAGCAAGTTGGCTAGGGAGACTAACCATATCAAGGAACTCTAGCTTTGATTGTCAGACCCTGCCTCAAGGTATAAAGTAGAAAATCCATGGACATCAATGTCCACAGGATTACATAACCCAACCCCCAACACACACACACACACACACACACACACACACACACACACACACACA